>OZ035827.1:5369806-5762392 GCA_964034765.1 Knipowitschia caucasica | reverse complement strand
AAGCAATGCAGTAAGGTGACGGCAGTAAAGTGGCTTCCTAAAGGGCCGTAAAGTGACTATAGTGACAATGCATAGCCCTAACCCAAAAACAATGGATAATATTGATCTATATATAGAAATCCTATTTGACCACAATCCCAAAGGTTTAACTTGTTTTAGCTCAGTCAAATGGGAGGAGATTTGACTCGCTAACTAACTAAACCTAAACAATAATATCAGGGGTGGATCAGAGCATTTGATTAGAGGGTCTGGAGCCTCAATGACCCCCTGGCACGGTCAACATTTACAACCATTTCGTCAAGCTAATAATAATATAAATATAATGCCTCGCAGACATGTAGCTGAAATGTTAATTGAGGTCAATGCATACTATGTGTCTGCCCACTTCTTCGAACACTTTTAGCTACTGTGAGAATACACGGAGAAAAAACTTCTCCCATAGTTTGCTAGACTTAAAGTTTGGGGACATGTATAAAGTCCAGTCAATAATGGTATTGTATACATAAGAGCAAAGGGCTACTCTTACAGAAACTTTTCCTTTCTCTATTCTCTAGTAGATAGTGTGACAGCCTGCAGCGCCTGGAGATATTCCGTGTTCGGGGTGAGGTCAAGTGCTCCATCGAGGGGCCGCCTACTGATTAGGTTTCAGCGCGCATAGATTAGATCGTAAAATGGAGAAGGTCTGGGTGAATAGAAATTGTTGAAGATATAGCAACATGATGTAATTCTTACAACTCACATGAAAAATCAGGACAAAACCAATGGTTGTTAGCCGGAACTCTGTGCAGAAAAACTAGCTATTTATGCTATAGCTGTAGTTTTTCATCTAATTCTAGTTTATTCCTTCATGCAATTTTTCAGGAAGTGGGAATTGCTTCAGAAAGTGAGGTACAGTATATAGACAACTGCAAATTATTTAAAATTAAATAAATTAGAAGCTAATGTGAAAGTGGACACTGGAAGACTGGAGTGGACAAGACCTTAATTCTGACCCGCCCTTAATCCACTCCTTCTCCGATGACATCATACCAGTGCCAACAGCAATAAACTTTAACTTCAGTTTGTGCTGCAACCCTCCTCCTCCCCATCACCAACACCTTTGACAGTGGGAGTTACGCAATAGTATAGGCTCATCACTTTAGATTTTACCACAAGGGTCTCAATTTGTGGGGTCTCATATGTTTTCTTTCTCAAACTATTATTGTCTTTCGTAATTCCACGTAATTTCTACTCTTCCCCATCCAGTTTCCACTTGCCCCGATTAACCAGTACCAGGTACTTGCTTGGCTGTGGTTCTTACCAGGATGAGCTAGAAGAAAATAATCTTTGCTGCATGATTGGTCTGAGCACTGCTTGCTGGGAGCCATGGTGACCAAAGAACATCCCTGGAAAGATCAGATTCTTGGGTGTAATGGAAACACAACCAGAGTAGAGCCGAGTAGAGTAAGGCCAAATAAGGCTCATGTTGGTAGAGCATTGGCCTTTGAGCCTGAAGGTCGTGGGTTAGAGCCCACATTGAGACCTTCTCCACCGACTCCCACTGATGTGTGCTGTCATTGCACTTTGTGACAGTCCTGTCTGTTTTTTAAAATGTGCTATACAAATAAACTTGACCTTGACCTTGGGCAAGACACTTGACCCACTTTGCCCTTAAGGAGCGTGGAAGTAATGTTCACTGCATGCCTTGATGTGTGTATGTGTTTTCATCAAACTGAAATTCCCCCACTGTGGGACAATTAAGAAGGATCTTCTTCTTCTTCTTTAATAATATTTCCATCCATCCATTCCATCTACCCCTTAATCCATTTCTGGGTCAGGGGTGGCCAGAGATGCCACCCTGTACACATAGCACCAGCCCCTCACTGATCCTCCTGCAGGTGGTGAGTCCACAGGAGGATGGCCGTTCTATGGCATAGGCTTGATCTTTCAGCAGGGGCTTCGGGCAAAGTTGGGTGGAGTGTCTTGCCTAAGGACACAACGACAGCAGTCATCAAAGGGAGTCGGCGGAGAAGGTCTCACGGTGCCCTCGAACCCACGACCTTAAGGCCAATGCTCTACCATCTGAGATACTGTCGGCCTTTATAATATTTCCAAATACTTAAATATGTTTTACCCATTTGGCTGCATTTTCAGTAGGAAAGTTTTCTCTCAACTATTAAAATATCAACTCGAATTGTTTAATGCAAGTTTGTTGTCAATATTGACACCAAATCCAAAACTATGAGTGTTGAACAGTATGGTATGTTTGGTATTACACTATTGTGGAGTACTGGTGTGTTTCTACTCCACAATGTTGTATTGCATATTCTGTAGATGGATAGATACTTTATTGATCCCCCAGAGAACAAATTCAGGTGTCCAGTAGCAGCAGAAACACATCCATCCATACAAACAAATAAATAATTCTAAAAGTTACTAACAATAGTAACACAATACAACAGTACTTTAGGTCAGAGCGGTAGAGGTGGAGGCGCCGCCGGTGATGAGCTGCTTCCAATCCAAGTAAAAGAAAATAAATAAAACACATCTTATTATGCACAGAATAATAAGAAAAATGGGCCACCTATTGTATGTATAGACCCAAACACCATTAAACTTTGCTCAGCTTGAATTATCGCTGTAAATTGCGCAGACAATGGCCCATAGAGAGGACAATGGGTTATTCTTATGCTATTTTGATGAATTCTCCAACCGCTTTTAAAGGTGAGATCCAACAATGTTCTGTCCTGCTGCTCGGCCATTTGTCCACAACACGGGCCGATGATAAGTTTTATTGTTTTAAATACTTACTTTCACAACCTTTCTCTGTGCAATAAGTGTAAGTTTGATGTAAGTGTTGCTTGCCGTTGGGCTCGGGGGCAGAGTGGGCAGTGTGAACGGGCAGATGGACACTCGGACACTGGCAGGTGGAGCGCCAGACAAACAGACTGAAGGGAGGTCCCACAACGTATCGCCACCTTTCTTTGCCCACACCCCAAAATCACCCACAAAAATCCAGCCCTTTTCAAATCCCACATAAAGATTGTTGCGGTGGAGAGATGCACGGCCATCTGTTGTTGATGTTTCAAGCTAAAAAAAATAAAAAATACACGTTCTCCAGAGAGCAAGGGGAAGTTTGTTTAATTATTTAGCTACATAATTTGTCGTAGTCCTAGCAGGGTTAATGCTCAAAGTCCCAGTGGGAGCTGACGGGAGCAAAACTTACCTGGAAGCGAGTAACAGGTGATGTGTGAAGATGCAGCAGCTGTTTTGGAGCGAGTCCACTGGGAATGTCTAAAAATAAAGGGCAGAACATTGAAGCTTATTGCAAATGCTATATCTATTCATCCACAAGTATGTGTAAGTATGTTATATGTGTTATGCTATGGAGTGGCTAATGTATTTAACAAACTCACACCAGTAGAAACTAATATTGTTTAAGAAGTGCATAGAGCTATATCTGTCGTTTTAGGGAATTTTCAAAGAATGACTTGCACCAAATGTTGGGGTTGTGATTTTTTTATTTGTCTCAAAATGCACGGAACGTACTGAACGCGGCACACAATGCTCTTGTGTTGTTTCCAAAAGCATTCTATTCATAATAGCTTTTGTAATTTAAAGCTGGGGTATTTTTTTTTAGTGCCATAGCTTAAGTCTGAGCTGTGTCCTTAGCTAGGATACCAAACAAGGAGAGTATTTGATTCTGTCTGCAGAGTTGGAGGTTGTTGCCATCAAACTTTTCAGTCATTAGTTCATCGGAGACTTATTAAGCCGTTCATCAGTGCTATTTACTAAGACCTACAGTACATGTATATCTGACCCTATACTTTACAACTTCTCCAATCTGCATATGTGTTTGTTTTAAGCATCAATCTGTACATTCATTAAACACATCAAACCCAATTCATGACCAAATCTTAAAGCTGTGTAACTCATTTGTTCACAGCAGAAGCAAAAAATGAACAGAGATATCCCCATAGTTTGTGTTATTTGTCGAGTGCCTGAAAATTAAGTTAAATACTAAAGAATCCAAGTCCATGCAACCAACTTTCATAAATCCTATATAACAATATCTATAACTACTGTAAAGGTGGTAGCTGTTTGTTGTGCTGCGATCTTAAACTTTATGAACTAAATGGGCACCACTGCAATTATTCAGTCCAAACAATGGCATTCCCAGAGCTGCGCATTCATTAAACATAGAAAAGTGTTTATGTTTTGATCAAACAGAATGCATAAATTATATTTTATAGTTATTTTTTGTTTTGCAATTCAACTACAGAACAGCTGCACACCTGCGCTCATGCATTCTCAATAGAGTGTTCAACTCCCACACTTTCTTTAATAAGCAATAATACGGTAGATCACAGACACAGGTGTTAATATTTCATTGTTTATCCTTGAATGTGTAATATCTATACTTCAAGTTTAAAGTGAACTGTCTGTCTGCCTATTGATCTATCGGGCTGTTCTGAAAGATGTATGGTGCAGTCTGCTCTAAAAAAGCATTTCTCCTTTTGTAGGTTTTTGACCCTTGAATCTTCCTTATACTTTATTTCAAAGAGAAACATTTGCCACTCAGAACATATCAAAAAGATTGGAAAAGAAATGTTTTCGTCCAAGTGGTTTTGCTCATTTGAGTCAAACCAGGATCTTGTGAGAATCTTGAGCGTGCATGGGGTTGAAAGAGTTTTCTGGTGATGGGTTCATGCAGTAGAAGTAGTTTTTTGATTCGCTTTGTTTTCATCATCATCATCAAACAAAATGACCGACTTGTGGTGTGGAATAAGACAAATACATCACACAACAATACATATAATCAGAAAGATAATTCCCACTTCTCAAAGCAAACAGGTATATTAATGTCCAGTGATTATAAGACAATAAAAAAGGTAGAACTACTATATTCATAGATCTAGACAGAGGACAGATAAGTGCTGCGTTCATGAGGGCAGATCCCTCCCTCAATGTGGGTCTCTCTGAGGTTTCTCCCACTGGCTTTCAGAGCTGCACCTTGTCTGAGGGCATTGATCATCCGCCCCTTATGGACCAATGGCTCTATAATAATAATAATGATGCATTGGTTTTATGTAGCGTTTTTTCTGGACACTCAAAGACACTTCACATGTCATTATTCTTTCACTCCGTACACTGAGGTGAAAACTATTACTGTAGCCAAAGCTTCCCTGGGGCACACTGACAGAAGCAAGACAACCGGTATGTGCCATCGACCCCTCCGACCACCACCAACCATTCACGCACACAGACTCCTTCTAGTCAATGAGGGTGAAGTGTCTTGCCTATGGACACAACCACAGTTTGGCACTGAAGAAGATGAGCCAAGTCTGGGATCGCGTCTTTCATTCAGACAGAAGACATGTTTTATTGTCGATGGTAGAGACAGCACGAACAAGCACACGAACACAGATACAACAGAATGCAAGTGTATTATACAGAGCGGAGGCATGGAGACCTCCAATCAGCAGCTGCCACAGTGCCATGTAGCTTGGCCTTCAGATATCAAAACAAGGGAAAAGTACTGGCTTCTGCACATTGATAGAATGATGAGTTTAACTTTAACAAAAGTTGCTTAAAAGTGTTATGAAATCTCACAGCACTTTACAGCCGCAGCCGCCCCACTGTGGCACCTGGTGTTCCCAGAGGTCTCCCATCACAGTACTAACCAGAGGTCTGATGGGATCTGGTATTTCACATCCAAGTATGGCCACATATTTAGTTTAGTTTAGTTTATTCCAAGCCGGTACAATACAACACAAGATAAAAAGAAATATTTGTTTATCATTGCATTTCCTGTGTTTGGACCGTTTGAGTTTCTGATCTGTGTTGGCAAATCGACAACTTTGTGAGGTCCGCCGCGACGCCTGCTGTTGGGAATGAATTTAAATTGTATCGTTGAAGTGTTTCTTTACACTTTCTCAAAACAAAATATCTCCACTCAATAGTCAAAGTCCAAAGTAATCTGTTTTTCGTTTCACTGCAACACCATTTGCGATATTATTCTCTCGTAATGTAAAGGTCTCACAATTCCTCTAACCTTTGTCCTTAACTATAAAAAGAAGAGAAGTATAGAAAATTAACATAATCAGGAAAATAAGAAAACTTTGCTGCTTTTGTTAACCATTGTTTTGTTCACTCCTTTAGTCATAGCCCCATGACCTCCCCACTCATGTGTAACTCGAAAGTCTCCTTCTTAACAAAACACAGTTAATTAAGCTTTGTATCTGTGCGAAGCTTTTTCTTCCCACTGCCCCAAGGTGACAATCCCCTTGAGTTTGAAGCTCCCTCATAAATTACCGCACATAGTCTTTGTGCTTCTCATGTATCCAATTAAAGACCACAGTATAAGTGGCATTTCACACGCACAGTGGGAGCTGCAATGGTCGGCGAGAGGAAAAAGAGTTGAGAATACTGTAAGAACAATCACTCAGGAGCGTGGTTTAATGGGATTTGTTATTGAGGAATTAGAATGGACACTGTGTGCAGAGCCAGAGCAGGTTTGTCGTGATGTACTTTTTGCAGATTTAGATAAAAGTGAGCTGTGAGAAGTCTGAGAAATGTCTGAAAAAAGTTCAACCAGAGGAAAAAAAATAATCAAAAAAGTCAATTGTCTTACCATTGCCCAAGCTCTTGATATTGATTCTAATTGCATCCAGTAAAAGGCTCAGGGAAATTTCAGAATTACAGCATATATTAGGTATCGCAAACTTGTAGATTTTTCTTTTCAATTTTTTAAAATATATACTTTTCCCCTTTTGATGTGTCTTCATTGAATAAAGAAATATTTAGATTTTTTTTTGCCAATATAACTTTTAATGACAATATCTTATTTGTGATCTCATGTTTTAGAATGTGAAACAAAATGAAATGAGACGAACTATATGTTGAAACTAGTGTGAGGTGAAAACAATGCTAATGGTCTGCATTATCCCATGGTACCACCAGAGGGAGGAGGGTTTGTTTTTATTACACACCTCTCTGGATAATCCCACAGTCACACTCACAAACGCACACTCGTTCACCCTCAACTGATCTACATGTTTTTAGTAGTAGGAGAAACTGGAGCACCTGGAGGGAACCTGCACAGACACAGGAAGAACATTCAAACTCCACACAAAAAGGGCCTTTCTGGTCTGATTTAACAACACTAAACACTAGTCTTTAAAGCAGTAACAGTAATGGAATACAGAAAGAGTATGCTGAGTACGTACTGGAGATACATGTATTTTGTTTCTCCCCAACACTGCCTCATTCATCATTGGTCTAACTCACATTTTTTACAGAAATACTTTTTAATTATACTGTAATTTTCCAAGTTTCATCTTCAAATATTTCAAATCTACAGAAGAGAACGTAAAACGAGATCACGATGACCGTGAGGTGATGGTTGGGCAAGAATCAGCATAAATGAGCTTTGTACTGGATGATTATTGTTTAGTGTCCATAGGGGATACAATACAATACAAAATCACAACAGAAGTTATCTCAGAGGAATTAACAAAACCATTGAAATCACCAACACAGATCAGAGAATCAGCAGTTAAGACACAAAAAGAATATACAACACATGTTAAAAAAAAAGTCCATACATGTTGTAGGATCCCCATTAGCTTATACCAATGTGGTTGCTAATCTTCCGGCGGTTCCAGTTAAGACAAAGGGAATCATTGAATAAAACAATACATTTATAAATTCATTGTCATCATATTCAAGGCATAGATCAGAGGCTAAAACTACATAAGTAAAAAACATGGGGGGACAGACATGAAGCCATCCATTATAATGATGTATTGCAGATATAATATTGGCGTTTTCTTTTAAATAAAATGTTTGAGAAGGAGATTCAAGCTTTGAACATTTCCTCGGAGCTGCCAAAGAGTAATGAGCAAAAGGTGTAATGCATGTGTTAAGTTTAGCTGAGGATCACAGGAGGTGAGACCGGAGTGTGCGTCTGCTCCTCACCAGCACATAGCCAAATTTCTCAGGTTTTAGTCAAAAAATGTGCAACTTTTTCAGGCATTGTTGAAAATTCCTAAACACATGCTGTGCTTATTCGCTTCACTATGTTCTGCAGCCCTACTTGGTTTGCTACTCACCTGCTGAATGTGTTACTCTATATAGACATCAGCATGATAAAACTGAAATTGAAAAACTGGATTGTTGAACATTGACTGCTGTCAATACAGTAGGAAAATAGAAATCATTGCAAGCCAGAATTATGAAGTAAACGTAATGGATCGAGCTGCTGCTGCTGCTGCTTTTCAGCTTTGGGTAAATGAAGCAGATCTCAAATTAGCTATATGTAAGATTTTCATGTCAAGTCATCCTAATCTGTGAAAAGGCATTAATTAACCATGGTATTTTCCAATACTCAATAGTTCTGAGATATCAACTCTTCAAAATTTGTTATCCTGCCCCTAAATCTTTTTTTTTTTTTTCATTTCGATGTCCCACCCTCTCCAATGTTATACCAATCAGAAAGTCTGTGATCCGTGTTTTCCAGAACTCACCATGTCGAGCTAATCTCACTGGTAAAGTACCATGTGGCCATAGAACTAAAAAAGGTCTCTGCTTCACAAATCATTACTAACAAAACAAGGAATAAAACGAGGATTTCCATCAGTACAGGGCCTTTGTGAAAAAGTTGTTGGTTATAGATTTGTTGTAAACAAATCTCTTGGGACCAAAACTCTTCAAATATTAGGTGGCCCCAGCTGGATTCGTCTGCATATCTGGCAACCTTATTCAGGGGACTCAGGTTGCCAGATAAGCAGAGAGTGGGAGAGGTTGCAGTACCACTTTTGGCCAGATGTTTACATCCTGCTCCCTCAAATGTGCAGTAGAGCATTCAGGTTAGCTTGGCAGTAGCACTGGCTCAAAACAGGTTTTATTTTTCTCTTTCCCCATCCATGAGAGAATATTGTTTTTATCACAGAACACATCCTGATCGACAGTCTTCCCTTTATATATATATTTTGTTTTTTTACCTCAAAGCTCAAGTTCACACCAATCCTTGAAATGTCACCACTTTTTGATGTCTTTGTGATTTTACAGGTTAGATTTGTATTTGTAGCAGGATTTTCAGTCAATGTTCCCATGGCAACAGCCTGCAGGTTATAGGAGGAATTGGAGATACTTGGGTTTAATTGTCTATTTTCTGTTTCACATCAAATTTAATGTATTTGTAAATGTTAGACTGATAGAGAGAGGTAACAGGTCTAACTTGAGGCACAGAACCCCACAGCAGCTGGAGTTTCTCTGTCAGACTGTAATCACTGAGCAAACATCATAACGGCTCTTTGTGGTGAACAAAGAAAACAAAGGGCTCCCGCCGTGTCATCAGCGAAGAGCCGTCCTCTCAACTCAGCTTTATTGTACATTCTGCTCCCAATGCAGTGATTTTATATAGAGTCGGTACAATATCGAGTGATTGTGTGGATTATAGAGAAAGAGGGCGAGAGGAGAGGCACCGAGAGAGTCTGTCAGTCACAAAGATCACACACTACTTTGGATATGTCATCACTGCAGACACGGAGGATGACAGTGACATTTACAGACAGTGCAGGATGTTGTATGCTCAGGCCAACACTCTCATGCCTAAGGCCCCATTTAGACGGAGACACTGCGGCAGTAAAACACTATTGTTGGATGTCGGTCGCTACCTCCCGTTCACATGGAGACTGTGTTCCAGGTGAAAAGTGTTTCGATCCAGCTACAGAGTAGGACAGCTCAGATACGCCGCTCAGTAGGGGGCGCTCTTTCACACCAGTGGCGGAGCCAGAGGGGTAGCCAGGGTGGCCACTGCCACCTCTAAAAATTCCCTTGCCACCCCCAGTGCCCCCCTCGGAAGACGGCAATGTAATAATGTTAATCTTGAGAATCTTCCGCACTTTTTCCGGCAAAAGCTAAAAATTCCCACGGTTTCCCCCGTCTGTGAACGCACCTTGACTCCGTGTGGAGCCGGTGCTGTATGATAATGTTTTGGGTTGTTGGACTCAGGTGTGCCCAAGTCGTGATGAAAACAAAGAGGTAAGTTAGCGACGCAGAGCCAACCGTTTACATTTGACACAAAGTATAGACACACGTACTGCAGCGCATTACTTGTTCAGTTTGTAGAACTTTTAGTGTGTGTATGTGTGTGTGCGTGCCTGTGTGCGTGCCTGTATGCGCGCCTGTGTGCGTGTGTCAGCGTGCCATTGTGTCTGCGTGTGTGTGCGTGCCTGTGTGTGCCAGTGTGGGTCTGCGTGCCTGTGCGCGTGCCTGTGTATGTGTGCGTGCCTGTGTGTGTGTGCGTGCCTGTGTGCGTGCGGGGTGCATGCGTGTTTATTTTCCATTATTAATTGCCCATCGTATCATCGCCCTCTTCCCTTTAGTGTAAACATTAAAAGAAAAGGAGGAAACATTGCTTACAGGCCTTTTTTTGTTAGGAAAAGGCCTGTAGATCAGCCTGAAGGTCAGACTCGGAGGCAGTATGTTTTGAGATGATGAGGAATTTGTTGTGTTGTATTAAAATATAGCTTATATAATTGAGTTTCAGAGAATGAGAGGGTGTCGCAGACAGGTGCAGAATTGTCTATTGGCAGAAGGCGTTTTTTCACACACAAAAAAAGAAACAAAATAGCTAAGATTATGGATGATGTGCAGTTGCTTCACTGTTAGCCCGGATTTCATTTCTACTCAAACAAGCAATTTCAACATACATAGATAATTTAAGTTTGATTGTAGAACTATCAAATTTAAGCCCAGTCTACTAATTCGAAGTAGAATATACTTACATTTGAAAGTAATGTCATGAATGACTAACTTTAAGTTAAGTGGCACGGAATTTTTAAGTTTTGGTCATGACCACGCCTCTAAAATTCCCTCTGCATTCAAGTAGTGTAGGAAGGTTCGGTTTTCCCGAGGTCATTTTTCAACTTTGTGGATGCTACAAAGAAGAAGTTTTATGTTTTAATACTCAAAACATTTAAAAAGACATGGTTATCCCTTTCCGGTGATAATTCACGTCGTTATCAACTATGCAGAAACCCTATTAAGCTTTTTATCAGTGATTTTATCCCAGACTTGTTGTTGTATTCTACTAGTAGACTCTACAATACCTAAAATCACAAAAATATTGACTTGCTATCAGGATTTATGCAAATAAATAACTCACTAATCTATTACACTCTACATGGGCAGAGATTTACTACCTATCAGTGTTCGTGTGATTTTTGTCAGTCGGAAATTAATTTACCCGATTATTCTGACACCACTTGAATGCAGCAACCTGAAGGCATGTTGCAGCACGTCACTTCTCCTGCGTATATTTTAAACGGTTCGCTGCTGTTGTGTCCGAGAGACATTTTACAACTTATTAGTTCTTTTTACAGCGAGGAGTAGTTTGTAAGCAGTGGAAACAGCAGTTCCACTACCGCGGACCCTGTAGCTCATTTTGTCACTAAATAAGCCGTTGGCGCCGCGCTGCCGGAGGACGTGTGCCTCGAGTGGAGTACAGACGAAGAAAGAGGGCGACAGGAGACTGAATCTGGTGAGTGACCGACCACCACTCTGTGGTGGCTTTTGATTTTTTTAAGTTAGCACTAGCTCGACTGTTAGAGCAGTGAAAAAACGTTACCATTAGCTAAACTGACGTGCTAATGTTAAGACACATTTGGCTAGCACTGTTAGCATTTTAACGGACACACATAGCTTTAGTAGCTGTTTGTGAGCAGCTCCCGCTCAAACCTACATTTTGAATCTGCTCTTGAACCCTAACCTTCAGTGTTGTGGCCGGTTGAAAAGGTTGCTTAAACAGACATTTGAAGCTACTGTTTTTCAGCATTGGGATTTTTGCTCTTGCTACGGTAACTGGATATTTTTTGTGTACTTTTTCACTCTAGATAACTGCCATTAATTGTTAGTAAATCATCTGTAAAATGCTAACTGTATTCATGTGACCAGGCTGTGACATTGCAATGTGTATGTGACCCTCTTTACTTCCACAGAGTAACATTACTTTTTAAGAAGTGAACGTCAAACAAATGGCATTATACAGTTTTATCACTATCCAGAATTAAGAGTCTCAAAATACAGATAGATTGTAGAGGCAAATCTAACATTACTTCCCCATCTCTTATGTTGTTTTTTTTTTATTGTGTTGCAGGTCTCCAGAAGACATGTTGTGGAAGTGTAAGTACTGCCCTTTCATCTGTGAAAAGAGAGCACAGCTATTTAAGCACTATATCAATCAATCAATCAACGTTTATTTATAGAGCGCCTTTCCTACACAAGGCAACGCAAAGCGCCTCACAACCCATATAACATCATGCATAAATCATCAAACATTAGAATTTAAGTAAACATAAAAAGACAGATTAAGAGCACAAGATATATAAAATCACACAAGTAGTTAAAAACCGTAAAAAATTAAAATCACACAAGTTCAAAAACTATTTTTCTCATTCCAAGAGAGATATATCTTATATCTTTTAGAAATCAGATAATTTAGATTGTCCCATTGGCAAATCTTGTTTTAAGGCAGTTAGAATGTGCTCAAACTAAAACACGTTTTGCCAAATTTGAGCAATTTGTTTACTTTTATCTAATTTTGCAGTGTATTTTTTCTTCTCTAAAATACATGCAAACAGTCACATACACACACACCTGATCAGAGCTGCCTGCATTAGTGTCACACCAGCTGATTTACAGTCATGACCGGATCCTCTTGTAGCTGTTCGACAACTTGAGAAGAATATGGAAACATTAATAATGGATTAAGAGATGGAAAATAGACCCTGTAACCAGTCACGGCTGCACCTTTATACCAACACATCTTCACTATTCATTTCACACCACCAATTCCATTCAAAGCTCCGGTTCAAAGCTTCCCCTCTTCCAGACTACAAAGGCAGCCACAGTTCAGAGCGCTGTGCCACGAAGCAGAGGGACTGTGGCTGTCACTGAACCGCTTTTGGCCTCGACGTTGTGCCACTGGGCCGGCGTTGAACCGACAACCTCATCCATCTCATCCTCCCACAGCCACCTGAGCTTGCCCCTAACAAGGAGTCCAGGGATTTTAAGGGGGGGAGTGGTGAGGAAAGGACGTAGGGACAGTCAAAGGTTGGTGGGGATGAAAGAAATGGGAAGGTTGAAATGGGGGGTGGAAAGGATCTCCCCGAGGACCAAGTTTTCTGAAATGTTCTGCGGTGAACAGTGGTGGCTGGAGAAAAAGGAAGAACAAATCCCCGGTCACCGCAGTAGCTTGAGGGGCTGTCATAGAGCCACCATTCCCAAAGGCATTTTACTTCCAGCAGTGGCAAGGTGACCTCTGGTGAGCAGCCAGTGGAACCAGCCAACTGTCAATTAGTGTTATTGGCCATGAGCGGCCCTCAGAACTGGTGTGAACGGGGCCAAAGCACTTACCTGTCCATGCAAAGACAGCTTTATGCTCCTGAGACAAGTTTGTTCATTATACTCGTGTAACATTGTTTTTTATACTGGAAAAAAAACTCCACATTTCACTAAATCTCCACACTCTGGTTTGTAAATTGTATTTCCCAGGGCTTAAAATGCCTGTTAATATGAGACACAATGGGAAAGCCGTTCCACTCCGATGGCAGATATTAGTTACAAATATCCAACACGTATAATTATTGTGTAAGAATAATTGAGCAAGAACATGGGACAAAGGGTCTGTGTGTGTGCGTGTGTGTGTGCGTGTGCGTGTGTCTGCTCATCTCACAAAGCGTACTCTTAACATCATCATGTGTCAGCAAAATGTTAGAAAGCTTGCGTTAGCATAGCATTAGCCTGGTCTTAGCCATTCGTAATTTTTGGGCAATTATCATTTCATATTTGTACGTCTGGGTCTGATCCTAGTGACTGCTGTTTCCTTGTTTGTATCCCCTTCGACCAATCAGAGAGTGGGGGAGCCGGTGAAGATTGGCTGCGAAGAAATAAAAATCGGAGCTAGACAAATGTTTAGCAAATGTCATTGCTGCAAAGATGTTGTTGCTTTACTCCACACGGGCTTCGTTAGTGGCAAAGGAGATACTAAAGCTAGGCTACATGCAAAAGCTAGGCTAAAGGCTAAATGTCTCACTCACCCGGGCACATTCCATAAGCTCAGATCCAATCGTTTCAATCTGCAAAAGGAGTTACCCCTCCCATGGAGCTTAATTAGTACAAAATGAAAACTGTACGATCGTGTGGTAAGACCAGGCTAGCATAGCATGCAAGTTATATCTTTATTTCTCTCTTGTGTTTTTCAGAGGATGTCGTAGTGACCCTTCTTCTCACCAGTTCTGAGGAGAAGAGTTCAATTGTAGCTCGTCCCTTTTTTATGAAATTATTTGTATTTACTGTCAGTGCCTCACAATTTTTGTTGTTGTTGAAGGATTGAGGATACGCTCTCACTGACACAGCGGCCTCCTGTGGACTCAGCACCTGCAGGAGGATCAGTGAGGGGCTGGAGCTCTGTGGACCGGGTGTAGCTCTGACTGCCACCCCCCTGACCCAGAAATGGACTAAGGAAAAGAAAATGGAAGGATGGATGGGCCTCGTATTTTTTCTTATTTCACAAGATGCCAGTGTTTTTTCACAAAATTGACCCACTGAAGCATTCCTCTTTCTTAAACTTTGAAATCTAGTCATTCTTAACCAACACTACACCTTCTAGTTTCTCAAAGGACTTATCACAAACCGAGCTAGTGTCGGAAACAATAAACCTTTTCTGTTGTAAAAATGTACAGTATTTAATGTATAACTCTTTGATAAATGTACTTTTATGTTTTGTAATGAAATATAATACAGTATATGAAACATTATTCTCACTAATTCAAGGCCAAGTCTCTGCACTGCCGTCATACACCATTCGTCAACTAGATGATTAACGACACCAGGTCTATTAAAAATATTTCAGTGGTCCTTCCAACTCCGGACCACAACTCATTTAAGTTCTGTCTCCCTGAGTGCCCTTTATGCTCCAGAGTCTGGTTTCTCCTCAGCCCAAACGTGGAGTCTCTAAAAAGACTTCCACTATCATTAATTAAAGCCGAGTTGATTGGTTTCTGAGTCGCGGGTTCACGACTGCAGGGAGCGGTCTGGAGGCTCTGCAGTGTCGGTGTAGAGGTATTTGTATGCATAAATAACTGAGACTTAAAATAAATGCATCTTTTTTTACTCTCATGTTTACTTGTAATCATAACAACACAATAAAAAAGCAATAAAGCACGTTATGTTGGTGATAATACAAGAATGTTTCGCTTTTTGAGTAGGTGATCCGATTTTAGGTGAAGCGAATAAGTTTTGAATATAACTCTGGGGATGGGGAAAAGGATATCGTCATCATTTAAAATAAACATAATCTGCTTTTTTTATATTCATAGCACTTAGAGAGAATGGCGGCTGTGGGGATAGCACACATACCTCACAGAAAAAACGTTACCAGTCCAATCCCCGGTGTGGAGTGAGTTTCTCCCTGTGTCGGGTTTCCTCCGGGGTCTAACCCAAAACATTGAGTATAAATCTGGCGGGTGATGGATTATTGAAATTTCACACTGTGGAACGAATAAAGGATCTCTTAATCTTAATTGTGGTCTGAGAGTCTGATGGCACAGATTGGCAGCCTCACTTTTGTCATAAATGTGTGTTAAATGAGTGACCTCAGTGTAGCTTTAAAAGACTTTGAGAAGACTGTAAAGCATAGTATTATTAATACTCTTTTAGCCTGGTCTTAGTCATCCATAAACTCCGGTCCATTATCATTTCCTACATGTACGTCTGGGTCTGATCTTAGTGGCTGCAGTATCCTCGGTTGAATCCCCTCCCACCATTCAGCAAAGGAAACCATTTAACAGTGTTGTTTAATTTGCCTGTGACCAAGTTCTTAAACAGTAAGTGACGTGGGGACCACAGAGCGCATAAATATTTTTTGCTGCTTGCAGAGATAGTTGTGACCTGATGAACCGCACATTTGAAAGATTGAATTTGACTTGCTTACAGACCTTATCGTTTTTAATGAATGTTAATTACATTGTGTTTTATCCATGTTTCCTGTGAACTATAGGCCTCTCACATGGCTTTGTGTGAGCTTGTATGTTAATCAATTTAGCAAAGGAAACTTGGCTTGTTCCTTTGCTTTGTTGGTTCCTCCATTCCTATAGATAGACACTTTATTGATCCCTGTTAGACAAATTCAGGTGTCCATTAGCAGCAAAAACACATCCATCCATACAAACAAAACAATTAAATTGATATTACTTAAAAGCTAACGAAACTAATAATAAGCAACAGCACTTTAGGTCACAGCAGCAGAGGTGGAGCAGACGCTTGATTCAGACAATTTCTCTGCTCTAGTCCAAGGTAAAATGCTAAATACTACATGAAAATACCAAAGGGAGTATTCCTCCACTGGATTTTTACCTAATCTTCTTAGTTCAGACCATGAATCCTCTCCGATCCAGCCCGGACCAGTGTAAAACCATGAACACTCTACTGCAGCAACATCTCAGGTAGAAAAAAGTAAGAGAAAGAACAATTGTAATGCACAAAAAAATCACTTTTTCAGAGCGACTTAGGACTTGCTGCCGTTTCCAGAGCATTCAAAAGTAAATATTTGCATATGATGAAGGTGTGTCCGCTTCTCCTATGAAACCTTGCTGCTGCTCGGCCTGGCTCATGATATACTCTGGATGAGGCTGTGCTGACACTGTCGTCTGAAAATGCAACCAAGTAAAAAGAAATTCTGAACTTATGTCAGTTTGTGCGCCTTTTTGTCCAGGTTCAAGCGTCAGAATTAGCATTCACCACCGCTTAGAGTAAATTCTCAAAAGCAGCCATAACAGTCTCTAATCAGGCACCATAGACATTTGAGCGGTGTATCAATATCCATATATTTTCGCCTGCGTGAAATCCAAATCTTCACGTGTTTAAAGGAATAGTTCACCGTTTTTACATACTGACATATGTTCTTACCTTACCTTAGACTAGTTAATACGTACCTGTGTGATCTTAGTCCGTGCGCTCTGTTATGCAAACGGAGCAAAAACGGGAGGACAAATGCAGCCTCCCCTGTATACTGTGTAGCACCAAAAGGTAGCTCCCGCTAGAAGCTACCAAACTCTTCCAAGTGTTCCCTATTAAATGTATATAGTTACGTGACGTGTTACACTGCAAAGTATAGTAACACAGAAATGTAACTGTCGATTTTCTCAGCGGATAAAACGGGTACTATATTGTGAGGCGTAGTAATCTGAGGGGCGCTACGTCCGCGCACTAACTTCTCTCCGTACTACAAGTTACGCTGCTTCTATTGACGGAAGTGAGCGAGAGACAAGTCTCCGGAGAGAAGTTAGTGCGCGGACGTAGCGCACCTCAGATTACTACGCCTCACAATATAGTACCCGTTTTATCCGCTGAGAAAATCGACAGTTACATTTCTGTGTTACTATACTTTGCAGTGTAACACGTCACGTAACTATATACATTTAATAGGGAACACTTGGAAGAGTTTGGTAGCTTCTAGCGGGAGCTACCTTTTGGTGCTACACAGTATACAGGGGAGGCTGCATTTGTCCTCCCGTTTTTGCTCCGTTTGCATGACAGAGCGCACGGACTAAGATCACACAGGTACGTATTAACTAGTCTAAGGTAAGGTAAGAACATATGTCAGTATGTAAAAACGGTGAACTATTCCTTTAACATTCTGAGCATATCCCCAACGTCTCGTCTGTGCGTAGACAGCGCCGCCTCCCTCAGATCCTCTCGCGCCCTGACAGCAGGATTAGAGTGATTTGTGCGATTAAGCTGCTGCCAGTTCAAGTTCAAGCAGGTTCTGTAATAGTTTAATTCACGAGCAAAGAGACAGCTTAAACGAGATTGTGGAGTGTGGTCGATTAAGCTCATTAGGCATTTACAACGGGGCATCCCTCTTTTCCCTCAATCTGATCTGGGATGAAAATTAGAATTCATTAGGAAGTCGTGGTGACCCGGCTGTCCGGTCCCTGTGTGGGGCCCGAGGCGGAGTGAGAGGGGGGTTAGGGGCTGCGGGTGGGCCCAGGCTCAGAGGAGTCATGCTCATTAAAACCATGCAAGACAGGAGAGCTTACACTGTTCTTTCTTTTGGAAACATGGCGACATCAGTGATTTCGGTGAGTTCAAAGAGATCAATGTTGTCACAAAATTAGTCATCAGCCCAAAATCGCTGTATCAATGGGAAAAAAGGCATGTAATTTGCCACTTCTTGCTCTTCGGATCAAGGATTGTCAGTGTTTTAATTTCAATAGAGTTCACTGTCATTCTCATACCGTCACTTCAGTCTCTGTTGTAAGCCAGTTTTTGAAGCGTTAATGTTTGGAAAGTCTTGTTCTGTTCTCTGTAGTCATTCATTAGAAATCAATCTATGTGTCTAGTTATCTACAGTATCTTGCTATGTGTCCTAATGTTGCGTATGTGTTTAATTTGTCTTGTTTCACTTGATTATTTTGTCGATCCCTATTTGTTTATTTTGCCTTGGCTCATAGGGGACACAGAACAAGCCGCACCCACTTCTTTTCGACATGAAGACGAGTTTCTGATTGGCAGCTGAGGTCGAGCCAATCCAATTACAACAGTCGCAGAAGGACATTTGCAAGGTATCGCTCATTGGTGTGTTTTAGTTCAACCACACACGTATAAGATGTTCATAGGTGTTTATCGACACTTATGAACATTGGTCATCTGCCCCTTTACAAGAAATGTGTTTTCTGTTCTATTTCTTGTGTTTGAACTGTTTGATTTTCTGTGTTGGCGAATTCAACAGTTGTGTAAAGTCCTCAGAGATAACTACTGTTGTGTATAAATAAATAAATTGAATGAGATGTTGTTAAAAACTAAAGACAACAATAAGAATAATGTATTGGTTTTATATAGCACTTTTTGGACACTCAGAGACGCTACACATGTCATTTATTCTTTCACTCCACACACGGTGGTGATAAGCCACTACTGTAGCCACAGCTGCCCTGGGGCACACTGACAGAAGAAAGGCAACCAGTATGTGCCGTCGGCCCCTCCGACCACCTTCAACCATTCACACACACACCAGACTCATTCTCATGTGGGTGAAGTGTCTTGCCTAGGGACACAATGGCAGTTTGGCACTTTACAGCCGCAGCCGCCCCACTGTGGAACCTGGTGTTCCCAGAGGTTAGGGGTCTTGCCCAAGGTCACAACGACAGCAGGAGTCGCTGGAGAGAAAGTCTTGTGGTGGGCTGGAGGGCAGGCTCAAAGGCCAACGCTCTTTTCTATTTGAATACCCCTGTTTTGCTTGATGCACAGCTGTCATCACGCCCTCTGTTTTCTGATTGGTTTAATTTTTCCGTCAATCTGTGCTTGTTAGTCCCAACCGTTCCAAATCCCCGCCCCCGGCTGTGTGTTCAGAATAACTTAGAGGTCGGAATGGACAGAAAGTATTCCGTCTGGTCAGGCTGGCACAAATTGTCTCTCCATCAAACCTTTTCTACATTGTGAAATTTACACAATCTACTAACCTAAAAGTGAAGTCAATGACACATCCTCAAGCTTCAAACTCCATCCAGCTGATTTAGCATAACTCTTCTGGAGATCCTGGGTCAGAGGTGAAGGCTGGAGTTGAACTGAAACGTGAACTAACTCAAAACAGTTGTCCTGTGGCTTTTACGTCAATACTCTCCTCCAGACAAGCGCCTCACCTCTTCTATGGCATCAATCACCATGCACGTCTTAATCTGAGAGTGTCCATGTGCTTCAAGGAGCTGACAACACCGACTTAGACATTTAAAGTGGGTCAGGGAAGTACGTCTGCAGTAACACTGTGTAGACAAATGTCTTCAGGAAATGTGTTGATGATATTCTGCATGTGGTTCTGTTGGACAGTTTCAGCACATCTGGGGAAAAGCAGCCTCTTTTAGGTTCTGCTATTCCTGTTTGTCATCTATAATCATTCAATTCACTTCAATTTATTCTTATGTATATCCCTAAAATAGAATAGTTATCTCAAAGAACTTAACAAAACTGTTGAATCCGCCAACACGGACGTAGTCAGGCCCATCTCTGTAGCCGCGGGGCAGGAAAATGTAAAAAAAAGCACATTTGCGAATGCGTTAGCTAGCATGAGATCCATTCATATAACAAGTGCATTTAAAAGTCCGCAGCATCTAAACTAGAATGGTCCAAAAAAATAATAATACTCAGTATTGACAACATCTGGAACGTAGTGTTGGACCAAGAGCCACTTTCGGACCATCCTGCAAAGATGTTTGAGAGGAAAGACAGCATATGAAGGCGTTGGGTAATTCTCTTTCCGGGTACCAGTATGTGCCTTCAGCCTCTCCGACCACCACCAGCCATCCACACACACACCAGACTCATTCTAGGCAATCTGGGTGTCACAGTTTGGCACTTTACAGCCGCAGCCGCCCCACTGTGGCACCTGCTCTTCCCAGCGGTCTCCCATCACAGTACTAACCAACCCCTGCCCTGCATAACTGATAGGATCTGGCTCTCTCAAGTACTGAAATAGATGTCTGAAGCCAGAAGGCAATAACAACCTCATTGATTGTCGAATGAACGGCCAATTCAAAGAGAGTTGAAACTATACATATTAATTTCAATATCGGTAATATCATTATAGTTTTAAAAGTATTGAATGAAGGTAATAGCATAAAAAGTAGACAAATTAAAAGGTTCATACAAAATAGTGCAATCTTTTCTTGGCCCCGCAGGACTGCACCAGTTTTGCAATATCTACAGACTTTTCTTTACGTGCTACATCTAATTTGACTTTGCGGACTGATCAATGCCATGCAAACAGCCTAGACTTAGAGACTGGCTTCTCCCTTTGGCTTTACGCTTAAAAGTCAAATGATGTTTACATTCAATCCCTCTGTGCACCCCTCACGTTAATTATTCATTTTGCATGTTGAACACAGTTATGAATAAGTTAGATCTGGACAGGAGCTTTGAGGAGGCGCACACAAAGGCAGCGAGCGGTGGACACTGACAGCTACACGACTGCTGTGAAAAGACTTGAGGGAACACTTTGAAGATTTCCAAACCTCGCCTGTTCACCCAACTCTTGTTTTGTCTGGATTTGTGCTATATTAGGACGTAGAGAAGATTCCGTTAACACACATGTGCTTCTACAAAGCTCATTTAATACAAACTACACAACGAAAACTTTGTATTACCCAATGCTTTTGTATGGCGTCTTATTTCCTCTCGAAATCGCCTTTGCAGGATGGTTCAAGATGGTCCAGATATTGTCAATCAATGCTGAGGGAAGTATCTTTGTTTTGGACCAGTCTAGTTCAGCCACTGTGGACTTTTGAATGCACTTGTTAAATGAATGGGCTGAGGCCGGCTGACGCATGCGCAACTGCGTTTTTTCACATTATCCTGATCCGCGGCCATTTTGTAAGGCAAGAGTGGTGGCACATTAGCTTCAATGGCGTCCGTTAATATTTACTGTCTATGCGTGAAATGAAAGACAAAGAGGTAGGATTGTAATTTGAGAGAAAATAACATAATTTATCGCTAAAATTTTAAGTAATATGCACTGTCTCTAATATAAACACAAACAAAGTCAATGTTTGGAAAATTAAATGTGAAAGAGGGCATTTCTTCCATTCATGGATCTATTTTTGCAGTCCCTCTATCTTGGACATTTTTGTAGATTGAAACTATTGGATCCGAGTTTACCGTGACTTACTACTGTGCCCGAGTGAGTGAAGCATTTAGCATTTAGCCTAGCTTTAGCATTTAGCCTAGTTTTAACCATCTCCTTTGCCAAACGGAGCCCGCGGGGAGTAGAGCCACAACATCTTTGCAACAATTAACTTTTCTAAACATTCCTCTTGCTCCAGCTTCAATTTCTTGAAATATGACTGGAGAAGATTTGTCTTATTGGAAAATCTTGTTCTAAAACAGTCAGAATGTGCTCAAATAAAGATAAAAAACAGTTAATTTCATGCACTTATTACCTCATTTATTATAATTTTTGGTGATTTATTAAGCTACAGCTGTCCTGAGTTGGGATGTCAGAAGAAGGGATGCCAATCAAAAGCCCGCTAGAGATAAGCGAGATGAAAATGAAATCAGTCTCCATTGTTTAAATATAGCTCTCTGCCTGAACAAGGACGCCATTTATCACCCCAACATGTATCGATTATGTTTTCCAAAATCAATAATTTGTTTCACAAGCTTTGTTGTTTTACTATATCTTTGTACAACTTGGGACATCTAATTTCTTTTATACCTGCTTACACAAGAGCCCTTTTATCCTTAAGCGTATCCTCTGCACTTTCAGCCAAAAGCAGACAAAAAGTGTGGAGAGGGGGGGGGTTACTGCATTTAAATATTAGAACTAAAAGGCAGCTCTTCAGAATATTTGTCGGAGACTTCAGTGCCTCATTACTGGTGAACGCTGATGTGTATAATGTATTATTTATTCAGTGAAGCTGTTTCAAGCCTAGTTCTGTTTACTGTATATCTTTGCAAGTCGTTCAGAAGTCGAAAGACACACTGCAGGCTATTCACATTCCATCATGCCAGATTCTGCAGTACAATGCCCTGTTGGAAATGTGGAGGCACCGGGGGCACATAGACGGTGTTGGGTGAAATGTATTCCGCTCCAGAATACATGACCTGAAATGTATTTTGTATAGTATTCAGTTATTTTGGAAAAATGGCATCTGTGTTACAAATACATAGAATAACGTTATTTTTTGTTTATTTACAAAGCTTTAAAACTGTACATCTCTAAATATTTACAACTGAAACCTTAATAATATATTTATAATACAAATATTTGTTGTTTATTGTTGTAAAATGACTAGGAGTGGTTCAACAGCTGCCATCAGAAAATATAGAATCTTCAATTTTAGGCAAGAAAACATTTATTTGTGTAGCACAATTCATACACAAGGCAGCTCAAAGTGCTGAACAAAATAAGAAACACGAGACATTCAAATCCTAAATAATCAAGGTACATAAAACAAAAAAGATAAGAATATAAAATCCTTCAGTTGAAGCAGCTGAAAAGAACAGTTCAAACGGAAATTGCAACTTTGCGTGGATTTCTTTGGATGAAAGCGCTCTAAGCACGTGTAGCTAGTTAGTTTACCCGCCGCCATTGTTGTTTACGTTTGTTTTCGGCTACTGCTCACGTCCAAATGTTCATGCGGGGAGCAGCGGGGAGGTGGGGGTCATGGCAGCAGAGAATTCACACCTTTTTCTTCACGCAAGTGTGAAACAGTGGCGGAGCTAGACTTTTAAACAGAGGGTGGCCAGGGGGTGGCAAGGGTTTTTTTGAGGGGTCCACATTTATACTATTCAGAAATTTTATTTCGCACAAAAACTGGCTAAACGATACATTTTAATCTTAATCTTGTCATTATTTTTAATATAAAGTGAACTGAGAGCACACTTGGAAACTACAAAGCAAAAAAGTGTGTTTAAATAGTAGTCTGAACAAAAAAGTGCAAAATAACATCATTCAAACATTGCATAACATTTTTCTTTTAACAAATTTAGCAAATTCCGACGGTTCTGGTGTAAAGCAGCAAAGATGTTGACAAACTCATCCATATTCAGCCCTGAGCCCTCCTTTACCCTACACTGAGGATACCAAGATGACTCAATCATCTGCCATGGTCGTTCTGAGATGGTTTTTAATAAGTTTTAGGACAGAGAAACTTATTTCACAAGACGCAGTACTGACAGGTATTAAAAAGATCTTTGCAAGCCTCAAAAGCTCATGAAACACTTTCCAAACATTCCAAAAGGACAAGGAAGTCCAACAGGGACTCTCTAATCCATTTTTTCCTCCCAAGAAGCCGCCTAGTTTGACGTACCTCATGCTTAAGGTCCTCTATATCTGACTCAAAGGTTCTGCCAAATGAAAACAGAGGCTCTTCTTTCAAAAATGTTTGGGGTCAACACTGTAAACCCGGATAAGTTGAGTTTACTTAAAAAATTTTAGGAAACTGGTTGCCCTAAAAAAATTAAGTAATGTCTGATGAAAACTTGAGTGAATTTAACTTAAAAAGATGAGTGGATGGCATCTTTATTTTGAGTTCAATACACTCAACACCATTAGTAATATTAATTACTTTGCCCCTTTATTCCACTGAAAACTTTAAGTCAAGTGCACTAACCTCCAAGATGATTAAACTTAAAAACATTACTAATATCAATTGCTTTACATATTTATTCCACTTATAACTTTAAGCTGAATACACTAACCTCCAAGTTGATTTACCTTAAAAATTCCTTTGCCCAATTACTTCACTATCTGAAGAGTAAAATAAAATCTGTTTAATAAAAGAAACCCATACAGATTAAATTAATTAAGAAAATAAAAAGCAAAATCACAAAAGTACATTCTTGTCAACATGTTTTATTAAACTTGTCTTTATCATGTTATCAAACAAAATAGGTTTGCAATCAAAATCAAATAGGACTCTTGAATGAATCAGGATGGCATTAAACTACAAAATCAATGTCAATGCTATACAACATAGGTAGCAATAGGAATTAAACTATATCAGCGCTAATAACACAAGTTATACACCAATCAGCATTGAAGAAAATGGCAAAATCAGTGGCAATGCATAAAAAACTTGCATATCAAACAGGGCCAACAGTAAACATGGTATTTTTAAAGTGCAACATTACAAATAACCAAGCACTCAGATCCAGAGCAGTGGTATACGTATTCAGAACCCTGTTTTATACAGATAGCTGATTCTTCAAAGATAGAATTTTGGGTTTCAGCTCAACTCTGCCCAGGTTTAGCATGACCTGTTGAATAAAGTGGAAGGTGCTTTTCATGCACTTGGGGTAGTCCAAGTGCAAGGCATAAATTAGTCCAAAAAGGACACAGAAAGCCTGTGGCAGGTTGGCCAGCTCCTCCATTACCACACTCCCTTCCAAGACGATGCTCACTCTGGATGGGTTGAGTTGAGGATGTTCGTCAATGCAGAGGATTCCCACTGAAGTTTCACTGTACAAGTCCTTGTCAGTTGCATCCTAACAGAAAAAGAAACGGACAAAGAGACGACATTGTAATGTCAATAATGCTGTGTTGACCACAAAAATTGAGAGAGGACAACACCAATTTTAAATCGCCATAATTTGAACTGTGCATTACAAGAGCCGTTTGAAAACCTGTGTGCTGAAATGGTTTTGTAGCTCAGCAGAGATGGAGAGCTTTGTCAGTCCCAGTCAAGCTGAAAAGTTGTGTAAAAACAATTTCCAGTACAGATGCAATGGGTTCTATGCACAGATCCACTACTTCCTGAACTTAATGCTGCTCCTTTGTTACCTGTCTTACATTATTGGACAAACTGATTAATCCAGGTGTCTGACCATTGTGACTACTCAGACACACCTGGATTATTATCAGTTTGTCCAATAATGTAAAGACAGGAAACAAAGGAGCAGCATTAAGTTCAGGAAGTAGTGGAGCTATGGATAGAGCCCATTGTTGCAGTTACAAATGTAAGACCAGTTTTGTCCTTTAATCTCAAAAAGTAAGAATTTATGTAAGGGTTTTTTATAGTCCTCAGCAAAATAAACAGAGGGGTCCCTCCCTGTGGCCCCATCTCACACTAGCTGATGGCAATTTCACAGAAAGACAAAGGTGAAAAGTTCAAATTTTTGTACAATGTTAATTTGTTTGTAATTTAGAGTAAGTAGTAGTAATTTATTTTTTACAGTAAATTAATATCAGATGGTCAAGTTGTGAATCAATAATGCAGATATTCAAAACAAATTCAGTTACTTACCGAGCAGGTTTTGAAGAACGCAGAGGGGTCATCCCCCAAGACGACTGGCAGTCCCCGAAGACAAAGGCACCTGATGTCTGTTGGCTCAGTGGTCTGGAAGATAGTGGACATAACTAAGTACACTCATACTGTATATGCTTAAATAGATTCCAGAAAGTCGCCACAATTTAATTAATTCATTACAAACTTCCTGGAGAGAAAGTAGAGAGGAGTGGGTAGAAGAACAGAAGAGTAGATATAAAAACAAGAAAAGAGCAAAGTATATAGAGTAGGATAAAAGAGGAGGAAATGGAAACGGGAGAGCAATGAAAAGTAATGAGATGAGAAGAAAGAGGAAAGAATAGAGAGGCAAGATAGGCAGTCAGCTTAGGTAGACAAGTCAGCCTACCTTTGTCTGACGTAAAAGGTCAGTTAAAACCTGTCCACTGAGGCCCTTCTTCCTGAAGAGGTCCATCAAGTTTGGCGAGAAACGGTCAAGTGCCTCAAAGAAGTTTTCTTTGAGATTTTTCCCCACCACACGGGTGAACTCGCAACACACCTGAAAATATAAAACATAGCCCAACGGTCAAATGAAAGATATTTATGACCCTCAACACAACACAATTTAGGTCACAGTGTTAACCACTTTTTGTAAATACTCAAAACAGGCATACAAACCTGGCTCTCAGAGAAAAGTGCTGGCCATCGCTGTACAATCTGGGTAATTGCAGGCTTGTCTGTCACAACTTCTTTTCTCCGAAGAGCAAAGGTCCTATCCATTTCTTTCTTAATAAGGGACCCATTTGGCTTCGCTTTCATCATTTCATTGACTAGAACCTGGCGAGCTGCTTCCAGGTTGTGGTCATCCAACCCCTCTGGATACTGAGGCAGGAAATTTATTTCTCCTTTCCTTGGCTTTTTGATGTCCTTGTTTGGAGGGTCGCCATTTGTAGAGTATCTTCCACGTTTACCACTATTGACAGTGACGTCAAGTCGGCCCAGCTTGCACATTTTGGCTCTGTAATTTCCAACCTTGAACTTCAAACTGTTCTTCCATCCAAGACAGCCAGAGGTTGACCCTGCTTCTTTAAGACATGGGTGTGTTTCTACTAAAGCTTGTGCAACAGCGGCTAAATCATCCTTTGTTGGGTATGCATCAAATGCATAGATGACCTCAGCCAATTTCTCAAGGATATCATGCTTTAGCTCTTTTGTCACTTTGAGATAGGTTCCATCCCTGAGATATAACAAGTTACCTTGACGGAGTCGGTACTCAACATCAACTGAAAATTTAGGAATTTCAAACACCTCTGGCCATGGCACACTTCTATCCAGAGAGGAGACGGACAAGATCTCGGTGTCTGCCAAGCTGATTGTGTCACTACTCAATGAAGATTGTTCAAGTGGTCGTTCAACTGGTTCAGTGACTGGTACCAATTCAACCATAGGGATGATTTTAATGGTTGGCTTATCTGGGAGGTCTGAGACATCTTCAAGGTTACACAGTTCATTGTTAAAGTCGGGGTCTTGGTACTGTAGGACAAAGTTGTAATTTGCTTGGAGAGTGCCTTTAAGCCAGCCAATCAACTCTTCAAGTGTGTCCGGTCGTGTTGTCATTGTAGACTTTCTGATGTCTCCCTCTGAGACAATAACCCTCATGATGAATTTCTCTTGCATAGCCATCTGGGGAGAAAGGATATACTCAATAATTTAGCAAATAACATATCGTTTCAGTGTTACCATAAGTTCTCCTTGGACCCTGTATGCTGATAACGGGAGGACATCATTCAGCTCCAATATCTTGACCACATATGTGGCGGGGATATCACCAGAGTGAAGTTGGTAAGATCTCAAATGCTCACAGTACCATGCGGTCATTTTGTGGCAGATGAACAGGATTTCTGTGTTAGCTGTAACAATCTTTTCAATCTGGGCAAATTCAGAGAAACCTGAGCATGAGCCAAAAGAGAGAATCATGCCTGGATGATACATGATTCCATCTATGCAGACAGATGACACATCCAGAACAGACTCTACCTTTGCAATGTCTCGAGCAAATACTCTCTGAACATTCAAAGGGAAAGAGGCAAGCAAAACTGGGGTAACCCTTGTCATTTCCACCGATGGTTTTAAAAATGTGCTGCAGTCAAGATGGTAACTGACTGCTTTCTGGTGTTTTGTAGCAAGTGTCATTGCAACAATTTTTGAAATTTTGAGCGTTCCGAATTGCTTTTTTAAAGAACTTATGTTTCCCCTCGAAGCGCATTGTCCAAACATCGCACAAGGGACCAAACTTCCTCACAAGGTAAGGATAGTGTTCCAGGTAGTGATGCTTTGGCTTTAACTTAAAACCTGGAAAAGTTGACTGCAGCAGCCGTCTGTGTTCTGTTATTTTACATTCCATGAAATGCAGTGTCTCTTCAGTATGCCTTGGTGCCACAGCCAGCTCGATTATGTCTTTAAGAAGCATCAGAATTTCCCAAGTGTCATCACCCTCAGGAACACAGTGACCAATGAGAAATGGGAGGAGCCTTATGAGACACCAGTTCTCATGGCCATTTCCACCAATGCTTCCTTTGGTGGAAAATCCCTTTCCGATCATCTGAGGGCGATCTGTTTTGTCTGTGAATGTATAATCAAAGTGTCTGATGGACTGATTAAGTGTATCTAACGTGAAATACCTCTTGCTTATCAGATTTTTAAGACACAGGGACAACTCAGGGGCACAACTCAAACAGATCATGCAAGAATTCAGGCCCGGTGACCAATGCCTTCAAAATGGACATGATCATATATCTGACAAGATGTGTCCTCTCTCACCTCCTGCCACTTGCCTAGGATACTCTGAGCGGAACAAACCTCTTGCTGACGCTAGACATGCAAACTTGTGACCGTGAAGCTCTCCATGAATCCTGCAGATTTTCAGTTATAAGACTGTGCCCTTCACACTTGCACTAGTGACTCATGTAAACACCATTTTGCTCCAATATCTTAGACATGATGTGATGTTGCAGAACTTTTGCATAACCACACTCTTTAACTGTAGACGTATTGCATAGTAGAGAGCAAGCTGGATTGAGTTGAGGGTGGACCTGTATATTTGCAGGTATGTTTAGCAATGACCCAGTACACGGCACAAGGAAACATTTTATGTTTCAGCTTTGATGTACCTAGAGGATTGGACGACTTCAAAGTCATCAATGTAAAGGCCAATAGCAATTGTGAACTCATAGCTCGCAAGAAGAGAATTTTCATTAAAGTACTGCCCATCTGCATAAAGACGTGTATTCCTGCAGTACATGGACTTTTTCTGACAAAGCTTTATCTAACACGTCAGTTTTGTTAAGCAGCTTCTGGAGCATTGGAACAATGGGGGACATATGCAAGTGGATTTCTGCCTTTTCCACAACATATTCAATAGGGTTTACCAGTGGGAATACTCTTTGCGTACATAGGCTGCTCTCTTCTTAGCAGTTCCTAAGGGTCCATCTTTGGCACAAAATGACATCATGTTACACTCTGACACAGCACTGGTAATTTCGCTCACAACTGTATCATCCACATTATCAAAGTAATTATTAGTGTAGCCCTCACTTTGTTATGCAGAAGTGGCTCTGACAGCTTATTGATTTCACAAAGCTGCTGTAAAACCACTCTTGCACAGAACTCTCTGGTATGTGCATAACTGTTTGCATCATTTAACAGAAGAGATGCTAAGTTGTGCTCTAGCTGCTTTCCTAAATCACGAATATCATTCTCACTAGCTTCTTCACTAACTCCTTTCCAACTCTGCCATGTCATCAGCTTGTGATATTTGCTCTTGTGCACCATCCTGATCATGACTTTCATAATCACAACCAATGATTTCTGACTTGAACCTCTTCCAGCTGTGTTCCTTGTGTGCTTTACTCTTGTGTGCTTTGAACGTGGAGTAGACACTGCTTTCAAAGTCACAGTCTTTATAAGGGCAACTGACTTTATGGTTGACTTTTAAGTGTGCATTATGCAGGTGACTAAAAGTAGTCAGTTTCAGTGCAAAACTCAGCAAACCCCACATGACAGACAACAAAACTTTACTTGTACATCTACAGTTGGTTGCTGTTCTGAAGTTCTGGAGTGAAGGCGGGATAAGTGTACTCTTAGTGCATTGAGGTGATTTGGAGTCTCCGTGTAGATCACTGATGAGAAGTATTGCGTGTGGCTGCATTTGACTATATGAACCGCTAGGATGGAGACAGTGAAATATACACATAGTAAATAAGAAACATACAGGAGAGGCCTTTAGAAGTACAAATTGAAAGGTAGCGAGGAGATCTATGATTAGAGATATGTAGGGGAGGAAGGAATAGGATAAATGACACAACTTGTGTATAATAGGCTTATTGGAGTTGGGGTTGACGCACATTGTAGCTATCGGAAGTCAAAATTTAGCGTAGGCGACCGCATATGCTGGCAGACAGAATAACAAATAGATCCCATAGTACACTCATTTACGGAAGCGATGATGGGGGGTACGTAAATCTGTGATATAGTAGGGTAGGGGGGGGGGGGTATGTGTGCGTCAGATACATATAATGGTGTGGTACAGCCGAAAGCAAGTACTTATTTTGTAAGTGCAAGTAGACACAACAGATGGCTTCAGATATGATTTGATTTGTAGGGGGTATTGTTTGGGGGCGTGGAGAAGGGAGAAGGATATGGAAGATGGGATCTGATAAAAACCGCACACACGTAGGTGAGATAAAATGAGATAGTCACAAATTTACTCACTAATGAACACATATTAATTCACTAGATAAAATATAAGAGGCTTTTTAACAGAAATGGCTTGTGTTGGGTGTGAGATAAGGTGAGATGTGAGTCGAGGGCGGGAGTTTAAGGTGGTGGGTTCCGCGGGTCGTCACTATTCATATAAGCTATACAGTGTCACTTTTATCTGTATATAATACAATAACTTATTGAGAGAGGTGATTATAGGTTATCTATTTCTATGTATCTACTACGAAAACAATTAATTCTTATTCTGGTAAAGATGGACTCACATTAGACTTAGGTGATGTATATTTTCGTCCTACTATTTATATTGACTCGGGGTTACGGCTTAGGTGATATGTACTGCGAGTTATAAATAAGGTGGAGGCGAACATTGAGAGACAGCAGCGTTAGTTAGGGGATTACACTATTTTTGTTATTGCAGGTTCGCTCTCGGGCCTGTGTGTGAGGTTATGGCGACACTCACTTATCTTTGGTCTTTGTACTTTATCATGTGAGTTTAAATGGGTGGAAGAGTACTGGAGTTATATTTTTGCTCAAGGACTTATATTTGGCGTGGAGAGGGTAAAGTAAAGAGCCGCAGACACGATGCTAGCAAATCTCAGAGGCGAGGAGGAACCTAGTTGCAGCGGGGAAGCTACTCTTCTATGAGTGAGGGTGGTGATAAGATGTGTCTTGACCAAGAGGATTCTCAGTTCTTTACTTCTCTAAGTGTTGTACTGGCACAACTTAGTGAGCGTAGGTAGGCATGGTGTGAGTGGTATGAGTGGTGGGGGATAGATTTCGACACTAGAGCATGCTTAGAAACAGAGATTGATAGTTATGTGTATTGTGTGAGCGAAGGTATTGTGCGTTATCACGGCGCGTCTGGCTAGTACACTCATAGTGTGAAACGTGCGCGTACCGTAGTATTGTTGTATGGTTAATTGTGAACAGAAGAGACTAATAAGTGAGGTGGAGGGTTGTTGGTCAATTATTCATATAGAACTAGAAACAGCATAGTGTTTAGTGAAGTATACACTTCAGTGTGGTGTAGCATATTATATTCAGTGTTCTGGGAAGTGGGGGGTATTGGGTATGGGGTTGTATCGGTATTAACATGCGGAAGAGTTAGGTGACACTTTTAGACTTATTTATAGGCTAGTTATTCACGGGGGTCGGGCACAGCGATAGATGGGGGTGATCATCACGGTGGAGGGGCACATTTGTCGAGAAACTAGATAAGAGTGACTGTACTCTATTATGATCGTCACACAGAGATCACAGTTTAGGTACATCAGAGATTTGACAAATGTCTTGAGTGTGACAAGAAGTCTAATAATTTATACAAATCTGGAGGTGTCTACTCTCTCTTGTTATTGTATGGGGGAGCACGTTGGGGACATTTTTTGGAGTAGATCGGAATATAGTCAAGACCAGCGCATAGATACGAGACAGAATTAGTATAGATATGGTATGTTATATCATATGAGAGTCATGGGGGCTGTTGATGTGTGTGAGAGTATTATAGATAGTAGAGTTGATTGTTTACTAATTTAAAAAAAATAAGTAGGCGTGTCGAGAGAGGCTATCAAGCTTATATAGGATAAGTGAATGTACTTCTGGGGTAAACAGTAATTTCAATAAGTTCCGTAGATGAGCTTGCATGTGGATGGTACACTTTATCAATTTATAGTCATAGTCCCAGAGAAGTGTTTAGGAAAGAGTTATGCGCCTATTAAGTGGTCGATGGTAGCGACGTAGTGAGTATGTAGGGATCTGAAATCTGTTCATAAGTGCTAGTGTAATTAGAGGGTACATATTATAGATATGTCATGTAGTAATGATCGATATAGTTCTTAACATAGTTTAGAGAGAGATGATAGTAGTAGCTATATGTCTATAGGAGTATAAGGTGTAAGTCAGACACATGAGGACTGAGAATGACAATTTATGTTGGATTGCAGTGTACAATCGAGAGTGGATCTGAAAGATTGTGAGATTCAGAGTCTGCTTTTGTGCGATACAGGCTACAGCACATTTGGATCAGGCTAGAGTGGGAGGGGGGATGAATGAAGGTGTGTGTGAGTGTTAGAGTGATGGGTACAGGTGAGACATGCAGGAGACTTGCGGGTCAAGTGTCTCTATAGAAGCACGTGGCCGGCGTGGTCTGTGACATAACAGCGCTAGGACGAGAGGGTGTGTAGCACACAGTATGGGAGAATTGGGAGGGGGGCGTGTTATTGGAGGGGGAGCGCGAAACGCAGTCTCATGTGGCATATGAGTGACGAGTCTAGGAGAGAGATAGCAGTGTGATGGAGATGTACTCGGAAGAGGAGCGACCTTGGTGCGACGTGTAACTTGAGACAGGTGTGTGAATTTCCGACAGACGCTGTACAGTATTACGTACAAGTGTATTGTCAGCGGGTGATATATATGTCTTGCTTGTAAAATCGATAAAGTGATGGGGTTGAGCGTTATAATGGGAGTGTGATGATGAGTAGAAAAATGTTTTAGTAAATAAGGAGGCGCGACCACAGTCTAGTAGATTTCCACATTGGGCGCGAGACATTTAAGGGAACGAAGCTTATGAATCACGAATAGAAAAGTAGGGCAGGGGATATCATTGCGCATATAGGGCACAGAGCAGACAGTGTGATCTTTCCTGTGGGTTAAGCGAAGGTTAGATCAGAGTCGAGCAAATAGGCGAGAGTTTAGAGTCTGGTGCACAACAACGGCTCGCGAACGGGGATATTATTCAGTGGCAAGAAGAAATCGCACAGACTGAGTGAGGTTAGGATCGTTTATAATAAAAGGGGAGGATAGTGAGAGCACTGGCCGCGAGTCATGATGTAATACATCTTACGTGCCAAAAGAGGGAGTTTGTAGGGGACAGCGACAACGGGAGGTGTTGGGGCTCGCTAGTATATACGAGGAGGAATTTTCTTAGACTTGAGAAGCAATGATGGCCAACTTTAGGCTATGATCATTGTGGTGAAAGTGGTAGTGGAATGCGTGGATCAAACCTCGCGAGATTTGCTATAGCGTGTATCTATTAGTATTGGGTAGTCTTAGATCTCTATTAGGGATAGGAAAGCCTGGTCAAACTGAGAGATCCTCTTCGGGGATTCATGTGTAAACGATTTAAATTTTAGATCTCTTACAGCTATACGTATATAGTGAACTTGTGACATTTATCTTTATATCAACGTATGCATTCTCTGATGGTTGTGTTAGGGAGGCATAATCTTAACAATAGTATATGAAAGTGAGATTTACATATACAATGGACAATAGAGATATAGGAGACTGATAGTAATGTAGGGGAAATTTTATCGAAACCTGTGTAGGCTAGGACACACACGATAGATATTATTGACTAGGTGTCATATAGAGACTGGAGAGGGAAGTCTATGAGTTTCTGGCGGGAATTAGTTATATAATCTTCATGTCACGGGTGTGGGCAATTAATGAAATATACTATATCAATTATCGTGCTTCTGTCACTTGACGCGAGCACACAGATCAGTTGATGGCTATGAGCTATAATCTGGTGTGCAGGATGGGGGGTGATTATCATTCTATAGCGTCGAGAGTGGGGACGATTCTATGTGCCTTAATGTCGGCTCACAACTAACAGATTATTAGTCACTGTGTGAGTGATAAGTGTGATCTGCTACTCATGTGTCTTATTATATCAATTGTGTTATGTAGGCTCTAGTAGGATTTGATAGAGATGTTTGTGATGGGGGGCTGATGATGACTGTGGGTGTGCTAGAGTTTATGGGTCTGAGGTTAGGAAAATACACAGGCGGGGCATGTGCTAGGGTCTCCCGTCGCGATCGGGGACCTCTCATCATGTCAGGGGGCGCAGCTACACTAGAGGTAGATAGGAGGCATCACTGAGCGTTCTTGATGTTTCTCAGCGTTCTTGCCAGTAGGACAGTTAGGAGGGAACCTCTCTGTGGCGAGACTCACACACCATGAGCGAGGCGGTCGATCACGACATTCTGGGCAGGGGTGAACTACACTTCACACGGGCTCTGCGCGGTGTATCATCTCTAAGCGAATATCATCTGCAACATGTGGATTACGCACGTTTTTGGCGCGGCGAGCTGCATGGAATATGCAGAGACTCGTTCTAGAGTTCTGAGGTGTTCTTTCTGATATTGGAAGCTATATTGTGAGGATTGGGCTCTTGCGCGGGATCTCTGGATGGGTGGTGCATAACTTAAGAATTGGTTGTGCTGAGGAGAGGTTGGTAGAGGAGGAGCGTGTGAGAGGTAGAGAGAGGGCCGTCATACAGTCACAGGGGGGTACGGAGACTTAGTGACTGAACTACACAACTCGTTCGTTATAGTCATCATACTACAGTGGATCCGTGTGAGCTGTGGTGCGACGGAGCCGCTGAATGTCGCGCAAGCACTAAATCCAGAGGGGAGGGAGTGATCAGTGTAGAGGCGAGAGCGATAGAACCTAATTAGTGTGGATACACAGCGACGGAGGGATGATGTTAAGCTGATGTATAGCATCAGGTGGGATTGATTTATGGGGGTTGTTGAGGATTAGCGCGGTGGTGTGAGGAGGTATCTGCGGTGATTGGGGGAACTCATTATTATTTTTATAGAGCTTATGAGCGGCGGGTTCTGGTAGTTATAGTGATGTGGAAGAATTCTCTAGATTACATTATTACTTTGACCGTGTGTATACCACAGATAGTGGGGGGGAAGCGTAGATTAGGATATTGTGCACAGACATGAGTAGAGTCAGTTGAGTTGGATGACGGATGGAGTAGGGAGGCGGAGTGAGGAGACAGCTCGCGTTCGAAGGCATTACGCGCGGTGAGTCTACCGGGGCGCATCATGTAGTGGTAGGAGGTTAGGGACTTAGTACTTATATGAAGAGCTGGAAAGTACAGTGGCAAGAGTCATAGGGTGTGAGTAGGGGTGGTGGAGATAGTGGGTGATAGTTGTAGATATAATTAAGAATATGATTATAACTCACTATTTGGTGATATCCATCTATATAGTCGTCATCTTTTAAGGGGGGTTTGCACATACGAGGTGGTGATAGTTGATTACAAGAACAGTCATCCAGGTTAACAGAACTGAGGGGAAGGGCCTCGATCATGCACCATAGGGCTAAATGCACCCACGGTCAGAATCCTATGATGAGTGCAATAGCAGATAAGTAGTCTTGATGAGACTCTGTCTAGCGCGATGGCGCGTATACATTATCTAGTGATGTGGCACATGATGGTTGATCTTTTCACTCAGTGACTGACTCAGCACAGACAGTATAGACATGTATGTTTAGGTAGTTCACGAGGGCGAGGAGATAGGAGAGGAGACTTGATATCTATTCTATTGGGGATGAGACTGCTATAAGAGAGAGTATGATGCACAGGAGAGTGTTACTTACACTAGGACATGACAGGTGGGAGATATCTTCGATGAAACAACAGCCACGAACGTTGTAAGGGCAAGCGAGTGGATAATTTTGGTGGATGATACAGTACAAAGGGGGGTAAGGTGTGATCTTGCATTAGTGACAAAGATTGCAATCGAACTATATATTTCGCTACACATGCTGGTGAGTGTGTCATTCGAGGCTTTTTGATCTGCACTGTGATGAGGAGTGGGTGGTTGTTATCTTTCGCCTTGAGTGCTGCGTTGATAGTTATATGAGTGATCGTGGTGCGTGATAAGTAGGCTTGCGACACTGGAGACGACAGATCACTGTTTTGGCGCTAGCACAACATACGGAACATCTGAGGTACGATCTCTTTTGTTCTATTACTTCATGGGTACTAGTGTTGTTGTGGTGTAGACCCGATTTATAGTATTTTGTGACGCAAAGTGTAGAGACATGAGACTTAGCGCCGATGAGGCGGTGAGTGAGCGAGAGACCTAGAAAACTGACATAGCCTAGGTGTCGTCTGTGATATCGGTCGATGGGGGTTGTGTTTTTGGACGCGCACAAAAACAGTTCTGAGTCATAGGGTAAGATAGTATTTCAGTGAGTGAAAAGTAGACACTTTTGCTGGGCGGTAGGTGCGAGTTACTCTCAACAGGTGGTGGAGCGGCCATAGCTTATCTACTTTACATTACAAGCATGGCTGATAGTATCTACAGCCTCGAACTAGGGAGGATATAGATCTGTGTCGTAGAAGTATAGAGTGCACACAGCTGGTTGTTGGCTCGAGCGTCTATTTGTTGATGGGCGGAGATTCAAGCGGAGCAGTGATACGGCAAGAGATGAGACTGTGCGACTGATGTGAGGACGCAGTGTGGGGTATGGGGGTTTGATATCAGATTACTGAGTGAGTGTGATAATTATGTATAATATGAAATCTTACATAGTAAATTTTAGAGCCTCAATCTGGTATACTATCACCCAGACGGATGACTAAGAGAAGGGTACGGGAGTTTCAGAGTCGCAGAGCAGATAGAGGATTAGTTATATTTTGGGAGGGGGAGCCAAGGGGTATTCTACAGGGGGGAGTGGCTGGATTATTGATGGGTGTGTGATGTGAGTTGTACTTAGTAATAGATGAAGGTTAGGTCTTAATATTAGTGAGTTGGTGAGGAACCAGGGGGAGCATGGGCGAGGAGGCCATCTATTCATACCGCTACACTGTTATGACACATAATGTACGATCTGTAAGACCCACTGGAGCACTGAGCATTCAGTTTGTAGTAAGGGGGTTGTGCCACGTATTAGTGTGACTATGAGGGGCAGTGGTCTGAGTGAGGAGGATCTACTACAACATGCAGATTTCTGATAAGATTGTAAACAACTGTATTTCTGATCGCAGGAGACTAGAAGGATACAGTGGATGTTAAGAGCGCCTGTACCTGACCAGGGCAGAGATAATTATACCGAAGCTGACAGATCTAGGGTGAGACTAACTTCAAGTGAGAGATTTATAATTGATTGATCTCCACAGTCTGTGGGGTGCTGTACGGTATGGTGTAAATGGTTCGGCGACGGAGTGGTATTTTTATATCAGAAGATTTTTGGTTAGGCTGTTAGGTACTTTACGCGGGTACAACACAAGGAGAGTTAGCATACGAGGTGGAGTTGTGACTAACACTACATGGATAGAGTGCGAGATGATATTGGGTGGGAGTGTGGGATATCTAGAAGGGTGGGTATATTGTGTTGATTCGTGAGAGTTGTGTGGGTATCAGCAGTAGCTGTGTTGACGTACTAGTCATGCAGCGCGGGACTGAAAGCTTGGTGCGGGTACTATTTGATCACAGTCGGGGAGTCCACTGGGTTGGTATAGAGGTATTGCAGTGTGAAGTAGTTTATACAGAGGAGGGGGATGCGGAGGATGTGTGACATGGTGGCGAGAATTGATGTGTAGTGCAAGTGGGACATTATTGAGTAGCCGTATCATGAGACGGTAGTAACTACTGCTACATGCGATACAATGCGGAATGTTAGTGGGTGCTATGCTTTCTGTTAAGAAAGCGGGGATGTATAATCTTAGAGTGGGTAACGGGTTACTGTTGATCGCTCTGCTTTTCAGTTTCACACTCAGATGTTAGTGTGGATGGGCTCATGGGGGCGGAGGGGGGTCGGGGACAGATTTTGAAGCGGGGCTATGCATACTAGGTGTGACATGACTTCGTGCTGGCTACGCTGAGTGCGAGAAGGATGTATCATATTGTTGTGGTATAGAATGCCGTTTTGTGGAGGGGTATGGGGTGAAGATGAGATCATCCGGGGGCATCCCACGGACAGTAGTACGGACCCACACTCGCCTCTACACGCCAGATGGGACGAGGTGCGTCAGAGTGAACAATGTCCCTTAAAAAAGATCCGTATGCTTTCCCAGCATGCACTGTTTCCATCCAATAAGGTCTGTTGTAATATGTTTGTTTGCTCTCTGCCGTTGAATAAACTGTCATAAGGAGCGTGGAAATGTTTTGCCGCAGCTGGCCTTGATGTTTATATTCATCGAATTGAATTTCTTCCATCTGTGAGATAATAAAGATGATTGATTGATTTAGATGATTATCGTATGGCGTGTTGTTGCCACAAAACAAAGAAGCCATAAACTCACCAAATGCAAAAGAGTGACTAATTGCTAATTGATTAATGAGTTGGGAGGTGGAAAGGGGATGAACGAGATGCGAGATGAGAGGAACGGTCATATGGTAGACATAACTCTTGGTACCAACAACCGCGTAGTACAAATCTACAGAGCTCTACCTGGGGCACAGGATCTTAAGACATTGATATGGAGTGGGGAGTGAGCGGACGTAGGTGTTCCAGAGTGGTCTAGGAATATATGGGCGTTATAATACTGTAACGGGAGGTGAGACATAGATATCTGTACTCGGCGCGGACTTAGGTCCATGTAGTGTTACCGAGTACATTAGAGTGGGAGTGGAGGAGCTGGTCCTTCATAGAATTGCGCAACATTTCAAGGAGATCTTATTACTATATGTGTGGGAGATTTCTAATATGGTTAGTATTGGGACACAAGATCCGGTACATTGACTCATATAAACAAAGATTTCGCGGGCGACTTTATAGGTGATGGAGGTGATGGGCGACTGAACTACGTGTATGACTCTGACGCACACCAAACAGGTTTATTAGGGACATGATTAATATATTATATGTCAGAAAGTGACATTATCTCTATGGTATAGATGGGAGGAACACTAGATCACATAATCATAGCGAGCAATTGAGTTTGATCTATACGGTGAGGATATCTGGAGACAGAGTATGTGTGATCATAGCTCAACACATAGTGACATATGTTGCCATGATTATTTGATGTGTGTATACATCAGGAGCTGAGATGGGGTCACTGCGTACGCATTCGACAGAACACTTGCCAATATACAGCGTATCGGGGAGGATCACTAGGGACGTGGTTGTAGTTCAAGAAGTATGTTTTCTAACAGAACTTTAACTAAGGGTTTTCACTAGACTTAACCTTGGTTCTAGTGGGCCGGAGTGTAGTGCGATTCTCGGGGATGTCTTATGTAGTGCCAATGACAGTTAGTGATTTGTGATGCAGCGTATCTCACTCGAATTTCGCGGTCGCCTTGTCTCATTGCCAGTTTATTACGCTGCTATATCCTGATGGATGGACTGTGATACTTGTATAGGTAGGTGTGGTGGAGATTCTTCCCGGCTTACTTCGGTTTAGTTCGTAGAGTGTATGAGTGAGTGTCGTGACTTTCGCGCTATCAGAGTGTGTGTATCATATCGAGGAATTGGTATGGGTGGGTTGCGAGGTTCATGTCACTAAGGATACGTGGCATTGTGGATGAGTGGGACGATGTGGCACTCACTTGACTACTTAGGAGAGCTTTAAAGGCTTTATATGAGAGAGGTTGAGAATAGAACCACTGAGAGTGTAGGTAGCACGCCCCTTCTAGGTGGCTGTCCGATGATGTCCTCATTCAACCAACTCAATATAATAGGTCAACTGGTAGAGATGGACTTTAGACTGGGGGGATCGGGAAATGCTAGTTGAATATTTATGGTCCTTTTACTTAGAGAGTAGTCATCGGAGGACTTGCAATATGAAGGATTATGGTATTAGAGAGTGTCCCATGCTTATGTGCGTATTACTGTGGTGTATCATTATATACTGTCGGGGTACACATGGTGATATTATAGGCGCTCTCTAACATTCTTTCGACTCAATGCACATACAACAGTCTAAAGACGCTATACTCGAGCATTCTAGGCCGAACCGATATATGGTCTTCTTATATCACTCGAACATATGGTGATACACTTTATCAGCACTAATGATGTTATGAAAATATGAGCAAGGCAGCGAAGCTCTCTAGCTGCGATGTGAACACAAAGCATAGCATGTACACCTGATTGTGAAATGAGTACTTATTATCACATTTAGGCAAGATGTAGGGACAAGAGACTCTTTCCAGATATTGTCTGCGTCGATAATTTAGACGTAGTTGTGAGTGGTCGCAATAGTGTGCCTATCATTGTGGATGTGAGCATTCTATAGAGCGCACTATTATATTATTAGATGGAACTATGGTTTATCGATCACACTATGTATGTATACTATCTCGAGCACATATAGCGTGGCCAGAGTCGGAGGGGGTGGTGTACACATGTTATGAGAGTGGGGAACGAGCTCTACCATATGATGCAGGGCGTAGTAACAAAGAGACAGGGGAGAGGAGAGGCACCAGCAGGTTGATAGATACAGGCTGATAGTGGAGCCAATTGGGGGGCAAGGCTATGGTATACTGGCGGACTAGGCATAGAACAGTTAGTTACACGACTGCGGTGTCGGTGGGGGTGGGGGGGGGGGGGGAGAGCGGCTGTGGAGGAGCCGAGTGTAGTGAGATCCTAATTAAAAGGTACTGTTGACTGAGGTGTTTATGGCTGATAGGCTACCAGTAGGAGGTCTCAACTATCAATCACAAATACGTCGGCATCTTACGATACGGTGCGTTAATTGTGGATGCTTATCCTTTATAGTCACTCACTCCGTTCAGGTAGATAGTCTATTCTTAATGGTTATATGTTGAGCATGTTTTTGTAGGGGGGGTGGTTATCTTAGGGTGGCAGTAGGAGCCGCATCTGTGTTAGCACACATTCTGCAGGGGGGGGCGCGCGGTTGCGGGAGGAGGCCGAGCGAGCGCGGAGTGTGGGCGAGAGGTCGCGGACTATAAGATCTCCTCTCTTAGTTATATACTTCTTTTCGACGTATGTCTCTTACTCTGTATTATCGTGATCTCAGCTGACTGTGGACAGGTGTAGCAACGTCAGAATATATAATGTAGTGTGTATCAATAGAATAGACCTGTGTGGAGTCAGTGTTCAGTTGGGGGCCTGTCTATAAGTTTGGTAAAAGTTCTGAGACACTATGGTGACTCAATAATACTGGGGTCTATGGGTTCCGCTACTGATATATGAGATTATTTGGAGTCAATAGCGGTGTAACACATAGTATGGATGTTCACAGGAGTGATGATGGGGGGGGTGACATCAAGGGGTGGCAACGAGGTAGTACGACTGTGTTTAGCATTCTAGAGCATAGTATGCTACTACTAGGCGTGGTGGGAGAGATAGTTGGTTAAGAAACAGATAGATGTAACATCTCATTGACTACTGTGCTGTTTACAAGCATACCTGACTATTGCGACTCCTCGTGCGCGTGGCATAACGCTATGTAGCTACAGCATGTGTGAGCGTTAGATATAGCGGCGAGCGCGTATAGGGGGGGTGCTAGACGTCGGTTAGGCTATGTTGTGTGAGCGGCCGCGTATATCAAGAGTGTAGCTGTTGGTATGAGGGTGTGAGGGATTCGCAGAGAGAGTGGTGTAGAGCGCATGAGATCGAGCTGGAGGTGTAGCGGAACACACGATAGAACATGCGATTTAATTGTGGAGGTGCGCACGAGGCGACATGCTGTGTGAGGTTCGTCAGATCGTTTATCTCGTATTCTCATCTTGTGTTTTATAGGTAATTGGCTATCTCGGACTTGATGTGTCCAGTGATCATATCTGTGTTGTGCATGTGCTTATCACCAGCCAGTGTGTGTCTTTTATGCTATGTCCAGTTAGTCTGGGATATGTAAATTGGGTTATTGCTAGTTTTTGTACGATGCTGAAGCATCTATTCAGAACTACAGAAGCTGTTTTGGAAAGGGATAAGGGAGAAATGCATGCGTGCGAGCAGATATTTAGGTAGCAAGATCGTGTGTTCGCATATATTAAACAACAACGACTTTATTGGCTAGAGATCAGGTGTATCTGAGGTAACTCTACTTTGAGACTTGAATGTGACATAAGATATTAGAGTATGCGTTATGGACATACATAATGCATAGGTACGGCCACCTTCGATACTACGACGATGTACTAGATGCCGTGGATCTTTCCTTAACTCCTGAATACTATTACGCGAGTGATCTCTGATGGAGCGGACTGGTCTGTCATCGTGATAGAGCATATTTTACTCAATGACCTCAATTACAGACAGTTCAGAGAAGGACAACTAGAACACTTGCCTCTCCTCTTCGGATGTATATGATCTTTATTGACACAACTATGATTGGCGCTAGCGATATGGTTTCTCTAGCTATGTAGGAGAGATAGAGGTAGCAGTCGGAAACACACTGGACACGTTAAAGTATAAGCTCATATGGGGTTGATTGTGAGGGGTTGGGGGTGGGTGGGGTGGGGGGCTGGTGAGCGGAGGAGATTGCGAGTGTATGCTAGAGTGGCTCGCTAGCACGTGGTGAGATGTGTGGAGTGTGTAGATTAGCACATCTCTATATCTAGAACAGACTTACAATTCTACACATATATTTATTTGTCTCTATCTATCTTCTATCTTATTCTTTTATACTATCATCTTGAGTCGTATCTAGTCTGTCAGGTCTACTCTACCATATACTCCTCTCTATATCATATCTCTTATATTACTATTGTGGTGTGTTATATTCACTTTGTATTATCAGGTATGTGGTATATCTATGAGATAAACGCTGTGTTGCATGAGTGCATTGTAAGCTAGCATGCCTAGTGTGTGTGAGACTCGCGTGTTCCTGTTACTATGTTGTATGAGGGAAGCTGTCACACACACATGTCGACATGGAAGGCAGTTGGCATTTGAAGATTGTACTAGAGAGTATATTATATTATCTTCATGTAGTATTTTGTCACATATTTGATATATTATCTCACCATGAATCTATATACATCTTGGCTATCTAGTATTGATAGATAAACACACCTTCTAACGGGGAGGGGTGTTGGGAGTTAAAGGCGGGCTTAGGTAGAACTTCACCTGAGTTGATCGCTTCGTAGGCGTAGGCGTCAGGGGGTCGACATCTTTGTAATATGGTGACAGAAGGACCTTGATACTTGACCAACTCTAGCGGTTAATGACGTGGACAAATTGGTAGTAGAGTTGTGATTATGCGAGAGAAAGGTTCTATCAGCGCGAGCAGAGTATGTGTATATCTCGGTTTTGTTACTAAGAGATATGGCTTAGAAGAAAGATTAGGCGCGGCCGAGCGTTTTTCGCACAGATCTGTAGGTTTCACTGCACGGGCCTGATCAGCACTCGGATGGTTTGAGTACAGAGGGTCAGGGTGTAGTCGGCTGTGAGATGGTATCAGTTAGGTGGTGTGTGAGTTAGGGGCTGAGGGCGAGTGGGTGTTGCCCATAGATCTATGGGGACAAAATGACGGTGAGAGGACTGAGTGAGAGAGGTGTCGAGAAATGTGTCGAGTGTTGCCGTCTCGTGTGGTCATGGTTCACTAATAGGGTATGGGAGATAGCGAGCGAAAGTGAGATATGGAGCTGAACCTAATAGAGCACGGGCATGTGTCAGGTGATCTATGTACAATGGTTTGAGGAGAAACTCAACACTGGGAGAGTGTTGGTGTCAAAAGGAGGTTAGATGGGCGATAATTTCTATTGGCCTCTTCTGTGGGGGGGAGAGGTACTGAGTTTAGCGGCTCGGGGAGAGAATCGAGCACAGTGTATTATCTAAGAGAGGGGTGGAGAGTGATGACGGTCAGTGCGCGGGAGTAACATGGGGGTGGGGATGGGTAGATCGGGGACGAGGTATAGATAGTGATATGGTGGTCTGGGTAGAGCATGTTATGGGTTATGTGTGACGTGGGATCCGTATATAGGTGATCGAGAGGAGAGGATAGACATGATCATATGTGAGGAATACAGTATTATCACTAATGTATGAAGCGCCTCGATTACTTCAGATACTACACTCGATATGTCCTGTATATAAGGTAGTCACAGGTATAGCAATTAAATTAGTAAGGGATAGTGAGGACTTTTCAGGAGATGCCTTAGAGGCACTTAGATATATTATATGTATTGTGTACTTAGTAGGGAATCTTGTGTAAGTGCGTATGAGAGAGCAGTATAGAAGATTAGTGCGTCTACACTGAAGTGTCTGAGATACATGCGAGTGAGCTGGGTTGAATGTAGTTATAAGTATTTTTTATATTGCACTGGAAACGATCTGGTGAGGTGAGAGCGGAGTTCAAGAGAACAATGTGTGTCGTGCTAATGTCTAGCTTAGTGATTAGTTACACCTATTGGAAGCGGAAGAACGATCAGGTAGCGAGGTTATGGCATGATATCTTCACGATTGCAGGAGGAGGGTGCTACAGTATTATGAGTTCGTATCAACTTTAGGTAGGATATTACTGGAATAGAGGCATTATATGTCAGAAGACACAGAAGTATAGGTAGGGGAGGGAGGAAAATATGAGAGAGAGGGGAATGATCTACATTCAGGAGTTACAATAATTGACTGACAACCATAGGTGTAATTGCCACAGTGCTATAAGGGGAGTTATGAGTATATGATATTTGATTAATTAATTCAAAGACGATTAGCGATGAATGTCACACAGGAGGGACATTTTCACGACATTATATCAAGTGGGCATAGGTGCAGATCAGTCGACTGAGCAGAGGAGGACAGTGTATATATTCTCTAGAGATGATGGCCCACACTAAGTGACATTATTAGAGACATACGTCTCGTATACGCATGAGTGGAGAAAGGGACATTAGTGAATAGATGTTCGATAGTTAGTAACTCACATACTAATATATGCTGGGCGCGACACATCTATCACAATTGTGTGTTTAACTGTAGTACCTTATGATATTCTTATATGGCCACTATACAATGTATTAGTAATTAGTGAGTGAGAGGAGAAAATATAGTACTACATACCGCTGAATATTCTGATAGTATCTCTTCTTATATTACCTCTATACGGATAATCATGTAGACTCTTCTTAGTGGGGTATCACAGGAACTCACTATGGGATAGATTATTCATGGTTTCTTGCATTAGTTACGATGTCACGCCTTGGAACATCAAGTTCATCAGACTGAATCAGACTTACCGATGATTTGTAGTGTACGATACGATGTAGAGCGTCTTTGGTCAGTATGTTCGAGCCACCATATTAGTGGTATTATCTGGCTAGCGAGCGTCAATCTAGGTTATCTTCACTGGGAGCGCAAGAGATTCACTATCGAGGGGGTGAGAGTGTGACGATCGCGCAGGGGACTAGTTCTATATAATATACATATACTACATACTCTAGGTGAGTATATATCTGTGGATATCTCACATTTGGGAAGGGATACATTAGGCAGATGGCCGTCAGAGCTAGAATGTATCGAGCGGTGTCTATGAGTTGGTTGGTCGATCAGCAGGGATAGGGGAGTGTGGAGGACGAGAGCGTGAGTGGTGTGAGACTACGAATAGAGACTGGATGCGAATGCGATGGAACTGTTCTCCTCGCAAGTATTACCGGCCAGCGTACTCATATAGTATGACTTTTTAGTTATATATATAGTACGTGTTTTCGGCGAGGACAACATCCTAGAGTCACAAGACACACCACGATGAAATAACTTGACTAGTTAGAGATCTTCTCTGGCTCCGGGCCTTGGTGTCCTAGTATAGACTACTCTAATTACGGTAATTCGTAGTAACGTAATTTCTGAGGGGGGGATGTGGCAAACACAGATACCATACATGAAGTAGATGAGATGAATACATACAGATATTTAGTCGTTAGAGGTGACATTGAGATACAGATATTTAGTCTTTCTTTAGTGGGTGCTATATCTAAAGGGTTCAAGGTCTATACAGGAATAGTCATGTTACATGCATAACAGGATGTTGCTCTTCCTGAATTTTACACTCGGCACAGTGAACAGATGAGAGCGTGGATTATTGCTCTCTGTAAGGTGATATCGTTTAAGTGTGAACTTTAACGATCTCATGCTTTTCTGAGGTCGTAGAGCATCTCTAGATGCATACACAAACCAAAGGGACTTAGAGCAGTAATCTTTATTATACTAGGCGTGAGTTTCAAAGAAGAGACGTTTGTTGTATATAGAGTTGTTTGATGATAGAATATTTCTATATATCACTATTTCGGGGTGATGAGTTTCTCTCTTGACAGAGCTTAGTTCATAACGCAATGGGGGACGTGTCCATGATTATACTATTTAGTAGGTGTTGTAAGAGAGTGTCACCTTACTATAATATCTAGTCTCTTACGGCGTAGAGACAGAATTAGAACATATTTGAGTCGGAGGTTCTTAGTAGAAGATGTTTACTTACTTCGAGTGGCCGCAGATTATCTCTGCGAGAGCTGCGAGATGGAGAGGCAGTCTAGTGAGGAAGACCCGCGTGTGGAGGGGGGATTTAATGTAGTGAGTGTCTTATCTTGTGAATGTAACACTACTCTTCATCTAGATGTTGTTCTTACTGATATCTCTATGCATCTAACATGATAGATGTAGCCAGAGTTTTATATCACACATAGACATACAGGTGCACTGTGTGACAACCATATAGTTATGTTGGCGCTCATTCAGGAGCGCAATGTATATTTTCTGAGACATCATTATAATGTCTTGTTACGCGCGGATTCTCTCCTCTCTATCCCGATTACTTATTTCAAGGCCTCTCTATACAGTATGGAGTATAGGCTTTCTCTATTGAGCTTGCGCTCTTCTACCTCTCTGACTCTGAGGCTTTTTGAACACGTTATGCACTCATGCATTTTATTATATAGGACGTCACTTCTCTAGAGTCGCATAACACACGCACCACATTATAATTTATTTAAAACACTTTTTTAATCTCACATACTACTCTCACTAAGGTTCATAGTCAAAATGCCACTCTAGAATCTAGAGCGCTGGTCACAGATCTATTATTCAGAGGAGATTGTAAAGTCGGGTAATAAACCTCTGTGCATATCATCACGACAGTATTCGAGGATAGGCAGGTGGCGTCGAGAACTAGTCAGGTGTTTTAGTGAGTTAATGTCGTCACACTGTACGCAGATAAGCTGGGCAAGCTTTCGTGAGAGTTAGAGTTATGAGATAAGGGTCAAGAGTATGCAGGCCGTATATCTGAGTCTGTCATAGGATATATCAGTCATTGAGCGGAAGTAGAATGACAGTTTACGGTGATGTGGTAGTTACGACAGCTGGACGACGAATAATCGAGTGCATAGAACGAGTGTCGTGAGTGCGCTGTTTACAATATGGAGATTATGTTATCGGTTGTATCTCTGGAAGACGTGCGTTGGGGTTTGCCTTCACACAGTCGTACACAAGCGTAGTATTTGCAGTGGGTGTAGATACGAGGCAGGAGAGTTAGATGAGGAGGCGCGCAGATATGTGTAGAGTACCGAAATCGTAGTGTCGACGCACATGTTATAGAAACAGAGATATCTATTGCGATAGATGGTGCATAATGTGTGTTGGTCGAGGACAACATATCATGGGATGTGGATCTTTGGTGCTTCTGTCTAATCTCTATTGAGATCAGAGAGATTGGCATACATTACTATCTTTTCGCCAGCTACGATGGTATAATACTTCCTCTTCAATAACAGAGTTTAGGGTTATAATGCGATCTATCTTAACATCTATGTATCTCAGAGGAGTTGGACGAGAAGTATTCATGAGAGACATAGAGGCTGATCAGTGGGGAGATCACACAGGTATGATAGGGGTTTGACTCTACTCTTGCTATGGTTTTTGTTGTTATAGGTCCCTCTATATTCGTATTGTGAATAAGGATATATATACACAGTGTGGGAGGGTTAAATCACGTTTAAGTCGGTCTGCTTCTTTGTTAGAGTTAAACTAGGAGTTCAGTGTGAAGACAGACGATGTATTAAATGTCGCTACTTTTACATAGAGTGGTGAGATAGAGGAGAGGGGACCGTCGAGTTTATGGATCCAGGCGTGTATATATATCATACACATAGATAAGAACATACAATATCGTTGTCACCTCTATTTTCAAGAGATTTGGTAGCTATTTCTTCTTATCTAGGACTTTCGGGTATGGTCTGGGGTATAGATACATAGATGATAGGTGTTCAGACTGTCGCATATCTTATTATTTTATGGGATACACAGACAGGTGAATACTATAGATGTGGTGCGAGAAGGTCCCTTAATCTATGACATTTCTAATTATATTGATGTTGCTGCCGAGAGGCAGTGACTGGGCCTGGTAGAAGGGTCCTGGGATTTCAGGGAGTGGTGTGCATGTTCGTCACTGATTCTGTTGGTTAATATATGAAGGCAGATTATTGAGATGACTTTCTGTGTATAGGGTGGAATATATTAGTGGTGTAGAGCGAGAAGAGAGAGGTACACACTCACTAGAGCACCTGGATCAATGAAGTCGAGGCTTAACTGTGTGAGTTGCTGTGAAGGGGAAGGTGAAGTATTGTATTGTATTAGTGCGTACATACTAGCTTGGCTATTTTGATGTCATTACGATAACATCTGTGTGTGAGCTTGTGGCTAAGGCAGAGGTATTTATGTGATGAAATTGTTGTTTAGCGTGAGGATGGGAGATTCACATTTGACTATACAATAGGGAGGGAAGAGACACGACGTGCGGCTGGCGAAGGTCATCAACACTCAGAAGAGGAACCATTCTGGTCCCACCGCAGCTAAAAGACAAGCTTCTGTAGTCTCTCACCTCACGACCAGAAGAACACTCATAACGTGGCTGTGTTGACTGGAGAGAGAGTGGTGGGGGAGAGAGAGAGGGGAGGATGAGGGAGTAGGAGGGATCTTAGGACTGTAGAGATTAGATCACGCAGATGCTGAGTGTTAGGTTATCATGCAGTATCTCTCAACATTGGTCTTGAGATCTATCTTTGTTGGAGTGAATGCGGTTGAGGCTATCGATTATGGGATAGTTATTGTAAAGATGTTGATTAGGCTAGGGTAGGGTATTATATATGTATCGCGTAAGATCTAGCCTTGGACATTTATTAGCAAGCGTGTCTTATGGATGCGGACGGTGACGTGTGGTCATGGAGTAAGCTGTGAAGGTATAGGTAGATGAGAGTATATGGTCCATATGGTATAAGTGGTCAAGCGTGTCACTCATTAATTGCTGGAGTTAGTGCGAGAGTATCTTTACGTAGAGTGACTAGAACATGTGTCAATATTTACTGATTAGATGATAGGTAGCGTGGTTGGAGTGCGTAATTGGTAGATTATAGCAGTGAGATAGTATGATAGATGGTGCGCAGACGATGAGGCCGTACACACAGCGACGGTGGAAACGCGAAAGCACTTCTATATTGTGATAGTGGTATGTATACGGTAGAGAACTAGAGGCAGAGGAAGCGCTGAAGTGCGTTTATATGTAGGGTAGGAGCAAATGCTATAGTAGATTCTGTGTAGCGACTTGTTAGTCAGAGCTGAGATATAGAGTAATGATCACAGTGTGGTGAGCGAATCTACGCATGTTGTGGTGGTATTGTGGAGGGTGGAGCATATTTCATGCGGTGACAGCTCTGGTACTCAGTGCGTCTGGATCACAACTCGTCTGACCATGATGTCTTTTCTACTGCAACTACTCACTTGCGTCTTCTTCATTTCACATATTCTGTTTAATGGAGAAGAAGAGACTACGACTAGACTATCATAAAGTGGCTATTAATGTCTAGTCATACATACACTTTTTTTTTAGAGCTTTCTGTTAGTGTGGAGCTTTATGAACTCACACCGAGAAGGAATCTAAGGTGAGACATGAGGACGATCATGTTCTCTCAGTTGTATCTAGTTTACAGTGGGCCGAACGATTAACGTGTTCAGTGTCAAGTCTAGTGCTGTCTATCTATAATTTGAAAGCGAGCGATAGTAGAACTACAGATTATGGTGTATTAGTATCAGGCGGTGGGAGTCTGGGGGTATCTCCTGAGTTTGATTTGAGTCTCTATAATTGGTGTTGCGGCTAGCTCGCTCTATATCTCTGTTATGAAGTGGGTCAGGTCTGATAGAGAGGTCAAGGTGGTCATGGGAGGATTGTGTGAGTGAATATAAGAGAGATATGTCTAGTGTGGATCTATTTTTATCGTTCTATTTATATATGTTGGCAACCGGAGTCTATATTAGACTATCTACGTCTTGAAGGGCGGGATGTTTCTAGAGTGACTGGAACATAACTTTATACGTGTGTACGATTATAATCGTGTTATAAGAGGAAGGAACATATTATAGAGATGATCTATGCTTCGAATCGATGGTGTGATGTGAGATAGTATTGATGAGCGGATACTACATTATCTTCACATGCCTAGAGCTCACAGTTGAGATGCCTTCAAGACGTGTGATCTGTTACATCGGTTAGGGATGTATTGGCCGTTGTAGTAGCAGTCTATGTTATCTCTATATATACTCACTAGAATGCGTTTGCACGGCTGTGAGTGATTCATCAGTATCTAGTATATCACACGACGGTGGATACCTAGCAGATGATTCTGCTATATTCTCTCGGGCTCTCGCGGCCACGCGATCGAGATATCTGAACTCTATACGTATGGTGATACTATATAGATGATGGTAACATGCTGTGTATGGCTCACTTATTTAAGTAGGATCATTCGCTATGGGGCATATGCTAGTAGGTGGGTTCATATGGGGTTTTAATGATATCGATGATATTTAGGTGAGATATCAGTATCCCGTAGCGGAGATTCAAGCGACATGTGCTGGAACACTGCGGAGGGAGATTCGCTATTCGGGTGTCTCTGTCCATTCCTCTGTCCACTCCTCTGTCCACTCCCTCTGTCCACTCCTCTGTCCGCTCCTCTGGATAGTGTGTATTACTTCCACTCCTCTGTCCACTCCCTCTGTCCACTCCTCTGTCCACTCCCTCTGTCCCCTCCCTCTGTCCACTCCCTCTGTCCACTCCTCTGTCCACTCCCTCTGTCCACTCCTCTGTCCACTCCTCTGTCCACTCCTCTGTCCCCTCCCTCTGTCCACTCCTCTGTCCACTCCTCTGTCCACTCCTCTGTCCACTCCTCTGTCCACTCCCTCTGTCCACTCCTCTGTCCCCTCCCTCTGTCCACTCCTCTGTCCATTCCCTCTGTCCACTCCTCTGTCCACTCCTCTGTCCCCTCCCTCTGTCCACTCCTCTGTCCACTCCTCTGTCCACTCCCTCTGTTCACTCCTCTGTCCACTCCTCTGTCCACTTCCTCTGTCCACTCCCTCTGTCCACTCCTCTGTCCACTCCCTCTGTCCACTCCCTCTGTTCACTCCTCTGTCCACTCCTCTGTCCACTCCTCTGTCCACTCCTCTGTCCACTCCTCTGTCCCCTCCCTCTGTCCACTCCTCTGTCCACTCCCTCTGTCCAATCCTCTGTCCACTCCCTCTGTCCCCTCCCTCTGTCCACTCCTCTGTCCACTCCCTCTGTCCACTCCTCTGTCCACTCCTCTGTCCACTCCCTCTGTCCACTCCTCTGTCCACTCCTCTGTCCACTCCTCTGTCCACTCCCTCTATCCACTCCCTCTGTCCACTCCTCTATCCACTCCTCTGTCCACTCCTCTGTCCACTCCCTCTGTCCACTCCTCTGTCCACTCCCTCTGTCCACTCCTCTGTCCACTCCTCTGTCCACTCCCTCTGTCCCCTCCCTCTGTCCACTCCTCTGTCAACTCCCTCTGTCCACTCCTCTGTCCACGTCTTTCTACAGTTTATGTTCTCAACACTAATTAAATGAAAATAAAAAAATACACATGTCTTTTTTAACTTGATCATAGATATCCGGGCAACGTGAAGATGCTCCACAATCAAAGGTATTATAAGTATTTACAATATTTAAATCCATTATTGTGCATGAGTTTAGTTCATTGTATTGTGTTCCATCAGGTGTTCAATGACCCTATCCACGGTCATATGGAGTTCGATCTTACTCTGGTCAAGATCATAGACACTCCAGAGTTCCAAAGACTTCGATTCATCAAACAGCAGGGAGCAGCTTACTTTGTTTACCCCGGAGCATCTCACAACAGATTTGAACACGCTCTTGGGTATGTCGTAGCATAAATAATCTGGTCCTGATTATAAAATAATTGGTTGAATTTTTGTTTTTTATTTCTCAGTGTGGCGCACTTAGCCGGACAGTTCTTGAAAAGACTAAAAGAGGAACACGAGCCTATTAGTGACGAAGACATACTTTGTGTGCAAATTGCGGCTCTTTGTCTTGATATTGGTGAGGAGCCAAACCCACATTTCCAGTGACGATGGATAACCACAAATTTCTAATTTTTTGATGAATTACTTTTAGGACGGGCACCTTTTTCTGATGGTGTAATGTTGGACCAACAGGTATTTCTTACTTTTTAAGTAAAAGTGTTTCAAAACGTTCCCTGAAAACACGACAGCTAAAATGCTGTGATTGATCTTCACAACGTCATCAGCTTTGGTCAGAGGACAGATCCAGTGTTTTGTAACAAATATGGGAGACATGACTGTGGTCCAGACGGCTGTCAGGGTGGTTTTTCAGATATTATTAAAGCTCTTTGAGATTCATAGGATTCAGGCACATGACCCACCGGTGGGTCAAGACTCAGTATCACCTCGTGAGAAATGCTGCTTTGATTAAATCAGTGTGATGACTTTATCAGTTAAAATGTTCATCTCACCATAATTTTGATCTAATTTAGATTTTATTACCAGAATAAAGTTGGAAAAAATGCAAATTACAGGCCTCAGATGTTCTGAGCAAAAACACAAGAACATCTTTGGTTAGACCAGGGGTGTCCAAAGTGAGCCCGGCGCGGGCCAAAGATGGCCCACCGAACGTTTTCCACGTCTATAGAAGGTTTCTATCTGCGTCCCTCAGACTGGCTGGATACACAGACTGTTTTCAGATACACGGGCGCGTCTTCAACACTTGAATTGCTTCTTTCCGATACTTAACTGTTGTATCGAGATACACGCCTCACTCATGGTTCACATCAACTTGCACTAAAATGTTTTTTTTTTAAATCAAACACACTTATCAAAACAATTGGGAGCCAGGCACATGGATCTATTATATTAACTGGATAGGGTATTACTAGCTTGTAGCTGAATAACTCACGTGCTCAGGGGATTCTCGCGGTACTGCAGACTGAACCAGACTAAATTCACGTGGGCTACCCAGAAATTTTCCCCATAGAACTCAATGCATATTAAAACAGCTCAACCTCAGCTGACAGAGAACCTACAGCTTTAATAAAGATCGGATTTTGTGGGGATTTTAGTGTCCCTTGTCATCCTGAACTTTTTTTCTTCTTAAATCCTTCGGTTTTGTTTAAATCCACACTTTAGTGCCACAAACTCTGCTCCTCTGGCTCTCGCTCTAACTCCCGCTCTGATGAACTGCTCTGATTGGTCAGAGCGCGGCCGAGCCCCTCTGTGCACGTGCGTGAGACCCGGTGTGAGACCCACACACGCGTGTTTGGCGCAACGCATTATGGGAGATCATCCACTGCACAGAACCGGGAGGACCAGACGATGCCCAAATACAGGCGAGTTTCCCATAGATCTTTGCGAGTTTCAGGCAACTTCCGCTAATCTTTCAGCCCCCATGCCGTCACAAAGCGCCACTGAGCACAACAATTCATTTGAATAGGGCGCCATCTTGAATCGCCGGGGCTTGGCCAGGCACCTTTATGTGCATTTTTTTTTCAGCCTACTACTTATTATTTTGAGCAATTTTATGTTTTATCAATTTGAGAGGATCTCCCATGAGCCTTTTGGGCTTGTAGGAAAGTATAGGAAAGCCAAGCAGAGAAGTGCGCCCCTAGTGCTAGGTTTCTATTTTACATATTGAAGTACTTGAACACGTAGCTGTTGCCAGAGCAACACGCAGCCGCCTTCATTCATTCATTTTGTTGCCTGTGTCAGTGTGCGTTAATGACCAGAAAGACAGTGCCATGTGTGATTTGTTGATTTGTGCAGCTTTAGCCATATGTCTGTGTTTATACTTAACAGACTTTACTCGTGTTTTCTTGAGTCTCAGTTTATCATTTGTGACGTGATTTACCTACTTCAAGTAGTATTCTAATGTCAAATGTTTGGTTTTGCAGCTAATTTATAGTTCAAAGTTAATTCTATTGCTAGTTTATTATTGGTTACTTCTATTGTGCATCTGACAATCTGGCTGCATCTTGTGCCAAAATTAAAGGGCATGTCTGTAACTTTTTCGGAGCAACCAATTAAGTGCTGTAATTTTTTAATATTAGTAAGTAAGTAAGTAATCTTTATTTATATACCGCCTTTTCACTGCAGATCTGAGTCACAAAGCGGTTTACAATTGTTAATTTTTGGGCATTTGTCTCTCACTCCACACAGAGATGGGAGCGGGGTCGCCAGTACAGGAGGCGCATGCCAGAACTATTGGACATAGTTTTAGTGGTAGGGGAAACCGGAGTACCCGGAGGAAACCTACGCAGACACGGGGAGAACATGCAAACTCCACTCAGAAAGGCCCTGGTCCGACTGGGATTCGAACCCAGGACCTTCTTGCTGAGAGGCGAGAGTGCTATCCACTCAGCCACCGTGCCGCCCTGGCAAATTTTTACTTTGGCCCTTGGAGGCAAAAGGTTTGGGCACCCCTGGGTTAGACATTCAGTCACTTAACTCTCTGTTAGAGGTTAAAATGGGGTATTTTGAATGTAAATGGTTAGATCTGCAATTGTATCAATAATATTAAACACTTTGTAAAACTGAATGCAGCCCTTAAACTGGAAGGAAGGAATTATTTGTATTTTTTATTTGTTTATTATCAATCTACAGAATATAAACCCGTCTGCTGTCATTTTCCAAACACTTGAAAATAACCTGCACCTGAATCTGAATGAGGCAGACAAGACATTCATTGAAGAGATGATAACTGGAGAGGTAAATGAAGCTTCACTGGTTCAGTCATACTGCTCCTAATGCTGATGGTGTGTTATTTCCAGGGGCCACAGACCGGTCGCCCAGAGGAGAAACGCTTCCTCTATGACATCCTGGGAAACCGGACTAATGGAGTCGGTGTGGCAGTTGGTGTGAAGCTCTTTGACTATGTGGCCAGGTGAGACTTTTCATCTTCAATGTTTCCGTTTTTCCACTTAAACAAAACATTAGTTTTCATGTTTAACTGTTTATTCATTGCCTTTAGAGATTGCTATAACACGGGCCTTGAGGCTAATTTTGACCATCGCAGAGTCATCCAACTGGCCAAAGTTATCCAGGTCAATGAAGTGAATAAGATCTGCTTCAGTGTCAAGGTGATGAAACTGTGGTTCACTGTCGACGATTATTAGCGCATAATCTAAAGCAAATCTATGAATATGTTTTCAAAGAAGTGCTGTGTGCAGAGGGTTAAAGCTATAGACTGTAAATATTAACGGACATAGTCAGGCCTGAAATTAACAGCTTTTATATAAGGTTAAATTGCAACAATTGAATCTAGGAAATTAAACGAATATATTAAAATTATTGCAAGACAAAATGTTATAGTATTATAGTTGTTCTATTTTTAATTAGCTGACTATAGTATTGTAACCAAAAGAAAAATAGATAGATAAAATAAATAGATTACAAATAAAATAAGTTAACTTCATCTGATCATTCCTACAACAGGTGCTGGGGAACATGTTTGACTTGTGGCACACCATTGTGGCTCTTCACAGCAAAGTCTACCAACACAGAGTGACCAAGAACATCAAAACCATGCAAGTATTTCACTACCAAGGTGTTTGGGGTCACACTTGTTTATGAACGTGTTTTATGATAAGAAAAATATGCTTCATGTTTTAAATAAAGTCTCTCTTTAATAAAAGTGTATGTGTGCTGTCTAATGTTGTCCCTCCAGGATCCCAGTGGACGAAAGAGCTAAGACAGGTTTGACCCAGACTTTAACGCTGATAGTTCATATTTTAATATTTGACATTGTTGCCTCACTTATTTGTTCTATTGCAGACAACCTGCTGTTTGCAAGACATGAAAACATAATGCAGGAAATCCACTCGCACAATCTTCTCTATTTTGATCTTCCGGAAGTGCAGGGGGCGGTGCAGGGGGCGGTGCAGGTGGTGGTGAGTGCAGAATTTTGATGTACAGTGTAACAACAATATTCATACTCCTTTGCAGTTTGTCATGTAATGATCACACTTTTAAGCATTTATTGAAAAATCAAAGACAACAGTGAAATAAAATGTAAAAATTAAGATATGTGGTGTACAAAAATATTCAGCTCCCTTTTCTCTGAGTGAAAACTTAGAGAACTAAATTTAAGAAGAGACTCTAATATGTAAGGGATAATGTGTATTACGCAGGTCATTATCGGAAAATAAGTACCTACGCGCCGGGGTCTGCTTCCGCCCTGAAGGTACTTGTTTTCCGATAATGACCTGCGCACTATACATTATCCCGCTTATTATACGGCTTTGTACCAACAGAACACACAAAATAAACTTCTGTCCACTTTTAGGAATGCCGAAAGTTTAATTTAATGACAGAAAATAAAATAGTTCCCAAAGGCTTTCCCGTGGCGCATTTATCACGGGGGGTTGCGGGCTAAAAACTTTGGGAACCCCTGGACTATGGTATTGCTCACTCGTGTACAGCGCTTCAGTGCATTCACAAGATGCTGCAGACGCTTCATTGATGAATATATATAAATTCATTCATTCATTCTTTATTTATTCACTTCTACAATTCAAGAAAGACTTTTGTACTGTCCATCCATCCATCCATCCATTTTTTTCCCCTTAATCATTTCTGGGTCGGGGGGTGGCAGTTAGAGCTGCACCCAGTACACACAGCACCAGCCCTCACTGATCCTCCTGCAGGTGGTGAGTCCACAGGAGCCTTTCTTTCAGCGGGGGCTTTTTTCTAATGTATCAAAACATTTTTGAAAATTTGTTCAAAACACAGCTGAATATATAGCGTATATTTATTTTTACAAAACCATGAACAAACAAAGGCTTCCAAACTGCTGACATGTCGCAAAAACCGGGCATGAAACAGGCGATTGCTGCATAATTCTAGACGTGACTTTCATAAATACATTCATATTCAGCCGCAGCATTTACTAACACCCGCGTACGCTCAGAACTGGGTGGATCCCACACTGTCATAAATCCGACATTGGATCTTGCGTAAATGGAATATACACCCAAAATGTACACATATTTCTGCGCTAGTTTCATAAATGAGGCCCCATGTTTGTGAGGATTAGTGTAATGACTTAAAACCAAATGAAATTGTGGCTCCGAGAGTAAATTGCAGCACTTGTTTCACACAGAGCTGTTTCTGCGTTGCACTGAAACAAAAATGCTGATTATACAATTAAGGTTAACACTAGAAACAGAGACATGCATTCCATATGTACTGATGGAATGTAAACATTTGACATGGATTACTCAATTATAACAATTATTTTAAGGAGCAATTATTATGGTATATTTTTACATTGATCTGGCAGAAGCACGACATCAGCCTTTCCATATGTCACTTTATTAATCATGTCTATGTCTTTTATAAGGTACCCCCAATCCACATTCGTCAGATGCATTTCTATGACATGAATGATCACATTTTGACCGAGGATGACGTTAAGGAAGAGGTAAAGACAATTAAAATGTGTTTTTCATAATTTGGTTTCTACTAAAAATATTTTATTGTAGATTGAAGCACTAAATCAGAGAAACACAGTGACTCTTCAGTAAACTGCCCAGACAATAAGAAGGTAATGAGCTTTACTAACTTCTACTTCTGTATGTGCTTCACAATTGCAAAACATTGATATGAATGTTAAAACAATCCACCGCTCCAATCCTGACGTCCTGAGATCTACTGCTCTATAAACCACAGAGACCTTTGCTCTCCGTTCTGTTCACTCAGTGTTTGAGATCTCAAACTTCAGCACATTCTTGTTTCTCGTCTTTGATCTTATATGACCTGATTCAAGGTCAATAACGAGAAAATAACATTGTCTTTTGAGAGCTGTATAAAGAAAAAAATAAAATAAAGTTAGAATTTGCACTGGGACAGTTTTCAGCCGAGTGAGAAGCGACTAGAGCGGGATGAGAATCTGCTGCTTCAGAACCGAGGCCGTGGTGCTCAGTGGCAATCCAAGGGTATCCCGGGGCCCCAGGCAACACAGTCCTTGGGGGCCCCGACCACAAAACCACATGAAAAGGTTTATATTACAGTAGGTATAAATATATATTTAATAATAAGATACAATTCAATATCTATTACTTGTTTACATGAATATAAATTAAATGTAGATATTGTCTTATTTTTACCAATAAATGGATAGGCCTGGGGCCTGCCTGTCAGACTCTACAGTCTACCATAGAACATTGTCAATTTTTCAGTATTATTGTGACACAAAGCAATGAGAAATAATTTAGCATGTCTTTTTATTAACTTGTTCACTACACTACCTATCAATGTGTATTAATCCTACATAATCTAATCTTTTCTTTAGCTCTGAGGGCCAAACTAAAGATTAGAATCTGCAAAAAAACGGCTTGTTTAAACCTTTTACCGTTCTTGGGCAATCTGTCATAGAACATAATTTATATAATTTAATCCAATACACAGATATTACCCAGAATCAAACCTGGGTCATCATCGCACAAGTGCCGCACTCAGCTTAACCACTAGACCACCATGACAAATAATACATAGTTGTCCCCGGGCAGGGTTTTTACTGTTAATAAAGAATGTGGCAAGTTTTACATCAGACGAAAAGTTTTTATCTGCCAACTCGTCACTGCAGGTAGCTGTTGTAGCCTGTACAAGTCGACTGCTTGTTTCGGGGGCCCCCTGACGGTTTGGGGGCCCCAGCCAGCTGCCTGCCTTGCCTAATAGCAATGGTGCTCGGTGTTTTGCCCTCTCTCAAGTGATGGAGTTCAAATACCTCTGGGTCAAATATCTCTGGGTCACAAGTGAGGGAAGGACGGAGACACTTGGGTGGCGCAGCCGTTAGCTGGAAGAAGGTCTTTGGTTCGATTCCACTTCCAGACGAGGCCTTTCTGTGTAAAGTTTGCTGCCCTGGAATCTTAAAGATCAGGCACTGAACGAAAAGAGGAGCCGACAAAGGTCATTGCAGACCATCCAGGACTGGAGCAGTGCATTGTTTGATTTTATGGGTATAGCCGTAAGTGGAGCCTGTAGAAGGATATATTCACATATTCATAGATCTTTGGTTATGTTTGGTAACCGTCCTTAACAGTTTTAAATTTCATTTATTTTTTCTAGAATAGGATGGTGGTGAAATCTCACAAGAAAGGCCAAGAATGGACATCGATCAGTCCACAGAGTGATTTATTTTAGGTGGTGGACATTGGTATCTCCCTATTGACCAATTCATATGTGTATTTTTTGTGTCTTAACTGTTGATTCTCTGATCTGTGTTGGTGATTTCAATGGTTTTGTTAAGTCCTCTGTTGTGATTTAGGGCTATACAAGAATAACTGTTGTTGTTCTAATTAATTTAACTCTCTTGGCCTGTTTTTGTTTTTGTTTGTTTGTTAATCTAGGCCATAATCAAAGTAACACAATTTAAAAAGGTTATATAATGTATCCATATATAATATAAATATTTTAATTGGGGGATGGTTTGGACAAGGGAAAAAAGGGTGGTGGTTGTTGTTAAGTTTGTACTGATAAAATGAAATGTATGTTGTTAAAAATACAGACCTGATCCCCATTGCCAGAGTACAATTATATCACGTCATTTAATTGTCTTAAAAATGTTCACACGATCCAGAGCATAAAATAATACAAATCAAACAGCTGTCATTATTCGACTAATAAGATGTATTCTCTAATAAATTGGAAAAGCGTAATTTAAAAATCTCCTGCTCCATGTTTCTGTTATGAGACTGTTCGAGATTTTGTCCACTCAAGTTTAACCATTTAAAAAAATAACAAATCTTGTCAGAACTTCACACACTTAAAACAAAGTGAATTAACAGTAACATCAGCAGCTTTTTACCATCTAAAAAACATTGCCAGGATCAAAAACATAGTGTCTAAGGCAGACCTGGAGATTCTTATCCATGCATTTGTCTCCAGTAGGTTAGACTACTGCAATGGCCTGCTCACAGGTCTGTCCAAACAGGCTGTAAAACAGCTGCAGTACATTCAAAATGCAGCAGCTCGAGTCCTGACTAGAACCAGGAAGTACGACCATATTAGTCCAGTCCTCAGGTCTCTGCACTGGCTTCCTGTGGCTCAGAGAATAGACTTTAAAACAGCTCTGCTTGTGTACAAGTCTCCCCATGGCCTCGCACCAAAATATATTAGTGACATGTTAGTACCATATGAACCAGCCCGGACTCTGAGGAGCACAGGGACTGGACTCCTGTTAGTGCCCAGAGTCAGAACTAAACATGAGGAGGCTGCTTTTCAGATTTATGCTGCTAAAATCTGGAACAGTCTTCCTGAAGATGTGAGACAGGCCTCCTCTCTGACAATGTTTAAAACCAGGTTAAAGACAGTTCTGTTCAGCTGTGCATAGAACTGAGGGATTTTATATTTTTATCTTTCTTTTTAATGTTCTGTGATTATTTATGATTTTAATGCTTTCTTGTTTTGTTCAGCACTTTGAGTTGCCTTGTGTATGAATTGTGCTATACAAATAAACTTGCCTTGCCTTGCCTTAAACTGGATCAATATTTATATGAGTCATAACAGTTGAAAGTGATTTGTTGTTTGTGATGTAAACGGATCACTTTTATGATAATCAATAAAAAGACACTTGCATGCTCACAATCTGTCCTTCATTTTATTTTTATTTTTTTTAAAGAATTGTTCATTAAGTGAGTTAGTTTGAAACTAAAACTGTTCTTTTGCTTATTTAAATACATCAATAAACAAAATAAAACAATTATACTTGATGCAGACTTATGATTAAACCTCTGCATAAAATCAGGTTTATACAACTTACCCATTGTAGTCTGTCTGACCCCATTATAATGTGTGGACCAGGCCTAAACCAGGTCTGAATAGGACTGAACCAGGCCTAAACTAGGTCTTATCCAGGTCTGAACCGGGACTAAACCAGGTCTAATCCAGGTCTGAACCCGGACTAAATGAGAATCTAAGGTCAGGACAGTGTGGACAAAATGAAGGAAGACAAGTTTTTTAGAGCTCAACTCAAGACAAGAAAAAGTAAGTAGTAGGAAGTCTCACCCAGAGAAACCAGAGAGAAACCAGAGACCAGAGATAAACCAGAGACCAGAGAGATAAACCAGAGAGATACCAGAGAAAAGAACAAAAATAAGCGAGAGACTAGAAGGAGAACAGAGAAAGTGACTCTAAAGCTGGCATGTTCAAACTCATGTGGGCCTCCTCTGCTGCTTTCACAAAGTTGCCATTGAGGCACTTTGTTCAGTGTCATCCAACCAACTTCAGCTTCACCGAAACAGTCACTCTATACCTTGATTTAAATCTCAGACCCTCTGGAATCCAGTCGTTTACTTTATTGTCACAACATTCCAAATAAAATGCAGCTGTGGTGTGATAAATCACTTGTATTTATGTATGTATATGGAAAGTAACTAAGATACCGGAATGAGACACTAGAGAGAGACCACAGAGAGACCACAGAGCGAGACCACAGAGAGACCACAGAGACCAGAGAGAGACCACAGAGAGAGACCACAGAGAGACCACAGAGAGACCGCAGAGAGACCACAGAGAGATCTGAGAGAGAGACCACAGAGAGACCGCAGAGAGACCACAGAGAGAGACCACAGAGAGATCAGAGAAAGACCACAGAGAGAGACCATAGAGAGACCATAGAGGGACCACAGAGAGAGATCATAGAGAGACCACAGAGCGAGACCACAGAGAGACCACAGAGACCAGAGAGAGACCACAGAGAGAGACCACAGAGAGACCACAGAGAGACCGCAGAGAGACCACAGAGAGATCTGAGAGAGAGACCACAGAGAGACCGCAGAGAGACCACAGAGAGAGACCACAGAGAGATCAGAGAAAGACCACAGAGAGAGACCATAGAGAGACCATAGAGGGACCACAGAGAGAGACCACAGAGAGACCACAGAGAGAGATCATAGAGAGAGACCACAGAGAGAGACCGAAAAATTATCAGAAGACTGATTACAGTAATGGTCATTGATTTGCGTTGCCTTTGCTTAAAATAAACCAAAAACATTAGAAAAATGTTTTACTGGATGCAGACTATTAATCAAAGTTACATCGGATTTAAATCAGATGTTGATTGCATTTTGAGGCCAGAACCAGGTCTAAACAAATGTATCTGTGCACCTGGCACAGACCTGGTACATACCTGGTACAGACCTGGTACAGACTTGTTACAGATCTGGTACAGACCTGGTTTAGACCTGGTTTCGACCCAGTGGCGGAGCCAGACTTTTAAACAGAGGGTGGCCAGGGGGTGGCAAGGGTTTTTTTGAGGGGTCCACATTTATACTATTCAGAAATTTTATTTCGCACAAAAACTGGCTAAACGATACATTTTAATCTTAATCTTGTCATTATTTTTAATATAAAGTGAACTGAGAGCACACTTGGAAACTACAAAGCAAAAAAGTGTGTTTAAATAGTAGTCTGAACAAAAAAGTGCAAAATAACATCATTCAAACATTGCATTACATTTTTCTTTTAACAAATTTAGCAAATTCCTACGGTTCTGGTGTAAAGCAGCAAAGATGTTGACAAACTCATCCATATTCAGCCCTGAGCCCTCCTTTACCCTACACTGAGGATACCAAGATGACTCAATCATCTGCCATGGTCGTTCTGAGATGGTTTTTAATAAGTTTTAGGACAGAGAAACTTATTTCACAAGACGCAGTACTGACAGGTATTAAAAAGATCTTTGCAAGCCTCAAAAGCTCATGAAACACTTTCCAAACGTTCCAAAAGGACAAGGAAGTCCAACAGGGACTCTCTAATCCATTTTTTCCTCCCAAGAAGCCGCCTAGTTTGACGTACCTCATGCTTAAGGTCCTCTATATCTGACTCAAAGGTTCTGCCAAATGAAAACAGAGGCTCTTCTTTCAAAAATGTTTGGGGTCAAGCGACTGCACATCATCCATAATCTTAGCTATTTTGTTTCTTTTTTTGTGTGTGAAAAAACGCCTTCTGCCAATAGACAATCCTACACCTGTCTGCGACACCCTCTCATTCTCTGAAACTCAATTATATAAGCTATATTTTAATACAACACAACAAATTCCTCATCATCTCAAAACATACTGCCTCCGAGTCTGACCTTCAGGCTGATCTACAGCCTTTTCCTAACAAAAAAAGGCCTGTAGGCAATGTTTCCTCCTTTTCTTTTAATGTTTACACTAAAGGGAAGAGGGCGATGATACGATGGGCAATTAATAATGGAAAATAAACACGCATGCACCCCGCACGCACACAGGCACGCACACACACACAGGCACGCACACATACACAGGCACGCGCACAGGCACGCAGACCCACACTGGCACACACAGGCACGCACACACACGCAGACACAATGGCACGCTGACACACGCACACAGGCGCGCATACAGGCACGCACACACACATACACACACTAAAAGTTCTACAAACTGAACAAGTAATGCGCTGCAGTACGTGTGTCTATACTTTGTGTCAAATGTAAACGGTTGGCTCTGCGTCGCTAACTTACCGCTTTGTTTTCATCACGACTTGGGCACATGTGAGTCCAACAACCCAAAACATTAGCATACAGCACCGGCTCCACAGGAGTCAGGGTGCGTTCACAGACGGGGGAAACCGTGGGAATTTTTAGCTTTTGCCGGAAAAAGTGCGGAAGATTCTCAAGATTAACATTATTACATTGCCGTCTTCCGAGGGGGGCACTGGGGGTGGCAAGGGAATTTTTAGAGGTGGCAGTGGCCACCCTGGCTACCCCTCTGGCTCCGCCACTGTTTCGACCTGTCTTGTTATTGCAGCATGACGAGGGTCGTGGGCTCACATTTGGTGTACTAACCTAAAATACCAGCAACGCCAGGGTTTTGAAACCCAAATAAAAAATGGTAACGCCCTGCGGCACACAGGTTAGTTCATATAATAAGAGGCATGTTCCATGAGTGAGCGCATTTATAAAATACATTTTCTCTCGCTCTCTTTAGTTTAAAGTGTCACAAGTAACGTGGTCTGTCAGAGTCATACAAACTAGTTCACATTACAGAATGACAATCAACTTGTCCATGTGTCGTACTCGTAGTAAAATAAAAGACAAGTAAATTGAACAAGAAAAGTAAAGGCGGAAAGGCGAGATGGCAGCGGGGGTTACGTCCAGATTTTGCATCTTGCATCAAATATTAGAAACGGCAGGAACATAGTTTACATTCCAGGACAACAACTCGCACTAACCTACCCTCTGGAACATTATCAGTGTGCACGGTCAGTAGGCCGTTGTGCACAACAGAACAACCCATAGAAAAAGGGCAGGCAGATGAGCCGATGAGCATCGAAACGCGACCCATAACAGCACACCTCTAGGCCACAGAAAAGCAATTCAATTAATACAAAGACATGAGATTCTTAGAAAGTCTGAAGAACACTACCTGTACTGTCAGGAGGTTTGACACCGAGGAAGTTTGGCAATTCATACCACCATGCGCCTCCTGCTGGTGGCCACGCAGAGCGTGAAGATGGAGGATGTTTTTTGAATGCAACACCAGTCAGACCCGCCCCACAAGTTCCTGAATTCAAATCCTTGAGAAATAGATTACAAGTAGTATTGTGAAAAATACTTCATATAAGTATATCTTTTTTTGTATGACCCTGTAGTATACCACAGGGTCATATGTCAAAAATATGTTTTTTTTTAAATACATGAAATACAATTGAAGTTGCTGACATTACCTGACTGTTGGGTTCAGATCAGGAGGGCCGTTCATCCAAGTATCACTGGAATTTCCCACATGGGCGTTGAAGTCCCCCAGGAGAAAAACGGAGTCCCCGGTTGGTGCACCGTTAAGTACCCCTCCCAGGGACTCCAAGAAGGCCGGTTATTCTGCACTGCTGTTAGGCCCGTAGGCCGTCACAACTTGTCTTGAGAAACGTGTTCCCCCACCCGAAGGTGGAGGGACGCGACCCTCTCATTCACCGGGGAGAACTCCAACACGTGGCGGCTGAGATGGGGGCAATGAGTATGGCCACCCCCGCTCGCCGTCTCTACCAGCGAGGAACACCAGAAAAGTGGAACGTCCAATCCCTCTCAAGGAGTTGGGTTCCAGAGCCCAAGCTGTGTGTGGAGGTGAGGCCAACAATCTCTAGTCAGTCTCTCTCAATCTCCCCCACGAGCTCGGACTCCTTCCCCCCCAGTGAGGTGATGTTCCACGTCCCTAGAGCCAGATGTTGGGTGTGCGGACTGGGTCGCCGAGGTCTCCGCCTTCAACTGCTGCCCAGTCCTCTCTGCACCGCGCCACCACGATTCCTCTGCTGTGGATCCACAGGAGGGACTGCCCACGTCGTCCTTTCCGGTTGAGCCCGGCCGGGCCCCGTGGGCTAAGGCCCTGCCACCAGGCGCTTGCCTTCGAGCCCCAACCCCAGGCCTGGCTCCATCGCCCCAGTGCCGGGCTACGTCACTGATTTAATTTTAGTGCTGTCCATGGTTGGCTTCGGACTGTGCTTCGTCTGACTTGTCACCTGAGACTTGTCTGCCATGGGACACCCTACCAAGGGCATGAAGCCCCAGACAGCATATAGCTCCCAGGATTATCAGAGTACTCAAACTACCCCACCATGTTAAGGTGGTAGTTCAGGGGGAGCCAAAAAAACGTCATGCTTATATTTAGAATGGGGGAGGTTTGATTGATTGATTGATAGATCTTTATTTATTTGAGCAATTTTACCAAAATAGTTTGCATTAATACAGGATTACACTGTTATAAAGTAGCTCAAAAGGAGTTGAGGCAAGAAAGCTTATTAGTACCTACCCCCTATTCCGTTTTGTGCTTTCTTCCTCTTACTGGTAGAAATATGAATGTGGTTTTCACTAGGGTCTAACATGCTTTATGACCACACAAAACATACTTTTCAGTGGATTTGTCCTAAAAAAAAGTTAATGCCAAACCAAAATCTCTTTGCAGCTTGTCCTCATGAAATGTTGCTTCAAGTCATTTAAAACAATAAAGAATGTTAAAAAAGTCATCACAGATTTGGAGAATTGTGCAATAACCACACTCACAGTAAGTGAGTTATTTTTATCACATACGGCAATGGCCTCGAAATGAAATGATGGGAGCCAAATCTGAGTCGAAAGTAATGACATTTTTGAGCAAAGGTCATGTTAAATTTCCGGGAAAAAGGCACGTCCGGTGCAGGGACTGGTCCTGACTTTAATGTGACATGTCAGACTGGGACCAAAGGCCGCGCCACTGTTTGCAGGGATGTCACACTGCATTTTCCAAAACTTACAAATCATGAACCCAGTGAAACCATTTCCACAAGCAAGGTCATTAAAAAACATGAGAATACTACATATTATTTTGCATCCTACTGCAGGTGGAGCGTCCACGGCAAGATTTTTAACTGCATCAAATGTTATTCTTGAAATAGCGTTCTGTTTGAAACCCCCTATGCTACCACCAGGGTGACCAGTCAATTATTTTATGTTTTACTTTAACATTTCCAGCAGCAGCTACAGCCATACAATGGTAAATATTGCAATAAGGCAAGCTAGAGTTTCCCCGGGATAAAGACATCTGTTTGATCATTTCTTATGTCGGGGCGACAGTGGCTTAGTTGGTAGAGCAGTGCCCTTTGAGCCTGAAGGTTGTGGGTTTGAGCCCACCACAAGACTTTCTCCACCAACTCCCACTGATGCTGTCGTTGCGTCCTTAACCTCTGGAAACAACAGGTGCCACAGTGGGGCGGCTGCGACAAAGGGGGCCAAACTGCTGTTGTGTCCAAGACACTTCACCCCCAATGCCTAGAATGAGTCTTGTGATAGAGTGGGATACTCTGGTGTGTGCTGATCTGAGCGCCTGCACTGTAAACGGGGCTCCGGTCAGAGAGAAGGGCACGGAGAAGGCTGGTACATCCAGATGGGGAACTGTATTGTGGATATGGAGGCAGTTACAGGTGGGAATAGATAGTGGATGGGTGGATTATGGGTGGGGTAAGTTATTGTGTGTGGTCAGCGTGTGGTCTGGAACAAGAACAAGTACAAACGAACATTAGAATTTACATAAAGTTGGAAGAAAATATTTACAGTATTTACATATATAATAAAATAATATAATTATAACAAAAAATGAGCCTAAACGTATAAAATAACTATTTACACATATTCAGGGCAGTAACAGGTACACAGAAACGAGGTGAGGGATCTGACAGTAATTAGCGATCTTGTGGCTCCCTCTAGTGGCCGCGCTACGCCAATACACTAGAGGCAGCCGCGTGCTCTGCAGCAGTGTTGCCAACTTAGCGACTTTGTCGCTAGATTTAGCGACTTTCCAGACCCTATAGCAACTTTTTTTCAAAAAAGCGACTAGCGACAGATCTAGACAAAGCATTAAAATCATTAAATGTTGTTAATGTTGAAATTATTTTTGTACATTTGTAGTTCTAAACATATTTAGGGTGTTTTTTACTCACTTCTAAATTGCCAATTACGCAAATTAGGCGATGACGTCATTTAGCGACTTCTAGCGACTTTTGGGACAGCCAATAGCTACTTTCCTTGCTGAGGAGTTGGCAACACTGCTCTGCAGTCGCGCTGAGGTGTCAGGTTACACTCGCCCTATAAGGGCAGAGACAGGCCGAAGTGAAAGTAACTTCGCGAACTAAACTATAGAGAACGGGGAAGAATACTATATGGTGGAACAGGCGATGAGGAAAGGGATATTAATACTGAAGGCCATATTAGCAGATAATGTAAACTATACTATAACTATTTTCAGACTAATTACATAAATATACTATTACAAACAACTCGAAAATATACATAGTGAACACAAACAAAGGGCAAGTTACAGAAATACAATTCTAATAATACTACCTATTAATGCAAACTTTCACACTTACTTCTGTCTTATGCACGCACACGTCTACTCACACAGGGGAACACAGCAGACTGACCAAAAGAGTAGAGGTGAAAGAGGGGGCAGGTGACCTCACTAGTGACATCAAATAGTTTTACAAAATAAAATGGCCAAAAAAATAAGACTTTCTGACAAGTCTGGTGTGTGTGAGTGGTTGGTGGTGGTCGGAGGGGTCGATGGTACAGACGGGTTGACTAGCTTCTGTCAGTGTGCCCCAGGGCAGCTGTGGCTACAGTAGTAGTTTATCACCACCGTGTATGGAGTGAATAAATAATAACATGTAAAGAGTCTTTGAGTGTCCAGAAAAAGCGCTATTTGAAATTGATGCCTTATTATTATTGTGTCTCATATCTGGATTTACAAAGACAATATCAGGAAATAAAACACTAAGAGAACATTTGATTATTTAACCAATTAATGTTCACTCTTTGAAGGAAGCAATATTTTTTTGTTTGAGCACTAATAACACAAATAAATACTTTTTTTACCCCCTCATTAATGTCTGAGAGGCAGTTTGAGGGTAAAAGTGGCTAGAACAAAGAGTGACGCCCCAAAGAGGTAGACTTCAGTTCCTAGCCTCAAGTAGATATAGCGACTCAATGAATGATCTACAAATTGGTTGAAGAAACCTTTAAAGGGTCACTGAGCAAGAGGAGTTTACTTTTCAATGTAAGTCAATATGAGCCAAAGCGGTTGGAGAAGAGTCCCCCTTTTCAGTCTCTGGTTGTGATTTGTTGTTTGAGACAGTGTGGTCATTCCTTTACCATTGTCCTATTGTAATATATTCACAGTTCATTGCAGTGTGCTTAAATTATAACTCAGGTATTCCGTGAAAAGCCTTTGTGCCTGCGCGGACAATATATCAAAAGCACGGCACGCACACGTTTTACTTTGCACTTTATTATCTATGGGAAATTTGTGCTCAAGGTGAAGCCATCCTATTGTCATCCGTCTTTACATCTCTCCCCCTGAGGCAGAGGCATATCAAGACGGAGAAGGTGGGAAGTGGAGGGAGCACGAGGAGATATGTAGGGAAATAGAAAAAAATATGGATAAGTGCCTAAAGGACTGCATATCCGTTACAAAGGCGACTCATTGATTTCGGGATGGGGAATTAATGAAGTCTCGGCCGGATTTGACAGTGCTATGTCAGACGTGCAGGAGTTATGTGGACCGTTGGGCTCCAGCAGCCATTAGCTTCCAGATAGTGTGTGTCTGAGGATGACAAAGGAACAAGAAGGACAAGTTTAAAAGCTATTCATAATCTCAAGCCTAAACCCAATCTACTGCCTTGATGCATCTTTAGACACGGATTTCAGTAATGGCTCCCCGTTTTTCCCCATTTCTCCGTCTTATCTCCAACAGGCCTGCTCGGTTTCATTTCTGACGAGTCACGGTTTGTTATAAATCAAAAGCGCTGTGTCTGCAAAGCTTTATCTCAATCAAATAATTCTTTATCATGATGTTTCAGGAGACACAAAATATCTCTGTTATTACTTTCGCAATACGGCTACAAAAGCTTCCCCTCCAATGTGAACTCCTGTGTGATTCCAGCCGGCGGTTCCTTGCAATTTATTTAAAACGCTCCAGTGTTTTTGATTTTGGTCTGATATTTATGGCGATATTTCATTCATGTGCTCCTTCTAAATGTCTAACTTTCTGGGTTGTCAAAGAGAATTCTCACAGAAGCCCACATTTGAAAATGCTCTTTAGAGATGATGAAAGCAGCTGACTGCAAAATCAGATGCTTTCAGAAAGTTGTTCTTATGTAAATCTTCGATGGGAGAAAAAAAAAACATCACAAATGTTTTCAGCAGATTTAAAAGTACCAAGGAGCAGAGGAAAACGTGTAGAACTTGCGGTGTTTTTGTATCATTATTATTTTAGATGCTGCTTAAGTATGGACCTATTTTTATTTATGTTTGTTTCATTTATAGCTACTTATCTTTTTTTTTGAAGTTTGCATTTTATTTGAAAATGTTAATACAATTTTCTATACAAAAAAGTAATACATATTTTGCTTTTCTCAAATAAAATTACCACAGAAGGGTTTTGATGGAATTTACCATATTTTCCTAGCCTGGTCTTACCACACCATGATACACATTTCATTTCATATTAAGGTCTGGATTTTCACCATTGACTCTGTTAACAGGTGGGAGGGGTTAACTCCTTTTGCAGATTGAAACAATGGAATCGGAGTTTACCGTGACGTATCTAATGCGTTCGAGTGAGTGAGGCATTTAGGATTTAGCCTAGCTTTAGCATTTAGCCTAGCTTTGACATCTAGCCTACCTAAAAGCAAGATTGAGACACTTGGAGATATTTCGGCGGCCTATGCCCCAGGAGGGGTGGCTGGTAAGTAGGTTAGTAAGAGATACCACAAAGGAGTTATTAAACTCACTCTTCTTAGAAACAAATAGTCAGAAGGACAATCAGCTTAAGTTATTACCCTCTACTCACTCGTACGTCTCAGAAATTTGTCAATACAATTTATAAGGTATTTGTCATACCAGTAAATTGGCTCTCTTTTTGATTAAAGAAGAACAAAATCAACCGGACATGGAGATCGGTCAATGGAGGGATATGAATATTTCTCAGATTGTCCTGCCTAAGTACAGATATATTTCTGAGATACATCAGTAGTTGTGATATTTCGGCTAAATCAGTCCATGCGCAGTCTACAAAACCTTACTAAAAATGAGCCCTTTTCAAGAGAATAATCAACTCCTCCATTTCCCCCTAACACGAACACAAGAGTCCATCGGGGCAGTCAGTCATCATTCTCTGGTAATACCGCCGGCACTTTATCACCGCTGAATATCTGCTTCTGCGTCTGATTTCGACGGAGAACAATTCCGCGGGAAGTTTGCCAATGCTCTGATCTTGGCGCGAGATGAAAAACGTCAATATTCATTCCTGTCGAGAATACATATGACACGTAAGATTCCTCCGGGCGTCACACAATCTCTGCACAAGATCGCCTGACGCTCCTCAAAAAACTCATCACGGCGAAGGTGGCAGGGCTGATTATCTGGAGGTTTTCCTGTCTGACCTGGAATTTGAGGGTTATTAGGGTGAAGTGGCCTGCCTCCTTTCCCCCCTCGCTTCCTTTCCTTTTTCGCTGTCATCACAAGCCATTAATGCTTGGGCATAGCTTCGCCCGCATCTAAATGTTTCATTACGGCAAGAGTGGAGATACCAATTTCGCTGGCCATCTCTCGTCACTTCTCCACACCCTCTTCAAGTAGTAACGCTCCCACCATCCTTTTGCGCTCCCTTCTTCGCCTCATCCCTCCATCCTGCATCTAGGGAGCAGTGTAAGGCATGACAAATTGAAATAAATGAGAGTGGAGAAAAAAGGTGGTGCGGGGACAATGCGATGGCGGCTAGCTCCACCTTTTGTTAATGCTAAAAAATATCCTTTCAGAAGAGGTCCGGGAAGGTTCAAAGCATAGGAAAATAAGAGTTATAAAAATATTAATTCCAACATTATTATAATTTGGGCGGCAGAGGACCTCTTCTGGCCTTCTGTTTGATGGCCCCCCCTTCGTAGAGTAATGAGTGGCAGTAATTGGTGGCTTAGATTGACCTCCACGCCTCGCTGTTCGTCCATTGTAGATTTGTATGCATGCGTCGCAGTTGGGGTTATGCACATTTCGTTCTGCCTTCACACTCTGTCCAACTCATAACATTATTTCAACAGTGTTTTGTAATGTATTGTGACAAATTGGGGCAACCCTGTCACTGTACTAGATGTAGGTAATAATGGATTCTGTTCAAACTTGGGTGCAGGAGTTGGATTGTAATCTACAGCACTTTTCTTCCCAAGTTTTTGTGAATTTTAAACAAACTCTCAATTGTTGTCACCCACATCCTGTGGAAATGTGTGTATTCACGTCTATTAGTGATGTTGTCTCATCTTCACACCTAGCTTTTAAATTAAAATGTATTACATAACACCTATAATGACAAGCTGTTTGCAAATACTGTGAAAATATTGTATAATTCATGTTTACTGTATATAAAAGTATGTAAAGGCTGCTCACACTTTGAAGATTGGTTAAACCGTAACTTGGTCAAAAATAAAATAGGAAAATAGCCAGGGAGGTGTTTGTGTTGCTTTGTGTGTTATATTAGCATGGGTTAGAACTAAAAGGATTTTGTCTCGGCGGTAAAATGAAATGAGCCGAAAAACGCAAAACTGAAAAATAACGGATTTAATCAAAAGTAAAACAGATCAAAATCCAGGGAAAACACAGGGACAGAACTGAAACAACCAAAGAAGACACAGGGATTTCATAAACTACAAAATAAAACAGGAAATAAGCCTAAACCGTGACAGATTTAGCAGAATATGTACTTGAAAATGAATTTGGTGAAAACACAGCTCATCCTGCAGGGTGTCAGCAGATGTCCTGTAAGGGCCTGATCAATGAAGGTATATATTGATTTCTATTTTTTATTTGTTACCTAAGTCAGGACAAATCCGAATCTCCTTTGGCATTAATGTTTGCCGCAAAATACCCATTCATAAAATGTTCCTGAGCGACATCACTATATTCTTCAAAGACCAATGACGGCCAACTACAGCAATGGGGAAGTATAGGTGTGTTGAATGCCTGGAAAACACACAAGAACCACAGAAAGGCCCGGGCTGACATGGGTTCAAACTCAACTTGAGATACTGTACTTGCAAAAAATTCATTTTGTAATCTCATAGAAATTATAGATAAGAATGAAAGTAGTAATGGGCATTTGTAACATCTATATATTTAATGAATGAGCTAAAAAAGATGAAAAAAACTGATTTATTATAACACATACAAAGACTCTTAATGTAATTGCTGTGATTGCCTTCCCAAACGCCCACCGTCTGAACCTCATACAAAACCATGTGTGTTATCACAATGTCTGTGCCAGTTCTTTGCTAGTTTTCATGCACAAAAGAGAAAACCCCGTCACTGTGTATGAGATTACGGCAGGCAGCAGTGTTGCCGAGCTGCAATGGCTAATTCATTCCATTTGGTTTACTTTTCAGTTCATTCCCAGTGGGGGGAGTAAAAAATGCAACAGTGCATAATGTTTCAAGAGTGTGTTGGACTTGACCAAAACAAAACCGTAATGTTAAGAGTAATACCAGACAAGAGGCTGCATTTCTTGAAACCCTTTCTAGAAAATGTGTAGAACTCAACGCATAAAATGAGCCCTATTTGTAGTTTGTAAATAATTAAATAATTGTATAAAAATATCCAGGTAGACAATCCGTCTAAAAGGTGGGAGGGGTGACCTCCTTCTGCAGATTGAAACGATGCTAAACCTTTGAATCATACACTGGAAATATTAACAGACATAGTCACGCCAATCTCCGGCGTTGAAACTACTGTGCCACCACTTTTGCCTTCTGCGGGCTTTTTCATTATAGCCACGGGGCAGAAAAATGGGTAAAAAAATCTGCGCATGCGATAGCCGGCATGAGCCCCATTCATTTAACGGCTGCGTTCTGAAATTCAAAGAGGCTAAACTAGACTAGTCCAGAATCGGTACGGTCCATCTTAACATATTTTACTTGATACTTCATTAATATTTCTAAATAACAGACAATGCTCTTTTTTGTACAAAAAGTTGACATTAATAACACAAAATAAAAAGGTGATATTCCGCAGTACCAAAGCCCTTGTAAAGTGTGGCTGAGTGGATAGCACTCTCACTTCTCAGCAAGAAGGTCCTGATTCGAATCCTGGTCGGTCCAGGGCCTTTCTGAGTGGAGTTTGCATGTTCTCCCTGTGTCTGTGTAGGTTTCCTCCGGAGGCTCCTGTTTTCCCTACCACTAAAAACATGTACAATAGGTATGAATGTAGATGAGAGAGTGAATGGATGGTGTTGATTGGAGCTGATGGTCCAGTGTGTTCTGGGCTCGCTTCTGTCATCACTGTGTGTGGAATGATTGGAACAATATCTGACTCTGAACATTGTAAAGCGCTTTGGGTGACCTTGGTCTGTAAAATGTGCTATAGAAATAAACATTACTTACAGTACTTACTTACTTGTACTTCCCATGAGTACCTAGATGCACAAATAGACATATATAGTAGTAAAGTACTTCTTCGTGTTTCCACTACGGTGCAACTCATCTTTTAGCCCAGGCCCCAGAGCAAGGCTGGGGTCATGACAGATCAGCCCATTTCTGATTATCCCACTTGATTGGCAGCTCTGTCCGCGGCAACAGCTAAGCGACTCAATGCCACGTCACGTCTTATTGGAGGAGAGTGAGGTTCAAGGACGGGGTCAGAGGTGACCCAGCACCACCAGAGGGAGATGTTCGCTTATGATTGGTTTGTGAGTGACAGGCCGACACAGACAGGTGGGCAGACAGGAGGGTCAAGACATAACTCACAAAACTGAGTTATACAAGTTTGACCGAGCATTTTTGATTAAAGCCCCAGTACTTCACATTCTCCATTGAAAACAAGTGTGGTAAATAATCTATCTGGCCTAATTAGGTTCCTCACGCAAACTGTGATAAATGAATGGAAGATCAGACTCTGCTTTATGTATAACAAACACAAGGTTTAATGCAGGCATGTCCAAACTAAGGCCCGAGGACCAATCTCGGCCTGCTGTGTCGTTTAATGTGGCCCTCTGCCTTGCTCACACAAAGTACCATTGAGATTATAAACACAAGTGTCACCCAGCCAACGTCAGCACCACCAATAGAGGAATGTCGTTGTAAATCTCAGAACCTCTTGATTCCCTTAATTCTTACAATGGTTTTTTGGTTTGTGTTTTTGAGAAAAACTTGAGGTTGACCCCACTTTTAATTTCTAAATGTGTTGATTTCTGTTTTAAATCCATGTTGTCGGCCCCTCGACAAGTCTGGTGAAGTGGTCCTCTTACTAAAACATTTGGACACCCCTGGTTTAATGTATATATTACAGATAACGTGCAAATTACAGACGAGCCTTTACAGACCAACCTAGCCCGGGCCCTGCTCTGGGCGACAAACAGCAAAGTGACCAAGAACACAATAAGCACAGGGGTCTTATAGTAGTGTGTATTCATAAGATAATCATATGGGGGCCGAGCCTTCGCTACAGCTGCCCCCACTCCATGGAACTCACTCGACAATCCATCAGAAACTGCGACTCTTTACAGGACTTCTCAAAACCCACTTGTTTCAGCCATTCCTTAATTTTGTTCTTCAATGGGGTTTTTTTGTACGTTTTTTATAAAGCGTCTTTGAGTGTCCAAAAACATACAACATTGTTATTATACACAGCACAATCTCCTTGTGTCGTCCCACGATGGTCCCACTATCAGGCTTTGTTCCTTTACAGACCTCCCATGATAGGAGAGATGTCAGTAATTGTATACGCATACATGTGCAGTATGTTGAAATGATCATAGCAGACACCACACAGGCTTCCATCTCAGACTTATCGTGGAGAAGGGCTTCTCCCTGTTAGTTATTTTAGCTGAATCTTTCACATTATGACATTAAACAAATTTAAATTACATTTTTTGGGTGTCCCTGTTTCCCTTTTTGAATAAAAAAAGATAAAATAAGGTAAATACAGTAAACAGTAGACATGTAATACAGCGGACATGTGATTTTTTTCTACTTTTTCAGAATTTGTGACTTCCTGTTCAATACAATTAATGACAATAAATTATCTAATTTCAAGTACTATTTTACACCCTGGCTTTTTCTTATCTTGTTTTTACGTTTATTATGATCTCATTTAAAGTTAGTTTTAACTGTGTTCCTACATAGTCATGCACCTGACACCTACCTCCAGAAAGTGGTCATTAAAGAGTCATAACATTGTGTTGATAGTTCCCCAGACATAAAAAAAGAGACTCAGACAGGCTGCGTAGATCAATAAGCGTTTTATTATCAGAGGGTTTGAGCAAGGTCTGTCAGGTACAAAGCAGATCTTGCAGAAGTCTGGTCGTCACAGTGAGGAAGGGCATTTTATAAAGGCCTTGAACTCTTTGGTAACACTTAACATGGCTTCAATGTACAGACCACGTACAGTATGCATGAGATGACTGTGGGATAAACATATGGCTTTCTCACAGACCGATCTCCAATGTAAACAAGATAGTAAATCCATTAACTGCATGTGGAGGCCTCATAAGCACTTTCAGAGTACAGGTGTATATGAAACTCCATAGGACATTGTCGTTATTAATTAACAAGCAATGATATTGAGATATTCACAATTGCCTTGAGAACAGGGCTGTGACATTTTAGAGGCAATAATATGGAAATAAATTCAACCATCATTCAGCTCTGGCTGCCTAAACATGTTTTTGCTAGAAACCACCAATTGAGTGCAATCTACTGCTTTCCACTGACATGTTTTTGTGTTTTGTGTGTTTGATGTTGAGTACATATTTTTTGTCAAATACAACACATTTTTATTTGACATAATGATAATAATAATGCGTTGGTTTTATACAGCGCTTTTTTGGACTCTCAAAGACGCTTCACAGGTCATTTTTTTCTCACTCCCTACACAGTCGTGATGATGTACTACTGTAGCCACAGCTGCCCTGGGGTACACTGGCAGAAGCGAGGCACCCAGTGCCATCGGCCCCTCCGACCACCACCAAGCATTCCTACAGACACCAGATTCATTGTTATGAGTCGGTGAGTCATTAGTATCTTGCTTAAAGACAAAACGACAGTTTGGGAACACTGTGGCACCTGGTGTTCCCAGAGGTCTCCCATCACATTACTAACCAGACCTGCCATGCTTTGCAATGTTCTGCTTTCATAAGCAAAACTATACTAACCTAGCCTGGTCTTAGTCATTCGTAACTCTGATCAATGAGCATTTCCTACATATACAGTGCCTTGCGAAAGTATTCGGCCCCCTTGAACCTTTCAACATTTCGCCACATTTCAGGCTTCAAACATAAAGATATAAAAATTACATTTTTTGTCAAGGATCAACAACAAGTGGGACACAATCGTCAAGTGGAACAAAATGTATTGGATATTTTAAACTTTTTTAACAAATAAAAAACTGAAAAGTGGGGCGTGCAATATTATTCGGCCCCCTTGCGCTAATACTTTGTAGCGCCACCTTTTGCTGCAATTACAGCTGCAAGTCGCTTGGGGTATGTCTCTATCAGTTTTGCACATCGAGAGACTGGAATTCTTGCCCATTCTTCCTTGCAAAACAGCTCGAGCTCAGTGAGGTTGGATGGAGAGTGTTTGTGAACAGCAGTTTTCAGCTCTTTTCACAGATTCTCGATTGGATTCAGGTCTGGACTTTGACTTGGCCATTCTAACACCTGGATACGTCTATTTGTGAACCATTCCATTGTAGATTTGGCTTTATGTTTTGGATCATTGTCCTGTTGGAAGATAAATCTCCGTCCCAGTCTCAGGTCTTTTGCAGACTCCAACAGGTTTTCTTCCAGAATGGTCCTGTATTTGGCTCCATCCATCTTCCCATCAATTTTAGCCATCTTCCCTGTCCCTGCTGAAGAAAAGCAGGCCCAAACCATGATGCTGCCACCACCATGTTTGACAGTGGGGATGGTGTGTTCAGGGTGATGAGCTGTGTTGCTTTTACGCCAAACATATCCTTTTTGTGTCTCCCAGGTGGATTGAGGCAAACTTTAAACAAGACTTTTATGGATATCTTTGAGAAATGGCTTTCATCTTGCCACTCTTCCATAAAGGCCAGATTGTTGACTGATTGTTGTCCTATGGACAGACTCTCCCACCTCAGCTGTAGTTATCTGCAGTTCATTCAGAGTGATCATGGGCCTCTTGGCTACATCTCTGATCAGTCTTCTCCTTGTTTGAGATGGAAGTTTGGAGGGACGGCCGGGTCTTGGTAGATTTGCAGTGGTCTGATACTCCTTCCATTTCAATATAATTGCTTGCACAGTGCTCCTTGAGATGTTTAAAGCTTGGGAAATCTTTTTGTATCCAAATCCGGCTTTAAATTTCTCCACCACAGTATCTCGGACCTGCCTGGTGTGTTCCTTTGTCTTCATGGTTCTCTCTGCGCTTTAAACAGAACCCTGAGACTATCAAAGAGCAGGTGCATTTATACGGAGACTTGATTACACACAGGTGCATTCTATTTATCATCATCAGTCATTTAGGACAACATTGGATCATTCAAAGATCCTCACTGAACTTCTGGAGTGAGTTTGCTGCACTGAAAGTAAAGGGGCCGAATAATATTGCACGGCCCACTTTTCAGTTTTTTATTTTTTAAAAAAGTTTAAATTATCCAATAAATTTTGTTCCACTTCACAATTGTGTCCCACTTGTTGTTGATTCATGACAAAAAATTAAAATTTTATATCTTTATGTTTGAAGCCTGAAATGTGGCGAAATGTTGAAAGGTTCAAGGGGGCCGAATACTTTCGCAAGGCACTGTACATGTCTGGGTCTGATGCTAGTGGCTGCAGTTTCCTCGGTTGAATTCCATCCGACCAATCAGAGAGCGGGGGAGGCGGGTGTTGTAAGTTTACCCCTCCCACCTGTCAACAGAGCTCAATGAAGCAAATCCAGACCTTTGTACAAAATACGATGGTGTGATAAAACCAAGCTAGTACTAACCTCGTAAAACTCCTTGTCATGGTTTGACGAAGGCCTCTAAAATAATGGCGCCTGAAAGCATACAGCACAAAACACACATCTCAAAACTGTCTCGTCGTCTTCGTCAATTAGACATGGCAACTTGTGGATGATAAAAGTGGTTTTCTCCCACAGCTCTGAGTGAATATAAAGCGTTCACATTCCACCTGTCTGCCGACCCTTGTGCCGAGCCGGCATTTGTAGCTCTGTACGCTCTGGGTTGAATGTAGACGGTGGAACATGAATAGCACAGCTGCCTCTCCTTCAGCTCTCCTCTTTCTTCTAATCATCGCTGCTCTTCATCCTTACCTTTGATACGCAGCGTCAGATCTCCTCCCACGCTCATCTTCTTAAAAGCATTCAGGTTTTTTATTTTTTCTCTCTCGCTCTACCGTACTTTTTTCGCACTTCACCTTTCTTTAGCGTTTGTTTTTCAGCCGGTCCCTTGTCTCTGACCCCTGACTAATCAGCGAGTCACCCTGTAGATCCAGTGCTTATGGAATAAATAGAATGATAGAAAAGAGGTTGATCCGTGGAATCAGAGCACAGGGTTGTATTTCTGGCCTTTTTCAGTTTTCGTGTTCGTTGGGCCATTGAGCGAGGTGCATGGCAAACCAGATCAAGTCTACTAAAGCAAATATCTTAAACTATAGTAGAGCGTGTGGTACTATATACTGTGTACAATATACAGTACCTAAGAAGACTAAGAAGAAGACAAAAAGGCATATATTTTTTGAAACCACATTGCGTAAAGACAAAACAAGCTCTGTGAATGTATCTGTAAATACAAATATTTATACAAAATATAATGTGTGTACCAGGAGCACTGTCAGTTTGTGACAGGAAACACCAAATAAGACAATGAAACACAATTTTTTAAGATCCATTGTATTGTCAATTTTGGAAGCCTTACTTTTCCCCTCTCTGAAACGTTATGCACTGCTAAAACTGGCAGGCTAAAATTATTTAAATCTTACAAATTGTTTTGATTTGATTTGTATTGTTTTGTTTTAATTTAATTTTAATGGTGGGAATGCATTTAATTGTATTTGTTTTAATTATGTACAATTCTTTTTTATATTTTAACTAGATTTTTATTCTTTTTATTATAGTAATTGTTTTTATTTAGACTTTTATATTTTAATGTCCATTTTCTATACCTTAATCTCTTTCTGGGTCGGGGGGGTTGGGGGTGGCCAGAGATGCCAGTACTTATAGCACAAGCCCCTCTCTGATCCCTCCTGCAGGTGGTGAGTATTATTTTAATGTGTGGCTTTTATACCGTGCAGCACTTTGGAAACATGTTGTATAAATTGTGCTATATACTGTAAATAAAGCGTATTGGATTGGATAAAATTGTTCATATGGACAATCAAACACAGCCAAGTTGATTGGGAGTGGCACGGTGGCTGAGTTGATAGCACTCTCGCTTCTCAGCAAGAAGGTTCTGGGTTCGAATCGGAATAGGACCTTTCTGAGTGGAGTTTGCATGTTCTCCCCGTGTGTGCGTAGGTTTCTTCGGGTACTCCGCTTTCCCCTAAAAACATGTACAATAGTTCAGGGTGAATGAGTGTGGGTTTGTGAGTGAATGTGGGACAACGGATGGAAATTAGCCCATGGAAACAATCTGGAGTGATGTGTTCATTAACATGTACTGTCCCAACCAAAAAATAAAAATAATTGAAAGTCAAATTGTGATATCTGTCCATTTGAACTTGTTGAGCCTACAGGGAAATATAACCTTTCTTTCTCATAAAAAGGTAAATTCAGATCCAGAATAAAATGCGTTTTAGTCTTGTAGGAACTCGAAACACTGATAACAGACGTGGTCCACCATTAAGCCTTAACATTTAATCAGTGCTGGAGGATGCCTCACGGTGCTGATCAGAATATCTTTGATCAAACTCAAAGTGTCAAACTCAGTTCACAAGATCCATTTTTCTGAAGTCTTCTCATGTCTCCCGCTCACCACACTGCAGGCCCGTATGAGGAAATGTCAGATCGTGGGACGCTCAATATCTGCTAACCTTTCTGCGCTCCATCAGAATGTTGAACAGCAGACTGAGGTTAGGGCGGACGCGCAGCTAGTCAGAAACCCATTGCTCACTCCTCTGCCATCATCGTGCCGTTTGGAACCTAGTGGGACGGATCTGTGACCCAATTTTTACTGATAAAATGTGTGTTTGAGAAAGTGAGTCAAAGTTGTAAAGATGTCATATGCATATCAAGTCTGAACTTCCGCCCAGAGATTTCTAACACTCAGGTTTCAAAGGAGAAATTGAACTATCTAAGGTAGTTTCGACGCCATTAAAACCGTAATTTTATGAAATTGTATGTGACTGGTTGTATAATAGGTAATTGTATGTATCTGTATGTAACTTTTGTCCAGGACTTCCTTGAAAAGAGGAGCTTAATCTCAGTGGGACTTTCCTGGTTAAATAAAGGTGAAAAAAAAACAAAAAAACAACAACCGTTGGGCATGTCCTGACACAGTGAAAAAAAATTGTTTTGAGCTAATTTTTATAATATAATAAAACCTAATTTGTGTGTGTTTTTATTCTTCTTTTGATCACCGGGACGGGTTTGACATGAGGATTGCACAAGTGTTAACCCCAGTGAAGACTCTTTTAGATCCTAATTTAGACCCTTTCTTTTGGAGGAAAAATCATACAAATTCAGTCATTTTAAATCATTGTGGGTAAATTTGACCCGAGGACAGCACCAGGGTTAAAGACAGCCAATCCAAGGGCAGCTGTGAATTATTTGTAAGTAAGTAGGCAAACTGCATTTGTACAGCGCATTTTTACAGAGTGAGGTCACCCAAAGCGCTTTACAATGTTCAGAGTTCAGATATTGTTTGTGTATGACTAATGTAACTTAGTGGACTATTCGAATGATCAGTTATGGCTGACGTTGGCTCAAAATTGGATGTGATACATTCAATTTTCGAATTAAAAAAACAGGTAGTGAGGTCAAGCATGAACAAAATGTATGTGTCATGACCACAGTAGGTTAGGACCTGTGGGGGTGTACCCAGAAAGAGAATTACCCAATGCTTTTATATGGCGTCTTCTTTCCTCTCGAAAACGTCTTTACAGGATGATCCAAAAGTTGGTTCCTGCTGCGTTCCAGATTCTGTCAATGCTGAGGGGAGAATTTTTTGGACCAGTCTAGTTTAGCTCATGAAGGCTAATGCATGCGTTTCTTCACATTTTGGTGGCACATTAGTTTCAACTGCGGTCACTGTTCAACATCTACAAGTTGCAGTGACTGTAAAACATTGAATGGTCAGAATTCAAGTTCATGTTGGCGTCCCTTTGCCCTGCTGTCCACACCCTGAGCATAACACTGGTTACTTAACATGTTTGAAGTGTTTCCAGGGTTCATAAGACGCTGCAAAGAAAGTTTCAAACACCATAAAGAGGAGGTCCAAGGCATTACACTTTTTGTCAGCCTTTAAATGGAACAATGCAACATGTTTGGCAAAAGGCTGTACCTAATATCAAGCCAATGATTGGGAGCAACAAAACATAAATCGATCATATTTCATTGCTTACAATCGATGGTGTGCTCAGATGTCTTAATGACTTGGGGCCTAATATATTTTCGAAGAAGTACTTGACAAATACAATGATCAAATAATGGAGTATAAAAGAAAACACACACCATCTGGATATATTATGAATTCTTCCAAAATCTTGCTATAAAACTTGATGATCTTGGCCAGTTGCAGTCTCTCACCATCAGCTCTGAAAGTTGGCCAGCTGGTCCATCGCTGTGTCTGTCACTGTTGAAAAGATGGTGGCATGTTTTCACAGCTTGGTTTATGCGAGTGCCCTGGGACACTTTTTTGGCTCATAGTTGTTTTTTCTTTCATCGGAATAAGCTGCTTTTATCCTATGGGTCTTTCCAAACGCAAATGTTATCCCGACAACTTTATTTACACAATATAACTGGGAAAAAGTATCTTGTTGAAATATCATATCCCAGTGGATACCCTTTGAATTTACGTGTTCTGTGTGCAGTATCCAGTTCAAAGTCGGGCTGTATAGGGAGAAATAAAGTTATTTGAAAAAGTTAGTAAAAAAGATAGTGAGTTAACCCAACAGCAGCAGTATTTGTGGGTTTCATATGACGTCAGGGCATTGGCGCGAATAACAAACGTGGCACAAGATGTGACGTATCACAGTGGTGGCGGTGCAGTCTGCCGGGTTTATACACGAAGATATAGTAGAAGAAGAAGCGCTGTCAAAATGCCATCTTTTTGTGCGGTGTTCGCTTGTAGCAACCGCACAAATAGAGAGAAAGACAAGAGTTTGTTCATGTTCCAACTGTGGTCTCATATAAAGGAGGACACTTCGAAAAAATCACTGGATTGAGGTGGATCAAGGCTCTCCGAGATAGCCGCCCCCTGCAGGCCACCGAATGAAACACAGCAATTTCTTCTGCTTTTTTTTGTTTTTTAAATGCCTGAAATCAAGACTCTTTTGAGAAATATTTGTTAGTACTCCATTAGAATTGAGTGTCCCAGATTAAGACTATTACAACAACTGTACACCGCACAGGAGGAGAGGCTTTTGACTCCAAAACAGACTTTAAATGGGAGCAAAACGGAGTTGTCCCACCTCTGCTCATTCGCGCCCTACTGGTCAGTTTAATGAAACCTAAAAAATACCCAGTGTCTGTGATGCATTGGCTCATATTGTCATTGGTCTATAATTCTATGTCTCTCTTGACTTTTTGTTTTAACTCATTCAAAGCATGCACAGTCATTTTCTCGGTTTTGCTCTGCTGTCTAAGTTTAACTCCAAGATCAATAGAGAGTTACAATAATGGATACTTGCATTAATCAGTGGACAAGAATAACTTTTTCCGGCTCTGGTCAAAGTACTTAATTTCTCCTGTCTTCAATAGTTTAGCCTGCATGCTGCACTCCTCTACCTCCAAATCAATGCAATGATTTCCTTGTCTGGAAAACGTTTCAGTCTCCGAGGACATACAAAAATAAAGAGGAAACACAGATACACAGGCTGATGGTTTGCAAAACTTGCTTGGTTAAAAAGAGGAGAAACTATTTTGCTATATTTTGGTTTTTCTGCGCAGTTTCTCACTGTCAACTCCAATTGTGAGCCAAAGGCAGTAAGTCTGTTTCTGTGGACTCGCCTTTATGACCAGGTTACTCAGGGGTTTTTTGTGAGTGGCCTGATACATGGCGCTCAACTGATTTCTGCGTCTTGTCTCATCTACAATCGGAGGCAGGAGAAAGGACCAAGTCAATAAACACATAGGACCATGTGATACAATGCTTTGGACCTTGGGACGGTTCTTTTTCTTTTCTTTTTTTGTGTTTGGGTGGGGATGGACAGGGGGTAAAATATTAAAATCGTCCTACCTTGTTTTTGTTCCGTCTTATCAGTTTTTTCTACTTTTGTATTGCAAATGAAATACATCTGAATGTTTGTCCACACTTGATGCAAACCCTAATTCATGGGTGTCAAAGTCTAGGCCCAAGAATGAATGATCTTGGCCCCAGGATGATGTTTGACTAGTTCAAGTTGAAATTATCTTTATTGTCCCACTGGGGGGAAATTAGTTTTGCAACAAACAATCATCTAAAAACAGGCAGATACAGTAAAATCATGACATTGAAGAAAAACGAGAACAAGAGAGATTGTCACAGAGCTAATTTTCAGTGCAAATATGCTGTAAAGTGCTATGTGCTGTTGAGGTGCTTCACAGATGTTGGAATAAATGTACTTCCCAACCGTTTTGTTCTAACGGCAGGGAACTAGTATTAGAACCGGCCGCACAGAGGCGTAAGGAAATATTGTATTACTAATTTAATGTTCTGGACATGTGTTTTCTCTTTGAAGGACGTTTGTTTTTGACTATGAGCCGATTTTTTTCAATTGAAATGACTGACAGAGCCATACAAAAATATTAGATTATTAATTTCATCATTTAATATAATATGGTATACTATGTTAGGTCTTGGTTCAGTAGGATGTATGCAATAATTTGAATATTTTTTAATAAACACTGAACCAGTCCGGCCCTCGGCTTGTACCAAATTGAGTTTTTTGGCCTTTGATGTATTTGGCTTTGACATCCATGCCCTAATTGTGACTTGTGCTTGTTGCTTGTACGATACAAAAGAGCACTATCAAAAACAAAAACAGAAACAAGAGCTAAATAAATGTCTTCAATAAGTTCCTTTTGTTTCAGAGCCTGTAAGTCTCACGTTCAATGATTTAAAGTTTCCTGCCGCCGAAGAAAACCGCCACACACCCTGAGTTCAACCTTTTTTATTCGGCCACCGTTGTTTAATTAAAAGACAGTCAAATGAGATTTTGTCACAATAAGGGACGATAATGGTAGGGCTAACTGATGGGGAGTACTTTATGTGTTCTCATTACACTCTCAGTGATAGCAGCCGTGTAATGGAGGAGTTCATCACCTCAATCTCATTTGGGAGGAGAGCCCAGCACAAAGCAAGAGAAACAAAAAGACAACTTCGTAAAATAATGTTTAAGATTATCACTGCCCTTAGTTGTGTAATAGTGTGAAAACAATATAAGTAATATGGTAAGTATGGCTTACTTAATAAATTATCATGTTATTTAGAATAAAAACATGGCAACCAGTCAATAGGGGGTGCTAGTGTGCCGCTCTCTCAAGCTTAACTGGTAAACATTTTCCAAAGTAAACTTGGATTATATTTATCATTGTGTCTTTATCTATAATCAGGCTACAATCTTTTATTTTTAGGACTGTGTCACGGGGAGAGGTAAATGAAGGACTGAAGATACAGGAATGCCACAAAAAAAAAAAAAGGTGAAACTCATCAGGGCGGGGCAGACAATCAAGACAGGGGAAAACAGGACAGGAAGTCAAACTAAAACCAAAGCACAAAATCCACACCACATTCAGCTCCTGTGGACTCACCACCTGCAGGAGGATCAGTGAGGGGCTGGTGCTCTGTGGACTGGGTGCAGCTCTGACTGCCACCCCCCCGACCCAGAAATGGATTAAGGGGCAGAAAATGGATGGATGGATGGATGGATGGATGGATGGAAAATCCACACCATGACAGATAGCTTTAAGATTTATTCTATCATGGTTTAAGTATGGGAGGTGTCTGATTGTGTATGCACATTCATACGTTTACACACATATTTAAAACACATGCAATTAGTGGGAAACTCAAAATGGGTGCCTGAACTTGATAGGCTAGGAGCTCAGGGTAGAACTACTGCTTCTCCACATCCACATCGAGGGGAGCCAGTTGAGATGTCTTGGGGATCTGTTTTGGATGCCTCCGTGTCATGTGGTGAGGTGAAGGAAGGACCCAAAATGTAAGAATGCAAAAAGATTACAATTTAATGATCTTCAAAAACAAACCCAGGAACAAGGAACACAGACAAAGACAATGGATCAGAAACAAGGGGAGAGGAGCACAGGGAACATGTAGACAGAGAGAGACACAGGTACATCAGGGCGGGGCAGACCATTAAGACAGGGAGACAGGACTAGCCTGGCCATAGCCATCCGTACACTCCGCTCAATCATCATTTCACTGCATGTAGCGTCTGGGTCTGGTCCCTGTGTTAGCGAATAAAATCAGTTGTATTTTGACCGGCTACTCAGAGAGCGCGTTGTAGATCGGTGACGTCAAGAGTTTGCGCCAAAAGGGCAGGTTGTGGTTTGGCAGTGGCGAAGAATGCGATAGTAAAGTAATCCGGTCTGGTTCTATCAAGAAATTGAAGCAGGAGCAAGAGGAATGTTTAGCAAATGTAATTGCTGGTCAAGATTGTGGCGCTGCTCCCCACGGGCTCCGTTAGCAGCAAAGGAGATGGCTAAAGCTCGGCTAAATGCTAATGTTAACAACTCACTTGGGCGCATTACATACGTCACGGTAAACTCAGATCCAATTGTTTCAATCTGCAAAAGGAGTTAACCCCTCCCACCTGTTCACGGAGCTCAATGGAGCAAATCCAGACCTTAGTATGAAATGTAATTTGTACTAAGGTGTGGTACAACCAGGCTAGGACAGGACAGGATGTAAAACTAAAACCAAACCAAGAAGAACAGAACACAAAATAAAACCAAAGAACACAAAATCCACACTATGTCCCACCAGGAGGAGAAACCCAGGGAAAGACCAAAAACCCTTTGAAAGGCTTGCTTAGGATGGATGGCTAACATTCTATGATAGCCATCCATCCATCTCTTTTCTTTCCCTTTGTCCATTTCTGGGTCGGGGGCACTTCACAGAGCACCAGCCCCTCACTGATCCACCTGCAGGGTGTGAGTCCACAGGAGGATTTAGCCATACAAAAACATGACACAAAATGCTGCAAGATAATCGCAATATTGGACACATGGTCTAACGCAAATGAAGGATGTATATAAAGAGTTTTGAATGCGCTGTAAACGGCAGCAAGTCCTAAATAGCTCTGAAACAGTTGTTTTGTGTTTGTTATTTTTGTGGCTTCTTCCTGCCTGAGATGTTGCTATAGTACAGTGTTCATGGTTTTTCACTGGTCCAGACCAGAGCAGAGAGGATTCATGGTCTGAACCAAGTGCATCAGGAGAAATTCCACTGGCGGAATGCTAACTTTTTGTGAAATGCTATTAAAGCATTTAGCATTTTACTTTGGACCAGAGTAGAGAAAATGGTCTGAACCAAGAGGCTGCTCCTCCTCTGCTGCTGTTGCATTAAAAAACTGTTGTTAGCTACTTTTAGAATTATCTTTGTATTTGTTATTGTTTGTTTGGGTTGGATGTGTTTCTGCTGCTTCTGGACACCTGCATTTCTTCTACAGGGATCAATAAAGTATCTATCTATCTATCTACCTTTGCAAACGTGAGTGATTTGTTTTGCCAGTTCAGTGTATTGCGACTAGGTGTGACATTTTTTTTTTTTTTTAAACGCCCAATTTTCAGTTTTAGCTTGATGCCTGCTCATCTGCATTCTAATCTAAGTATATGTGTTCTGTTTACATTAATCCTAACACTTAACAGTAATGCACTTGTCTTTTCCGCAGCTGTATCAACATACGCTTATCTGTAGTGCGTGTGCACAATACATCCCAACCCATTGCTCTTCCTTGTATCAGATATGTTCATCCGTTTACATGACACTATAGAACCCACATTTATCCTTGTTCGGTCAAGACGAGTCACTACTTATAATCTCATGCAAAACGCCCCGAAGCTCTGGGTCGTCACAAGTCCTTGGATCCTCCTCAGTGACAGTGTGGTGCGAAAATGGCTGCCCTCTTAGCGAGCACTTGGCTTTGGCCTTGAATGGCTCTTGTGCGGCAGATGGACCATTGTGCACATGGTGAAGGACCTCTTACCAGCCCGACCTTGAGCGAATCATTCAAACACAATCAGTGAAAGAAGCGTTGGCAAATCTGCAACTGGCAAAACAAATGTTTTGCAAGGGTTCATCAAAAGGCATTCAAGTGGTTTTGGTTTGTGGTGAAGTACGCAGCAGGCCTCGGATATCGAAAAAAAAAAACTCAATTAAAGTGCAAATTTTGCTATAATTTAGTTTTCATTTAATTTAACTTTATACAGTATTCCAATTTACAACAGAAACACCTGTTCTAAAACTCCATTCAGTATTTCAAACAATATCCTCCTTTATCATCAGCTTTCTACCTCCTCTCCATTCTCAACTCCAAATCTCTCACACACCTCTGACTGCAGCATTCTGACTTCTCACTGGTTTTAACACTAACAGAACCACTGTTTTAGAAGTGATTTGAAGATTTTAATGTTCACTTTTAAAGCTGTTCAAGCTACATCTCAGACGGTATAACCCGCTACACTGCAAAAAAGTGATGAAAAATAAGTCCACGATTACTCAAACTTGGTAAAAATGTCAATTCAATCTTAATTAAAGCACATTCTGACTGCCTTAAAACCAGATTTACCAATGGGACAAGCTAATTTTCCTGTTTTACAAAGATACAAGAATTGAAAAAAGACTGAATGGCTTTGTCCCATTGGAGAATCTTGTTTTAAAACAGTCCGAAAAAAATGACTTGATTCAAGCAATTGTTACCTCATATTTAACCACTTTTTGCAGTGTTCAACAAAGGTCCCCATTGGCCGTTCCAAGGTCAAAGATCTGGAACGACTTGCTCAACAAGATACGGATAGCTCCATCGGTACCATTCTGGTAAATCACTTTTCAGATTCAGATGAATAATAAAACCACATTCAAAAGTACCTAATGTGCACAAGACAAATTCTTAAAAAAACCACTTGTATCAAATGCCCTTTTCTCCAATGTCTGTTGTGATCTTTACATAATATTAATGCATCAGATTCATATCGTGCTTTTTTTATTTCTTTATTTTTCTCTCAGGGCACACTGACAGGGGGAGGGGGGGAGGGGGGGGGTGACAGTGGCTCTGTTGGTAAAGCAGTGGCCTTTGATCCCGGAGGTAATGGTTCATGGCTGTTGTTGTTTCCTTGGGCAAGACACTTAACCCTACCTTGCCTGATCCCCCTGCTGAAAGATCAGAGCATGTCGTCACTGCAGGAGGATCAGTGAGGGACAGGTGCTATGTGGATTGGGAGGTAGCTCTGACTGCCGACTCAGAAATGGATTAAGGGGAAGAAAATGGATGGATGGACACTGACAGAAGCGAGGCCACCAGTATGTACCATCGGCCCCACTGACCACCATCAAACCCTATGTGCACACACCAGACATATTCTAGGCAAATCTGGCATGTTTCACTGTGACACCTGGTGTTCCCAAGGATCTCCCATCATAGCACTAACCAGGCCCTGCCCTGCTTAGCTTCAGAAGTCTGACGGGGTCTGGCTTTCACATGCAGGTATGGTCACAAAGATATGATTTATTCTTGGATGCAGACACATAGAAATTCCCCCTTTAACAGAAAAAATTATATGCAGACAGTATCGACAAATCTTATGTAATATAATGTTTTTTAGGAGACTTGAGTGGCTCTTTGATGTTTAAAATAAAGCTTAATAATGTTGGTCGACCGTCATCTCAAGAGATCTTTGTCATGTCTGAGGCTAAAATACCATCAGGGGAAAGTTCCATCAAATCCTTTTACTGCAAAATGCCATTGCGTTTGTCTAGACAGAGGTGGCATGACTACAGCGGCGTTAACAAGCTCTTAGGGATTTCACCATTTAGGAAAGTGTTATCCAAAATGAGAATGTCAAGCGCGACAGTTAGATGTAAAGCTGTCATCGTCAGAGAGAAACCTGATATGTGCATGTAATGAACCGGAGAAGGCAAACAAAAGAGCAGGCAAAATAAAATGTATTTTATGAATAAATAAAATAAAAAAGGCCAAATGAAAATAAAATTATTTCTCATGGTTTTAGATGCTTAGCAGATAGCATGGCTAGTCTACTAATTTCATTCCGTACTAAGATCTGTGCTCTGTTAAAGGGTGGGAGGGGTTAACTCCTTTTGCAGATTGAAACAAATAGGTCTAGAGTTTTCCGTGACGTACTGTATATAATGCGCCAGAGTGAGTCATCTCCTTTGCCACTGATGGAGGTTGTGGAAAGTAGAGCCACAACCTCTTTGCAGCAATTGAATTTTCTAAACATTTATCTGGCTCCGGCTTAAAATTCCTCTTATTTGGAGCCAAACCAAAATTGATTACTTTACTATCGCATTCTCCGCCATTGCCAAACTACAACCAGCTAATTCAGCACAAACTCTTGACGTCACCAACACCTCCCTACAACACCCGCCTCTCCTGCTCGCTGATTGGCCGGGGGGGATTCAATCGAGGAAACTGCAGCCACTAGGATCAGACCCAGACGTACATGCAGGAAATGATAATTGCCCGGTTTATGGACGGTTAAGACCAGACTAGGTTATCTCGTGTCGTATGTGTGAATCCAACTCCAGACGGTGCGTTTGGAGTCTCGCTTCTGTCATCTCCTTGTGGGCAGTGAAAGGAATTCCAGGTTTACCAAAACGGCGAGGGACTTTGTGGTACCTTGGTTTGTGAGATGCAAAAAGATGACTTACTTACACAGTTGTAGATGACATTATCAACACAAAATCCTGTTACGAAATCATTTTTTTTTGTATTTGTTTCTTGGTAGTTCAAACCAACACAGCAGTTTATCATTTGAGAATTGTTTTCAAATTGTTTCGAGATAACTTTATGGGGCAAGTCAGTTCTTTAATGGACGGAGACCTGTTTGTCGTATATTTATTATAATTGTGTGTTTACATGTATCTGGATGAATAATGACTAGGCTTCCACTGACTTTAATAAGGGTGGATGCAGATTGTACCCCAACACCCAGACAGTGAAAACTAGTCTGGAGACAATCATTAAATAAAGTTATAAAACACAACATCCCAAAACAAATGTGCTTTATAAGTACACTAACATAAACATTGCATTAGGTTGGTTTTAATTGTCGCATTCTTGCCTTAGGACCTTGTCAGAATATCCCACACATACCTGAACCCTGTGCTTTATCTCAAGACTCAGAAAGACATTCTCACTAACAAGACCATATATTTTCTCTGCGTAGTTGTACGGCAACACAAAATTAGACACGCACACAATACTGTCCGTGTTTTATTGTTACTTAACATTGGCTGAGTGGACTGTCCATTTCTGTTATGTCATCATGTCATTTGCTTCCCCTTTATTAGTCCATTTCTGGGTTAGGCGGGGGTGGTAATCTGACATAGGAATGTTATAGTAAATCACATGTGGCAAAACTTTAAACTGTATAATTGTAATTCACTGTTGGCTCCAGCCAGTCTGGACGAAGACGGTTGTTTGAAGAGGGCCAATACTATCGATCTTGTAGGAATGCCATTGTCTCTGCCACTTCTCTTGTTCTGACCTACTGATGTGCTAAATACCAAATACGTTGCTTTAAAACTGTACAGTATGTATGAATGGCGGCAGGGCTTGTAGCCTAGCAAAAAGAAGTTGAGCCTTGTCTGAGTCAGATCTGATTTTGGAACCAGAGAGAGAGCTGCACTTTCTGCTCTGTCTCTATTTTAAAAATCACTTCTCCTTGGAATGCAACCAAGTATTAAAGAAAGCAGGAACGATGTCTTGTGTATGTGTTTTTGTCAGGATTGACTGTGATTAAAAACAGTCAGAGCTGCCACCCAATGCTCGAAGCACCAGTCCCTCTGATCCTCCTGCAGGTGGTGGGTCCACAGGATGATGGCTTCTCAGTCACCGAAGATATGGCCTTGGTCTTTCAGTGGGGGCTTCAGGTAAACCCTACGACCATTAGGTTCAAAGACTATTGCTCTACCAACTGAACCACTGTCGCCCCCTAGTTGTCAGGGGGTAGCTACCAGTGCAATACTGTCTGTGTTATATTGTTAGATAACAGTGGCTGAGTGGATAGTCAAGTACTGTTTGTGTCAAAGTGTTACATAGAGATTTTATATTTGTTCTTTGATGCTAAATATTTTGTTTTATTTTGATTAGTATAGCTGAAGTTCACTCACTTCCTACTGTTCTATAACTTGTGATGCAACACTGAAATTTCCCCATTTTGGGACGAATAAAGGATCTCTTAATCTTAATCTCATAAAAACCTACACTTTGGTGCTTCCATGTTCCATCGTCAGCACATTTCTCTGCAGTGATAAAAGACAGCATTACTTTCAGGATGTCACTACTTCATTACAACAGTATTCAATTACAGGCTTCGGACTGTTTGGTAAAGGGACAAAATGCATGAGGAGAAAAAGCGTCCCATCAAACAGGGGAAGTTGGGGTCAGAAAGAGTAATGCGAAGGCACAGGTGCGTACACGGAAGGGACCGGAATAATTTAAATGTTACAATCAATGAACACAATAGATGAGATAGCAAATCCTTTGTGCATTAACCTTTGCAGGGTCAGGACGTGAGTAAAGACTTAATTTAGAGCAGGAGACGTTATCTGCAGAAACAAAGTGATACCCGGGTAACACTGTTTATCTCTCTGCACACAAAACATTTCTGTCTGTGATCCTGGGTGTGTATAGAAAAGGCCCAAAGTGCGTTTTGGGTGGAATTTTGCTTGTATTCTATTTGATTTGTAGAGTAATATCAAATACATGGACTTTTGAGCTTTTAACCATATTACGTGGAGTTTTTTTACTTTGATTGCTGGTCTGTCGCGAGAGAAAAGCTCAGTCCCGGAGTGATGTATGGCTTATTCCTGACAAATGCCTTGTCTGTAGAGGGGGTATTTGACCTCAAAGGCCCGGTGTGGCTGAAGATTTTCATTCCAATCAAGCAGGAACACACCAGACTCCAACCACTTTGACGCACTTGGTCTATTGTGTCTATATCTTGGTGGACATACACACACAACGCTCAGTGGGGCAGTCAGAATGTTCTAGATTCAATTTCACCTCCAGATTGGGCCATTTTAAGAGAAGTTTTCTACCAATGTCTGTTTGAGTTTTCTCCAGGTGTTCCGGTTTCACCCTACTGCTGAAAACATGATAAATAGGTAAAAAATCCTGCAGTGCCAGTAGTCCTGACAGAGCACCTGGACCCTGGGCCTATCGTTCAATGCCTCTAGGGTCCGGAAGCATTGAAGGGTGGGTCAGATGCAGACAGGAAACCAAGAACCAACAGAAAACATTTCAAGACATTAATTAAAGTATATCCAGAGCACTACTTCATATGTTGCAGGCAGTCTTCTTTGTATGGATATGTTCTGTGGACGACTCCCAGAAAGCAATGCCTAAAAGACTGACAGTGAATGAGGGGGTTTCCTCCTTGTGGCATCATTTCAACGATCATAAGCCCTCCAAGAGAAGCAATGGTCATTTCCATGGTCAATGGTCTATTAGGTCTTTCCATATGCCACCCATTTACCATTCCGTATATTTCCACTACCACCAGTAGATGGCAGTGTTCCTCCTTATGACCCTTAGACTGCCTATGATTTTTATTTTCTAAACACAAACATTTTCAAGTTTGAAAAAACCTAAAGCCAAAGTAACATTCCTCATCAGATTACCTACTGTATCTTAACACAAATTCTATACATTTAATTTTAAATGCTATTTACATTAAAGTATACTCCTGCTTTCTATCTTCTTCTTGCAAAAAAATAGACTTCACTTTCACTTACTTTATACAGTCTTCATACCTTTAGAGTCCATATTTTCCATTTGCATTTCTTCACAGGCTTATTTGAATTAGGCATGTGTCTGCGTTGTGCTCTCTTCCAATCACGTCTCGGCGTTAAAGCGGCGGCTGGAGTGTCCAGAGTGCCAGCACAATCGCTCAGAACTGGCAGACTTCCTCCCGCTGGCACGTGGCCTGTACCTGGACTAGCACCATGGACAGCAACAGCCTCCAAATATCCACACAACCTGAATTAGCCGCCAGCTCATTAGCATAGTAGCTTTGATATACAGCCGTGGACACTGTCATCCCTCTGTCCCAGCCTCAGTGTCAACCCATTTTAGTCTTTCCAAATTCTCCGTCTGGCAAAGTACAAGAGGAACTGTGAGGATGATATGGCACTAACTGAATGAGCTATTGTGAAAACATTGTGGTTGTTCTTGTAATTCTGCACTTTTTTTTCTCCCTGTGCTAAATTATTAAGAGCATTGTGGAAAATTCTGGCAAAAGAGACGCATTTTTTTTATATAACAATAGTTGGCCAATTCAACAAGTCATTTCAGTTGCACACTGCAGTTCGTACAAGAAAACTTTAAATGCTTCTGTGTTTTCAACAAGAGCTGTAATTTTCAGCACATGAAAAGCTTTTGGAGAAGCAAGAAATGCAATATGCACAAAAATGTGAATCAATATGTCTGTTGTCTTTAAACAGAAGTAGTCAACATGGCTTTGAAGCTCCACAGATGTTTTCAGATACGTTTTTTGATATGGATTAAAACACATATTTAAACAGTTGGTGGTTTTCAGAATCCAGTTATATTTCAGTTTGACATGATATCTGCTTGCAATTTCATGAAAATGCCACTTTTAGTGTATGTTTTTTTCTTTTTCTAATGAACAATAATGATACATAGGACTGGTGCATCGGTTTTATGACTTAATATTAGGGGAATTGTAAAATCAGTATTTCAATTATTGGACAAAGCTACAGAATACTTTTCAAAATACATTTTTAAGCAGTTTTGAAGCGATTTAGAAACATTTTGACGAGAGTCCTGGCTCTCAGCATGTCCACAAAGCCACTTGTTTTACTTTTCTCCTATACTGCCTTTCATAGGTTTCCTCCAGGTGCTCCGGTTCCCCCTACCACTAAAAACAAGTACAATAGTTCTAAATATAATGAGTGCAGCTTTGAAGGTCCAGTGTGCTCTGCGTCTTGCGTCCATCATTTCCGTGTAGAGAAAATGGAACAATATCTGAATCTGAAAGTGCTTTGGGAGACATTGGTCTGTAAAAATGTGCTGTATAATAAATAAATATTACTTACTTAGACTTACACACATATATCTAAATACATTTTTAGGTTGTTTGTAGAACTTCCAGGCTTTGTATCCTAACAATATGACAATACAAACATAGTCTTTTGTTCGAGTATGACCTACTGTCTATATAATATTACCATTACTGTCCTTGGCCTGTGTGTATACAGTATTTTGTGTGTGAAAAGATAAAACCAAAAAATACATAACATTAATTTTGCAACCCAACACCTGCATCACATCAGTCTACACCGTGCCCATTATTCATTCTGGCCACATCATTTATTTGTCTCCATGAAAAGACCTGCCGCTGTCACCTCCAGGATAGTGTTTCCGTCCCCTGTCCTGCACTCATTGGAGCAGCCATCAGCGCCGATACCACTGCTCCCGGAGCCCGGCCGCACAGAATGGAGGTCACTGTCATCCTGCCTTAGCCGGCCTCTTCATCTCCCTCCAGTCTGTCGGCCCCGCGCTGCTCACTACTTGCCTAATATTCAATTTCATGTGCGGTCGATGGCGCTGATCATCCTGGGGGCCTAAAGTGGAGCTGATGCCCTGGGGCTGTCCCGCGGCTGGTGCTGACCTAACCTCCCACCAACCCAATTATATTCACAAGCACAAATACAAAGTCAAGGGGGTGATGGGGTAGTAGAGAAAATAATGAAATTCTCCCAAGACTTTAAAAACAACTGCATTATTTAACACGTGTCAAACTATCTGCAAACACACACTGGGGTTGGGTTGCTTTTATGTAGCGTACAAAAAGCCTCGCTATATTTCAAGGAAAACATATTTAGCGTTTCAAGGGTAGGATTTCTATCAAGAATGAATACTTTAAACTGGTATTAATACTTCATCTTATGTATTTTTTAATTCTGCTTGTGAATATTTGGAGGTTTCTGTAGAAGTTTTTTCTTTTAAGCGTCCAGTCTCAAACGCCGATGGATCACTTTGGCCCAATGGACTTAACTGGAATATTCTTATTTGTTTGTTTATCCAAAGATTTAGACAGAATACTAAATTACACACGAATACTGTAGATACATATTATTATTTTAAACGAACAAACACAATGTAAGTGTTGCAAGCTGAAAATCTCTAAAACAAAAGAATGAGCCATGTTTGATCGTATGGTACAGGTTAAAAGTTACTCTACTTTAATCCAGTATTTTCTTTAATCAGTGCACGGCCACTCACAGTTGAGTTGAGAAATGTTTAAAGAAGCAATATGTCAGATTTTCATGTCAAATCATCATTAAAGGGCCCTAATCTGTCCAAAGGCATTAATGAAACATGCTTTTTTCCAATACTTCTTTAACTGATAACAGTAGTTCAGAGATTTTTGGATTTCAAAATTAATTTACAGCCCCTAAATTTTGTTATTGTTGTCATTTCGATGTCCTGCCCCCCACCGTTTCACCAATCAGAAAGTCCGTGATTCGGGTTGCCAGAACTCACCGGTAAAGTACCATGTGGCCGCAGAACTAACAAAAAGTCTTATTATGATTCTCAAATCATTATTGACAAGGAAAAAAAAAAAAAGGATTTTAATCTTTGTGAAAAAGATGTTGGTTATAGATTCGTTCTTGAGAAAAGTCTTGTCTATTCAGATATTATGGTCCAAAATGGATTCGTCTGCATATCTGGCAACCTGGGTCAGGGCGAGAAAGAAAGGCTGCAGTACCACTTTTGGCCAGATTTTTACATACTGCTCCTTTAATTTTTGGCACAACCCTGAAGCCATTGTCTAAAAACACATGGCAAATCATATCTCAGTTTGATAAAGATGACTCTCAGTGCACGCCCTCTCACATTTACTCAGAAGAGTCACAGGGTTATGAATTATCTACTCTGTATCTGCTACAGCACATTTTCATTCCGCACTTGTTTTCTCTGCTCTCGTCTCCATTCCACACCCAACTCTTGGCTGGATCAGTAGTCGGTGAACACCCAAAAAGTTGGCTCTGATCGGGGTTAGATTCAGGCCTCGTTTGGTGTTTGGTGGTTACTGAGAGTGGAATGAAAAGAAGCTTCTACTGAAGTCAAAAATACTAGTGTTATTATCATCTTCAACCAATACAAACTCTGAAGTACAACCCAATACAGCGTTAACCCTTTAATCTTCACTCCTTGAAGAAAGCAATGTGGTTTTATTAAATTTTCTAAGAGCATTCATGATTTTGTTTTGACATTTTTTTAACCCTATTTTTTATGATCAGCCATTACCAACTGGTCGAGTTGCAGTTTGATGGTAAAAGGGCCTAAAACCAAGTGAGATGCCCCAACGAGGTACATTTCAGTCCCAAGCTTCAAGATACAGCCTCAAAAGACGAACCACTAAACGGTTGAGGACACAAAATCATTAAAGGGTTAAACAACTCTTTGGTTTCCTCATTATCATTGATCTGCAGAGTCATTTTGAGGAGTTTTATGTATTTATTGACTAAAACAAACAAAAACCACTGGGTCTGAACGGCAGCTGTTCCATGCTGATTTTCTTTTGTTTTCAAGGCCTTGGAAAAAACCAATATGTGCTGATGCAATATAAAGGAAAGTAATTTTTTCTGTTTTCAGCAAGAACCTCAATCTTTTCTTTGTGATGTGTCATTCAAACACAATTTCATAAAGAAGGATTAAGAGGTCTATATGTTCATTTTCACACATGGCTTTGAATGGTCTCCAGTGGCTGAGGACTGCTATGACCTGCTCCATCAGCATTATTGCATATTGATATTTTTTTTAGGAGCTGCTAAGTGTCTTGAACTAAGACCTGTGCTGAGACTGGACATTTCAGACTCATTATTGTAGATGCAGAGGTCAATTTAGTGTTTTCTCTTTACCATGTGGTACGTTCAAACAGAATAGTGTCTGTTTTCACAATCATATATCATAAAGCGTTGTTCAAGCCTTTTGCTTTTGACCAATGCCTTTACACACTAGACCCAGGTTCTATATTTATATTGTGAATGTTTGAAATAGAACAAATTAACTCATTGACTCTAGCTAGTTTTGTTCTCCTGTAATCCCCAGGAGAATACAGGGAGTTTTGACAGAAATCACCAGTCTCAGACAAGTTTGCAGTGCACTTTGATGGCATTTTACACCTTGCCAAGGACTACAGTTGGAAACTAGCTGTTAGCTAATACTGACACATTTACAGAAACGTTGATTAATGTGTATCGTCCCTATTCAAATAAACTAATAAATAAATAAATTAGGGCTGTCAAACGATACTTTTTTTTAATCAAGTTAATTACAGCTTAAAAATGTATTAATCGTAATTAATCGCATTTCAAACTATTGGCAAAATTATGCCATATTTTTCTGTAAATTGTTGTTTGAATGGATAGATAAATGACAGCTTAGTGAACATATGAACTGTATGTGTTTATTATAACAATACATCCATATAAAATGGCATTAACATTCTGTCTTTCTGTTTAGACTCAGACCAAAACCATTGTTTGTGACGGATGAGGGACATTTCATTTTTTGGCACAACTAACATGAACTGGTGGTCGAAAGGAAAATTAGGTACCTCAGCTTTAATTTAGCGAGTGCGCTTTGGGAGAAGACACGGAGGAGACTGAGGCTCCGCAGTCCAGCTTCAGCGCTGTACATATTGTGTGCATCGGTTACGCAAAGACACGTACGCACACTAGAGAATAGTTCTGTAATAGTTCTGTGCGTGGTCTTGGATATGATCCCATTACGCAGCGCCGTTCACCGTGATCACAGCCGCTGGAAGTGGGACCTGCTGTCCAGAGCGCTGTGGCGCCCGCAGCTCATCATGCAGAGTTCATACAGGACACAACAAGTGTATTCTTTCAAAACTTGAATTCCCAGAGCGCCTACCTGCTCTGTCCCCATCTTACACACGCATGTGTCCGCGGCATTCTGAGTGTTATTATGGGACGCATGGGCATGCGTCAAATGCGTCAATGAAAAAAAATTAATTAACGTGCGTTAACGCGATAATTTTGACAGCCCTAAAATAAATAAATAAAAATAGTACGTCAATCCCAGTCAATGAGTTAATAAATGAACAAAACAAAAAATATTTAGAATTTTTCCAAGCAATTTGCACTCATTCATGTAATATTGTCATCCTCCTACTTGTTCATTTCTGGGTTGAGGGGGACAATAGAGGCAGACATCAGTAGGAGTCGGTGACATGTCTTGTGGGGGGACTGAACCAAGATTGGGATTTGATCTGCAGACCATCCGAGCCACTGTCGCCCCCTGAAAAAGAACAGAATGGGTTTTATTCCAAGATAAAAAATAAATAGTTTTGTTCTGATGTTGCTCTTGAGGGAATTTGTGCGAGAGAGACATCACTGCCAAGTTTGTGTTTTTTGCAGTTTCAAACAACTCTTGCAGACTTTTACATCATGCCTAAGGTTACGTAAATGTTTAAATGTCAAACTGTTGGAAAATCCAGACTTTTCTTTGATTGAGTAATAGTCAAATGAGGTTTTTTGTCACTTGCAACCATTAAAATGCATGTTCTCAGAAAAAAACATGTCAAAATGTTCTGAAGTTGACTCACAACCTTCTCTGACTCATATTGTGTCATTCGGGAGATGTAAATTAGTGTTTTTCATACATAACTGTTCTGTTAATATTATAATGTGTTCATGGGTTATTGTGCTTTAAAATGGTTGGAGATGATTGATTTTTACAAACTGTCTGATTTTCATTGTCACTAATCAGGACCAAATGAAAAGTTTATTCACATCAAATATTAATCCTTGTTTAATTTATAGATTTCAATGTGAATTATTTATTTTGCAGGAGGTTTGGCTATTTAATCTATATTATTATTTGTATTATTTATATGTGTATATTCTTCAATGTGGATTCAATGAATATGTAAAATATGAGGCCAGTTACAATCAACAAGAATAAATCATCATAATCCTACTCTTCTCAGACATCTTTAAAGAATACATATGTGGTTTTTTGTCATTACAATGATAATGGTACTGTATAATTCATGTTTTATAAGGTGCAATAATATATTGAGTAGAAAATGTATGAAGGGGAAACAAAACATTCTGCCTGTGACTCCCTATTCAACCACTAGAGGGGAGTTTATAAAATTTGAAAATGACAGAAAACACAGCCATATGATTGTTAATAACATTCTTTCACCTAAGAAATTTCAAAACCCAATTTAACCATGAGACAGCAGCCTTTAGACCAGGGGTGTCCAAACATTGTAGTAAGAGGGCCACTTTAGTTCACCAGACTAGTCCAGGGGCCGACATCAAGGACTGATGTCGGCCCCTGTGGCACCTGGTGTTCCCAGCGGTCTCCCATCACAGTACTAACCAGGCCCTGCTCTGCTCAGCTTCAGAGGTCTGACGGGATCTGGCTTCTTAAATCTTTACATTAATTAACTTGTCAAAAGTTTAATATTTTAATGATAGTCATGTGTTGCTCTCATGGAATGTCTTCGCAACAGTCATTCTACCACAAACTTCCCTTTTTAAATAAATCAAATAAACCCATTATGGATGTGATATTTTCCAACAAAGCAACACTCTGTCTGCAGCGCTGTTTTGACTCTTTGCTTTGAACATTCTCGCACATCTCGCTGATGTTTACCCCTTTACTGGCAAAAACAGAATTTCAAGGGCTCTTTGCTTGTTGTTGATTATTCATATCAGACGTGAAGGAGTCAAGAGGAATGGCGTGGTGATGAAAGAAGGCGAAAGACCAAGATTACAGCTCTGTAAAACGGCATTTGAGCTGCAAAAGCAGGTCGAAGACAGGGGAAATGAAGATGTTTGTGAAGAGTGGAGGAGAGGTGAGGCATGGAATAATCATCAGGAAGTAAGCTGCCAGGTCGGTGCCTTCCTCGGGCCATCTGCTCCACATCAAGGGCTCTGCATTGATTTGCATGCCATTGCTCTCTTCGGCTGGCAAGTGCGTGTTCCGTCGTGTGCAGTGTCAGGATCACACTTCATCAGGTGAGTCTGTGTGCACTGACGGCCCAACAAGACCGGTGATGGAGATGAAAGAGTCCAAACTGTGCCCTCGGTTCGCATCCAAGGTTCTTAACAATGAGGTTGAGTGCCTTGACGTGACGAGGTTGGGCCGTCTGTGTTTCGTAACTGCCTCACTCCACGTTAGACTAAACACTGTGTCAATCTTACTTAAAGCGGCAATAAAATAAGTGTATGAGCCTAAAATGTTTGTACCTAATAATTCTTTAAGACTATGTAGTTTATAAATATACACAGGGAAATCTCAGATGGGCTCAAAACCATTTCAAGATAACAACAAAAAACAATTTAAACTTTGCGGACATAATTGTAACATTCAGCACATGTCATGTTGGAGGCTTTGTAAATGGAAGAATGAACAGAACAGAGAAGACTATGAACATGGCTAATAGATGGGAATATATAAACGAAAAAAACTTTTTTTACAAAACAATACAATGCAATTTATCCTTGTATAGCCCTAAATCACAACAGCAGGACTTAACAAAACCATTGAAATCAACAACACGGATCAGAGAATCAACAGTTCTCTAAAACTCTAAAATCTGAGAAACCTTGAGGGGATCGACGAGATCCTTGAGGAGATCCTCGTGGAGCGGATCCCTCTTTCCATGGAGAGAGGGATCCGCTCCACTCGGACGGACGGGCTATAGATCCAGGACCTAAAATACAGAACGAGGAAAAGGGCCACACAGCGGCCGCAGAACGTGGACAGGTCCGGTGCAGGACTGAAGCAGCTCCCAGGCGGGTCGGGCAGGGCAGTCCGCAGGTGTAGATGGAGGGGGCCGGGTCGTCGTTGCGCCATGAAACAGACAATGGGACAATGGGTTATTATAGATTATACATTATGCAAAAAAATGTGATTCTATAACTGCAGACTAACTGGGTGTTTCGGACGTAACACAAGGCATCCACTGGTTGTTAAATCAAAAACGGCCAGACCGATGCTAATATTGCGGGCGTGAACGAATCTGTGTTTAAGTAGTGCGCCCTCCACTGGGCAAACAAGGAACAAAACAAGAGTCTGTGAACATTTGGCCTCGGACATTTCGGGACTTTTTCGTGTCATTGTCCCAATTGTAACACGTTAGAACAGTTTTGTGTGGAGTGAACAAACTTTACATTTCAGCACTTCCATCTATTCGCAACAAGCAACTTAAAGTATGCATGAAAGAGAATTTATCACAGAAATACTGAGAACAAATCCAGAGAGAATTCATCAGCTACAAAAGTGGATCTTCACAACTCAGATGAAGTGTAGTCAACAGGGAGCTTTCTGCGAGGGGGAGAGTTTGAGCCCAAATATCCTGCTATTGGTATTGAAAGGGGAACAGAATTGTGTGCATGGCATGTTCAGCACCATATTGGCTTCTCAATTTAAATCAATAATGCACATACACATACTTAATAATACATACTTGAACTTGCCCAAGTTATGACACCACAGATATACATCCTGAGGTGTCCTGTAGTGTTCTAGCCTGGTCTTACCATACCATCATACTCATTTCATTTCGTACTGAGGTCTGTTAACAGGTGGGAGGGTTTAACTCCTTTTGCAGATTGAAAATATCGGTTCTGAGTTTACTGTGACATTTGCCCGAGTGAGAGAGGTATTTAGCTTAGCTTTAGCCATCTCCTTCGCCACTAACGGAGCCTGTAGGGAGTAGAGCCACAACGTGCTTTGGTTTAAATTTTTTGATATTTGGAGCTGAACCAGAATGGATTACTTTACAATCACATTTGCCATCATCGCCAAACTACAACCAGCAAATTCGGCGCAAACTCTTGACACTGACACTTCCCTGCAACACCCGCCTCCCCCGCTTGGTGAGTGGTTGGATGAAATTCAACCGAGGAAACTACAGCCACTAGGATCAGACCCAGACGTACATGTAGAAAATGATTATTGACCAGAGTTTATGGATGGATAAGACCAGGCTAGTGTTGTTTTAGCTCAACTGTTTTTCTCTGATTTGGATTACACCAACAGGCTGTGGACATATTTGAATGTCTGTGGTTGGCTGTATATCAAACAGATGAGGGGCTTTTTCACACATTGCGCTGCATTTGCCTCTATTCCGAGTGTGTCCAGAGCACATACGGGACCTGTTGGGCCATAATTACACCGGTGCATTGAGGTTTGCAGCTGAATGCGAGTGGGAGGTGGAGGTTGCAGATCAACAGCGCCCCCCAGGGCCCTAACCCTGATTACAGAGAGCCATGTGAAACAATGGCAGATGGGCAGCAGGGGCCCCTCTCCACAGGCTCTGAAAAATGAACAACTTGCAGAATTTCACGCTAAAACTGATGACTAAATGATGTAATGACCTTATGTAATGGATTCTGGAGGTGAGATGGACCGACACACACTTAATCAGTTGTAAATCGTTGGGTTTTTACTGCCATGCATTTCTTGGCCGTGGAGAGTCAGCGGTGAGTCACAGAAATGGCTTGGAGCGTCAAGCAGATACCAATACCTTGTTCAAATTCTAATGTGCTTCTGGTCTTTGCATTAGATAATACATGGAGGCAAATAGTCACGCCCGGGTTTTTGATCGGCCGAACAGCAATTCTCAATCCACAAAAGATTAATCTCTGTGTGAGCACAATACGCAGCAATGTCATGTCATGAAGAAATGTATCGCCGAGCCTGAGACCCGAACATGACGAAGAAGGTGAAACACAAGACAATGGAAGAAAATTTTATGAAGGAAAACTTTGTGGCTTGTGGTGAACACCATGAGTTCAAAGAAGGGCAGGATGTGGCCTCCCAAGGTAGTAAAACTCAACAGTGTCATCCGTCATTCATTTATGGTGGGTGTAAAATCTCTCCAGTGGGTAATATCTTGTCCAAAAAACCTTACCGCAAGAGAATATTTTAATGAAGAGATTTTAAAACCTGGAATCATAAACCAACATGTAGTCAAGAGCAAGGACGGGATGGTAAAGAACGTAATGAAATGTTGCTTTCAGTTCCAATTAAGATATGAGTCATTTATAACTTAAGATGATCAATGGGTTTTCTGTGCTTCTCTTTTGTATCTTCTAGATTCTCAAATAAACACACTTTTTATTATTATTATCATTCTTATTATTAATGCACACAAATAAGCTATATCTGAAATATCTTTAGCTATACCTATATGTTGGCGACAGTGGCTCAAATTAAAAGAATGAAAGAGACGGAGAAAATAGTTCATTGAGAGAAATCCTGCTAAAAGTTTAGACAAAAAAGGGGATTAGACAAAACAAAGAGGAAAATAGGATAAGATAACATTTCAATGTTTCTTAGCTATCTGTAAATGCTTTAATATCAATCTCACACGCATTTTTCTTTTTTAAATAAAAGCTTAATAAACTGAACTGGTGCAAATGCAAACAACAAAAACAAAGAAAAAAGGGCAAAAACATCCACAACAGCTGCAGATTAGCCGGCATTGACATAGTTAGTTAATACGGCTCACCATAGAAACCAGAACACACTTCCTATTCTTGGCAGTTCTGAACCAAGCACGGCCGAAATGAGACTGGTGTTAAAAAGTTGCATCGGACAATTCAAGCATGGAGGTTACTGGACCGATACCGGCATGACAGTTCACCACGGCAACCACAGCTCTGAAGAAAGATTCTAGACTTTAGCACTTATATACAGGTATGGTAAATGGGAGCTTTTTTCCCACCTCAAAAGACCAGACTAAAAAGCAGCCACAGCAGCACCTGCAGACAGGTGCCTTTAATGGGGTATCTAACTCATGGGTGGGGAAAGGGGTAGAGCCAGTAGGGGCGGGTCCTGGCTCAACAGGGTCCATGGGTATGTGCGCTGACATGTTTGTAATCTGACTCCTAGCCGCTGGGGGAGTACCCGAAAAAAATAATTATCCAATTCATTTTTACGACACCTTCTTTCTTCTCAAAAACAGCTTTACGGAATGGTCCAAAAGTCGCTCTTGGCTCAACGCTATGTTCTAGATGTTGTCTATGCTAAATAATATTTTTTGGACCAGTCTAGTTCAGCTGCTGTGGACTTTTGAATGCCCTTGTTAAATGAATAGGGCTCGTGCAGCTAACGCATTCGCAAATGTGGGTGGGACCATTTTAAAAAAGCCCACAGAAGGCAAAAGTGGTGGTACATTAGTTACAACGGCGGAGACGGGCCTGAGTCTGTCCGTTAATATTTACAGTCTAAGGATAGAACCCACGGGCGACTGTTTGTGTTGTGTGGACAAACATTTGTGACAACCTGTCAAATATATCATTTATAAATGTTCTGAATTGTTTGTTGTCGCCTGCATTGTGTATCTAAAACTAATAGGCATGTTTGGAAGATGTGACTCCCATAGACCACAGCAGTTCAGAGAAAGACTGCATGTTCTGCTTTGACATAAGAGATAGTATGGCAAAAAGAAAAGTCTCTGTGTCTGATCTGTTGTTATTGATTGAATCTCACAATGTTCACAATGTTCCCTCCCGCATGTCCTCCAGTGACACTGCAAGTTTGTATTCTTCTTGAGGATCAAATTGAAAAGTCTTTCTTTTGATCAAGTTTCTTGTGGGTCAAAGTCACAGAAACACCACACACGACTTAAGAAACGTACTATTGTGTCCCCAACAGATTGTGTGGAATGGTACAACTGTAGGAACAGAGCACTTTATGATCCTATTTGAATACTTTCTTATTCATCTTTAAATTCTGCTGTAAACACTGTCAACAATACACATCTGACCTGCCTATGAACTAGCACACCCTGATTATAAAGCCCTTAGTTTAAAGTGAGTTACACATGTTCTACATTTGCTAATGGGTGTTAATAAACGTGTTAAGTGTTAAAATGAGTGAGGAGGCTGTGTTAATGTAATAAAGACATGCTGGACCCGGCGCTGCTGCAGCCGGGAGCCGAATACAAGATCATACTAAACAGTTACTATTGATTAAGTCTTAGCCTCTAAATGAACGGTTGTTAAGAAGTCAATCTTAATATTATTGAGGCTTCTGGTACATACGTCAGTGCGAGGGGAACACAGTGGGTGGAGAAACAGGCCCCAGCACAGCGCCTGGTGGCTACGTGGGTAGGACTGATGCTTCACAGCAGGAAACTCGCTGGGCCAATCCTGTGTTTGCTCAGGCCGCTCTGTGTGGGGTCTCCCTGTGTCTGTCTTGGCGTCAGAGGCAATCTTGTCATTTTTTATATTTTAGTCACTGTCCACATAGTCCATGCAAACTTCTGATCCTCTGATGTTGTGATTTTCAAAATAAAAGGTGAAATAAATACCAATTTTCTTCTAAGATTATGCAAAGAAGATTATGTATCAATTTACCTGACCTAGAATGGAAAGTTTAATTTGGATTAAAAACGACATGAGCACATCACTCCTGTGCTGTCGTGTCTACTTGTCATTTTATTTTTTGTGTTTAAATCATACACACACTCCACACAAGCACAACCCAACACACACACACACACACACACGACTTTCACAGACCAGAGTCACAAAGCGCTTTACAATCGTTGTGGACATTTGTCTCTCACTCCACACAGAGTTGGGAGCGAGGTCGTCTACAGGAGGCACATGCCAGAACTATTGTACATGTTTTTAGTGGTAGGAAAAACCGGAGCACCAGGAGGAAACCTATGCACACGTGGGGAGAACATGCAAACTTCACTCAGAAAGGCACTGTCCCAACCAGGATTCAAACCCAGAACTTTCTTGTGAGAGTGCTATCCACGTGTTGCGCCGACTATAACAACAAATCCTGTCCGGGTGGAAGTCTTTGACAATACTGTAGTTAAGGATTTTACACCTAAATTGTCTTACAGTCAATTTCAAAGGTGAATCTGCGAATGAGTGTGAATGTCAAGTACTATTCAAGACATGAAGAGGGAGAGGATTTTAAAAGTCGAGGAGTAGAGGAAAGGATTTTGATTGTTGGATTGTCAAAAGGAGCATTTCACTGACCAAGCACTTTACAATTTTGCATATGTGTGGTGGAGAACTTAAACATCCTGTATCGTCTAAAATCATATATCAATGTATAGTTTAATGTTTAAACACATTTTAACACCCTAGTTTTTAACAATGTCCATCAAACCAAACCTCCGCTCAAATATTTTTTGTTTTGCCGTAACTGCTAAACCGACTTCTTCATCAGTCAATGCTTGTCAAGACGTCGAGAAGTTTTTTTTCTTCGCCTCACTAAAAAACGGCATGTCACCGGGGTTAAATACCACCTAAAGGGACGATGGAATTGAAAGTGAAGGCAATTAGCAAATCAATAGTTGTTTAGAGCCGGAGCTTTCTAGGGACGTTCTACAACATCATCATTCCAGAAGTGCAGCCGCTCAAGCCGTTCTTTCACCTCTTTCCAATAAAACACTTTTTTTGTAGCGGTTTTCCTTTGCACATGCTAACGCTAATCACCGATAAACACATACATATCCAGCTCACGCCAGCAGAGAATGAAACGCGGAATTTATTTGTGCCTTACCAAACATTGAAGTTGGTTAAAAATACTGATTTGATGTGGACAAAACACGGGAGAGGACGATTTTTGACAGGCAAAATTATAAAGTAAGAAGTTTCTCAGACTACCAACTTTTACACAATGGCTTTTAATCTATCACTTTAAATGCATCAAAGCTGAGTTTTCAAAAGAAGGCATTGATTTTGAAAAGTAATTGCCCGCCGTCGCAATCACGGAAACGTACGGTACTGACAAATATTGACTAGAGTGCTACATGTTGTGAAGCGATTAAAATAACAAAAGGACAATTTCAGCGCTAGGCTAGTAACAGAAGCATGATTTTAACAACTGAAAACTTTATTATGTTTATTCAGCTATGGAAACATTTTGAAACAAGTGTATAAATATGCGAGAATGTCAAAGCGCCACTTGACAATCAGGAAAATATGAAAACAATGCTATATTTTGATTTGATTTATTGATTGACTTGAAGACGGACACCGCACATTCATGAACATTTGTGTAAAGGTAACAGTTTTAGTGATGAAGCTGTTTTCACCTGTGGTCTCTGTAATTACACGGTATGGCACATATCACATGAGATCTTCTTTAACACATGATTAAAGCATTAAAGGCAAGATTTAGCTTATTTGATATTTTAAATTATGTTGACAGTTATTTTATTGACGAGTAACAAATAATTATTTTTTTGTATTGTTTTATTGTTTTATGCTGACAATACAGATTGATGCGGACCCTACTGTGCTCTACAAAATCATGTGTATTAGTATTATACAGTTCATGTTTTGTGTGAGTTTTGCGTGTGTGTGTGTGTGTGTGTATTTGTATTGTATTGTATGAAAGAGCGGTTACAGCCTCCATTCGCTCCGTCCAACCCTTTTTCAAACTGCATTTTGCAAATGTAACTGTCTCTTGTTTGTTTTTATGTTATGCTGTAAGAAAATGCAGTATTGAAATAAATCCTTATACTTACCAATTAGGAAATAATTACAATGAAAGATTTTTCTCACACTAGGGAACTTCCAGAGCTGCGGCGCAAAAGAACTCAGTTTATATCAACATAAACATAAAAGGGGTTTATTCATTATTAATAATAGTAACAATATTCCGTTTCCCTCATTTTTTGTTGATACACTTCTAAAAATGATACAATATGAGGTGAAAATTGCTTGAATTGAGTGGTTTTTATCTTAAGCACATTCTGACTGTCCAACCCACTCTCTCAGAAAACTGTGTAATAGTCACATTGGTCCACCTCTTAAACTGTGAGAATACCACAGTTTGGGCTCTGAAACTGTGGCACTCTTACATATTTTATTGCAATGTTATTCTACGGGAGTCACGTGACCACACCGTTTCCTGCGAGGGAGGAAATAAAAATGGCCGACATTTCTCATAATTATAGTCCAAAACTGCGGTTTATAGCATTATTTAGAGACTAAAGTCAACTTATTTCACAATTTTGAGCGAGAAATATACACTTGTATTTCGTTATTTTTCAAATAAAATGGTTCCTAATGGCTTCATTTACGAAATTGAGCGATCTTTTTTTTGGTCCCTTAAAAATATGTGTTATTGTTACAGTTCGCCATAATAACACGTAGATCTTCGCCCCTCAAAAACAATTGTGATTTCAAATTTGACCATTTGACTACCCTTGTACAGAATGCTCGTGCGTGGTTACCTTCAATCGTATACATTGAAAATCACGTAAATCATCAATTTTGATAGATCCGTTCCGTCTGAAAATGTGCTATTGTTACAGTTCTGATGCCGGCGTCGCTCCTCATTGGTCCATCCCCAAGCTGTAAGAATACCACAGTGCACTGTAACTGTGGTACTCTTACAGATTTGTTTTATAATATTCTATGGGAGTCACGTAACTACACCATTTCCTGTCTGTCTACTCCCTCTGTCTACTCCCTCTGTCCACTCCCTCTGTCCACTCCCTCTGTCCACTCCTCTGTCCACTCTGTCCACTCCTCTGTCCACTCCTCTGTCCACTCTGTCCACTCCCTCTGTCCACTCCTCTGTCCACTCTGTCCACTCCTCTGTCCACTCCTCTGTCCACTCCTCTGTCCACTCCCTCTGTCCACTCCTCTGTCCACTCCTCTGTCCACTCCTTTCTACAGTTTATTTGTTCAACACTAATTAAATGAAAATGAAAATATACACATTTATTTTTTTAACCTCATAGATACCCGGGCAACTTGCAGATGGTCCACAATCAAAGGTATTATAAGTATTTACAATATTTAAAGCCATTATTGTGCATGAGTTTAGTTCATTGTATTGTGTTCCATCAGGTGTTCAATGACCCTATCCACGGTCATATGGAGTTCCATCCTACTCTGGTCAAGATCATAGACACTCCAGAGTTCCAAAGACTTCGATTCATCAAACAGCAGGGAGCAGCTTACTTCGTTTACCCCGGAGCATCTCACAACAGATTTGAACACGCTCTTGGGTATGTCGTAGCATAAATAATCTGGTCCAGATTATAAAATAATTGGTTGAATTTTTGTTTTTTATTTCTCAGTGTGGTGCACTTAGCCGGACAGTTCTTGAAAAGACTACAAGAGGAACACAGGCCTATTCGTAACAGAGACATACTTTGTGTGCAAATTGCGGCTCTTTGTCTTGATATTGGTGAGGAGCCAAACCCACATTTCCAGTGATGATGGATAACCACAAATTTCTAATTTTTTGATGAATTACTTTTAGGACGGGCACCTTTTTCTGATGGTGTAATGATGGACCAACAGGTATTTCTTACTTTTTAAGTAAAAGTGTTTGAAAACGTTCCCTGAAAACACGACAGCTAAAATGCTGTGATTGATCTTCACAACGTCATCAGCTTTGGTCAGAGGACAGATCCAGTGTTTTGTAACAAATATGGGAGACATGACTGTGGTCCAGACGGCTGTCAGGGTGGTTTTTCACAGATATTATTAAAGCTCTTTGAGATTCATAGGATTCAGGCACATGACCCACCGGTGGGTCAAGACTCAGTATCACCTCGTGAGAAATGCTGCTTTGATTAAATCAGTGTGATGACTTTATCAGTTAAAATGTTCATCTCACCATAATTTTGATTTAATTTAGATTTTATTACCAGAATAAAGTTGGAAAAAATGCAAATTACAGGCCTCAGATGTTCTGAGCAAAAACACAAGAACATCTTTGGTTAGACCAGGGGTGCCCAAAGTGTGGCCGCAGGCCAAAGTTGGCCCACTGAACGTTTTCCACATCTATAGAAGGTTTCTATCTCTACGTCCCTCAGGCTGGCTGGATGCACACACTATGTCTTCAGATACACGGGTGCATCTTCATCACTTGAAATGCTGTTTTCCGATACTTGAGTGTTGTATCGAGATACACGCCTCACTCATGGTTCACATCAACTTGTACTAAAATGTTTTTTTTAAATCAAACACACTTATCAAAACAATTGGGAGCCAGGCACCTTTATGTTCATTTTTTTTTCAGCCTACCATTTATTATTTTGAGCAATTTTATGTTTTATCAATTTGAGAGGATCTCCCATGAGCCTTTTGGGCTTGTAGGAAAGTATAGGAAAGCCAAGCAGAAAAGTGCGCCCCTAGTGCTAGGTTTCTATTTTACATATTGAAGTACTTGAACACGTAGCTGTTGCCAGAGCAACACGCAGCCGCCTTCATTCATTCATTTTGTTGCCTGTGTCAGTGTGCGTTAATGACCAGAAAGACAGTACCATGTGTGATTTGTGCAGCTTTAGCCATATGTCTGTGTTTATACATAACAGACTTTACTCGTGTTTTCTTGAGTCTCAGTTTATCATTTGTGACGTGATGTACCTACTTCAAGTAGTATTCTAATGTCAAATGTTTGGTTTTGCTGCTAATTTATAGTTCAAAGTTAATTCTATTGCTAGTTTATTATTGGCTACTTCTATTGTGCATCTGACAATCTGGCTGCATCTTGTGCCAAAATTAAAGGGCATGTCTGTAACTTTTTCGGAGCAACGAATTAAGTGCTGTATTTTTTAAATATTGAATTATAGACCCAATTTATAGCTGTTATATGATTATATATATTTGATTATAAACTGTAAATAAGCTACAACAGAAATCTCCCTCCTCTGGACCCTGATTCTCTGACCGGAATCCCTCCGTACTGTAGTCTCCTAAAACCAGCATATTTCCCTGGAGCCTCCACTTCACTAAGACTGTGTTGTTTTCATTCATTCATCTGTGATTTGCACTGATAGACAATAATTAATGTATTTAATCATTCAACAAAAATTAAAGGAACTTGATCAAATTTACATTTATTTGTGTTTCACGCATAATATTGGTGTATTTGGCCCGCGGCCCACTGGCAAATTTTTACTTTGGCCCTTGGAGGCAAAAGGTTTGGGCACCCCTGGGTTAGACATTCAGTCACTTAACTTTCTGTTAGAGGTTAAAATGGGGTATTTTGAATGTAAATGGTTAGATCTGCAATTGTATCAATAATATTAAACACTTTGTAAAACTAAATGGAGCCCTTAAACTGGAAGGAAATAATTATTTGTATTTTTTATTTGTTTATTATCAATCTACAGAATAGAAACCCGTCTGCTGTCATTTTCCGAACACTTGAAAATAACCTGCACCTGAATCTGAATGAGGCAGACAAGACATTCATTGAAGAGATGATAACTGGAGAGGTAAATGAAGCTTCACTGGTTCAGTCATACTGCTCCTAATGCTGATGGTGTGTTATTTCCAGGGGCCATGGAACGGTTGGCCAGTGGAGAAACGCTTCCTCTATGACATCCTGAACAACCGAAATACTGCAGTTGGTGTGAAGCTCTTTGACTCTGTGGCCAGGTGAGACTTTTCATCTTCAACGTTTCTGTTTTTCCACTTAAACAAATCATTAGTTTTCATGTTTAACTGTTTATTCATTGCCTTTAGAGATTGCTATAACACGGGCCTTGAAGCTAATTTTGACCATCGCAGAGTCATCCAACGGGCCAAAGTTCTCCCGGTCAATGGAGTGAATCAGATCTGCTTCAGTGTCAAGGTGATGAAACTGTGGTTCACTGTCGACGATTATTAGCGCATAATCTAAAGCAAATCTATGAATATGTTTTCAAAGAAGTGCTGTGTGCAGAGGGTTATAGCCATAGACTGTAAATATTAACGGACATAGTCAGGCCTTAAATCAACAGCTTGTATATGAGGTTAAATTGCAACAATTGAATCTAGGAAATTAAACGAATATATTAAAATTATTGCAAGACAAAATGACATTGTTCATATTACCGTAATTGTTCATTTAGGCGGGGAATGTGACCATGCTGAGCCTGAAGTGAATGTTTGTAGGTCTGAAAAATGTCTGTAACCTGAAAACATCCATAAAAGTAAAAATCTCTCACGTGATGAAAATTACAGCCTAAAGCATGACATCCGTCTCTAACTCAATTATGAAACAATTAAAAATATATATTAAATAGCACATTGTTGTAGCTCTAAAAGACTCATGAGACATGGACACTGAACCATATGTCTCATTCATACATAGCAGTCCATGGTCCAGGTACTGCAAATATGAACAGTATGTTTTAAAAATAATGCATAATCAATAGTATATGTTTAAAGAGGTTTGGTGATCTTTGTACATACACCTTTCTCTGTGCTCCTGGAGCAGCAGCAGACCCTGAGAACTCACTCTGAGAAACACAAGGCTGAACCAATATCCTGGTGCTACAGATATGAGTCCATTTCATTTTCATTTTAGTTTTTCTATTTTTAATTAGCTGACTATACTATTGTAACCAAAAGAAAAATAGATAGATAAAATAAATAGATTACAAATAAAATAAGTTAACTTCATCTGATCATTCCTACAACAGGTGCTGGGGAACATGTTTGACTTGTGGCACACCATTGTGGCTCTTCACAGCAAAGTCTACCAACACAGAGTGACCAAGAACATCAAAACCATGCAAGTATTTCACTACCAAGGTGTTTGGGGTCACACTTGTTTATGAACGTGTTTTATGATAAGAAAAATATGCTTCATGTTTTAAATAAAGTCTCTCTTTAATAAAAGTGTATGTGTGCTGTCTAATGTTGTCCCTCCAGGATCCCAGTGGACGAAAGAGCTAAGACAGGTTTGACCCAGACTTTAACGCTGATAGTTCATATTTTAATATTTGACATTGTTGCCTCACTTATTTGTTCTATTGCAGACAACCTGCTGTTTGCAAGACATGAAAACATAATGCAGGAAATCCACTCGCACAATCTTCTCTATTTTGATCTTCCGGAAGTGCAGGGGGCGGTGCAGGGGGCGGTGCAGGGGGCGGTGCAGGTGGCGGTGAGTGCAGAATTTTGATGTACAGTGTAACAACAATATTCATACTCCTTTGCAGTTTGTCATGTAATGATCACACTTTTAAGCATTTATTGAAAAATCAAAGACAACAGTGAAATAAAATTTAAAAATTAAGATATGTGGTGTACAAAAATATTCAGCTCCCTTTTCTCTGAGTGAAAACTTAGAGAACTAAATTTAAGAAGAGACTCTAATATGTAAGGGATAATGTGTATTACGCAGGTCATTATCGGAAAATAAGTACCTACGCGCCGGGGTCTGCTTCCGCCCTGAAGGTACTTGTTTTTCGATAATGACCTGCGCACTATACATTATCCCGCTTATTATACGGCTTTGTACCAACAGAACACACAAAATAAACTTCTGTCCACTTTTAGGAATGCCGAAAGTTTAATTTAATGACAGAAAATAAAATAGTTCCCAAAGGCTTTCCCGTGGCGCATTTATCACGGGGGGTTGCGGGCTAAAAACTTTGGGAACCCCTGGACTATGGTATTGCTCACTCGTGTACAGCGCTTCAGTGCATTCACAAGATGCTGCAGACGCTTCATTGATGAATATATATGAATTCATTCATTCATTCTTTATTTATTCACTTCTACAATTCAAGAAAGACTTTTGTACTGTCCATCCATCCATCCATTTTTTTCCCCTTAATCATTTCTGGGTCGGGGGGTGGCAGTTAGAGCTGCACCCAGTACACACAGCACCAGCCCTCACTGATCCTCCTGCAGGTGGTGAGTCCACAGGAGCCTTTCTTTCAGCGGAGGCTTTTTTCTAATGTATCAAAACATTTTTTCAAATTTGTTCAAAACGCAGCTGAATATATAGCGTATATTTATTTTTACAAAACCATGAACAAACAAACGTGCCACAGGCCTTTTGAGGCTTCCAAACTGCTGACATGTCGCAAAAACCGGGCATGAAACAGGCGATTGCTGCATAATTCTAGGCTTGACTTTCATAAAAGTAGCTCAGTTGGTAGAGCGTTGGCCTTTGAGCCAGAAGGTCGTGGGTTCAAGCCCCGCTCAAGACTTTCACCATCGACTCCCACTGACTACTGTCGTTGTGTCCTTGGCAAGACACTTAACCTCTGGGAACACCAGCCACAGTGGGGCGGCTGCGGCTGTAAAGTGCCAAACTGCCGTTGTGTCCTTAGGCAAGACACTTCACCCCCATTGCCTAGAATGAGTCTGGTGTGTGTATGAATGGTTGGTGGTGATCGGAAGGGCCGATGGCGCATACTGGTTGCCTCGCTTCTGTCAGTGTGCCCCAGGGCAGCTGTGGCTACAGTAGTAGTTTATCACCACCGTGTTTGGAGTGAATGAATAATGACACATGTGAAGCGTCTTTGAGTGTCCAAAAAAGCGCTATATAAAACCGATGCATTAAATACATTCATATTCAGCCGCAGCATTTACTAACACCCGCAGGTGCGTACGCTCAGAACTGGGTGGATCCCACACTGTCATAAATCCGACATTGGATCTTGCGTAAATGGAATATACACCCAAAATGTACACATATTTCTGCACAAGTTTCATAAATGAGGCCCCCTGTTTGTGAGGATTAGTGTAATGACTTAAAACCAAATGAAATTGTGGCTCCGAGAGTAAATTGCAGCACTTGTTTCACACAGAGCTGTTTCTGCGCTGCACTGAAACCAAAATGCTGATTATACAATTAAGGTTAACACGAGAACCAGAGACATGCATTTCATATGTACTGATGGAATGTAAACATTTGACATGGATTACTCAATTATAACAATTATTTTAAGGAGCAATTATTATGGTATATTTTTACATTGATCTGGCAGAAGCACGACATCAGCCTTTCCATATGTCACTTTATTAATCATGTCTATGTCTTTTATAAGGTACCCCCAATCCACATTCATCAGATGCATTTCTATAAAATGAATGGTGACATTTTGACCGTGGATGAAGTTGATGCAAAGGTAAATACAATTAAAATGTGTTTTTCATAATTTGGTTTCTACTAAAAATATTTTCTTGTAGATTGAAGCACTAAATCAGAGAAACACAGTGACTCTTCAGTAAACTGCCCAGACAATAAGAAGGTAATGAGCTCTACTAACTTCTACTTCTGCATGTGCTTCACAATTGCAAAATATTGATATGAATGTTAAAACAATCCACCGCTCCAATCCTGACGTCCTGAGATCTACTGCTCTATAAACCACAGAGACCTTTGCTCTCCGTTCTGTTCACTCAGTGTTTGAGATCTCAAACTTCAGCACATTCTTGTTTCTCGTCTTTGATCTTATACGACCTGATTTAAGGTCAATAACGAGAAAATAACATTGTTTTTTGAGAGCTGTATAAAGCAAGAAAATAAAATAAAGTTAGAATTCGCACTGGGACAGTTTTCAGTCGAGTGAGAAGCGACTAGAGCGGGATGAGAATCTGCTCCTTCAGAACCGAGGCCGTGGTGCTCAGTGGCAATCCAAGGGTATCCCGGGGCCCCAGGCAACACAGTCCTTGGGGGCCCCGACCACAAAACCACATGAAAAGGTTTATATTACAGTAGGTATAAATATATATCTAATAATAAGGTTGTGGTGTACTTAAATAACGAGGCGATGCACACGTTTTACCACTTTATATAGCAGATCTCTGGGAGCAACACAACAACGTGACACGAGGCCATTACAGTCTGAACATTTGTATAACATGCGCAGCAGACACAATAGCTAACTACGGCAAGTCTTCAGGGTCAACCTTAATGCTTATTATAATGGTATTAATACACCACATTACCTCCCCCCTTAAATTAAAGGTAATCTTCACATAACGCATTAATATAGAACATTAACGTAAAATACACTTCTTACAAATAACTCAACCCTCTTTACTAACTGAACAAGTCCCAGTATATATTTAGTCTCTGTAGCGTGACGGCCGCCTAGCCGTACGCTCCGAGCGCCTCAAAGTCACTGTTTCTGGATCAGGCGGCTCAGGCTGGTCCAACGTAAACGGTTGTGGGGCAGGTGCTGTGGAGACTGGCCCAGCAAGGTTGCTCTCCTGATCCGCTGACTGAGTTGCTCCTAGAGGCTCTGGGTCTGAAACCTCCTGAGGATACCGAGGTCGCAACTGGTCTCCGTGACGTCTGTACACTTGGTCAGTTGTCTCTCCCTGCACCCGGTACGACACCGGACCTGTCTGCTGTGTAACTACTCCAGGGATCCATTTGGGTTTATCACCTGCAGTATTGCGTAGATACACAGGATCATCCACATCAAACTGTCTCTCGGTAGCCCGACTGTCGTGCTCCTCCTTCTGCTGATACTGCCTCCTCCGCACCCTCATGGCGATGTTTGGCCTTAGGAAATCCAACCGCGAACGCACATGTCTCTTTAGGTGCAAATCTGCGGGTGACTCTCCAGTCGCACTGTTGGGAGTTGTGCGATACCGCAGTAGGAAATGTGAGACCTTGTCCTCAACATTCAAGTCCTCTCCGTCCAGCTTCTTCATGCCTGCTTTGAATGTAGCAACATACCTCTCAGCGAGGCCATTGGTAGCTGGATGCCGCGGTGCACCAGTTGTGTGAAGGATACCGTTCCTTTTCATGAAGAGCTGAAACTCCTCTGACATGAAGGTCGTGGCGTTGTCTGTGACAATTTGCTCTGGTAATCCATATGACGCAAAAAGTCTCCGAAGCCTTGAAATGGTTGCAGAAGATGTTATTTTTGCCATCTTGAAAACCTCCAGCCACTTAGAGTATGCGTCTACAACTATCATGAACATGTGACCTATAAACGGACCTGCAAAGTCAATGTGGAGCCTTTTCCAAACCTCTCCAGGAAACTCCCAGGGGTGTAGAGGGACTGGGCGTGGCATACGCTGCTCCAACTGGCACCTGTCACACTGCTTACAGGTCTTTTCAACGTCCATGTCTACATGTGGCCACCAGACATATTGCCTCGCAATGGTCTTCATCTTTACAATGCCAGGGTGTCCATTGTGGATCTCATTAAGCACTGCTGTTCTTAGCTTTTTAGGTACCACTACTCTTGTACCCCAAAGAACACAACCTTGCTCAACAGATAGTTCCTCTCTCTTTTTGTAGAACACTTTCAGTTCTTCTGCTACTTCCCTTGGCCACCCTTCCTTGATGTATCTGTGCAGCCTTGATAGCTCTGCATCCTTGCGTGTTGCCCTGGAAATCTGTTGTGCACTCAGTGGCACACCCTCCAGGTGTTCACAGATGAGTGCATGTAGGTATGCTGTCATTGTCTCTGTTCCTACATCCGCAGTCTCCGGCAGTGGGACACGAGACAGACCATCTGCGTTGCCGTGTTCGTCTGACTGGCGGTAGATTATGTGGTAATCATAGGCAGACAGTATGATAGCCCACCTCTGTATGCGCGCTGCTGCCATTGTTGGAAGTCCTTTATGTTCTCCAAACAGCGTGAGCAGCGGTTTATGGTCGGTGATCAAATTGAACTTCCGCCCCCACAGATATTGATGGAATTTCTTTACTCCATACACCAGGCTCAACGCCTCCTTTTCTATCTGTGAGTAGTTCTTTTCCGCCGGTGAGAGTGTACGAGAAGCATAGGCTACTGGACGCTCTTGTCCGTCATGCGTTGTGTGCTGAATAACGGCTCCAATTCCGTACGCCGAAGCATCACATGCGAGAGAAAGCGGCAGGCTCGGATCATAGTGAACTAACACCTTGTCACCGGTCAACATTTCTTTGCACTTATCAAAAGCGCTCTGTTCCACTTTACTCCACCTCCATTTTGTTTGGTCTTTTAGCAGTTTGTAGAGTGGGGCCAAAACAGTACTTTGCTGCGGCAAAAAGCGACCGTAGTAGTTCACTAGCCCTAGGAAAGCCCTGAGCTCTTTGATGTTTGTGGGCGTTGGAGCATCATGCACGGCTCTGACCTTGTCTTTAGAAGGGTAAACTCCTTTTTCATCCAACATGTGACCTAGGTACTCGATTTGTGTTTTCCCAAAGTCACACTTTGACTTTTTTACTCTCAGGCCGTTTTCTTGTAGCCGCTGTAGAACTCTGTCCAGGTTCAGCAGATGCTCAGTTTCGTCCCTGCCCATCACTAGCAGGTCATCCAAGTAAACCAGGACGTTGAGGTCTCTCATCACGTTCTCCATGATCCTTTGGAAAATACTGACAGCAGAATTAATGCCAAAGCAAAGCCGATTGTACACAAACAGTCCTTTATGCGTGTTCACAGTTGTATACTTTTTTGACTCGTCATCTAGAAGGACTTGTTGGTACGCGGCTGCCAGGTCGATTTTAGAGAATATCTTCCCCCCACATAATGCTGCCAGAACCTCTTCAATGCGTGGTAGTGGGTATGTTTCAGTGTTTGTAGCCAGGTTCACAGTTACCTTATAGTCGCCACACAAGCGGAGTCCACCGTCCTTCTTGGTTACAGGGACCACTGGAGCAGCCCACTCGCTGTGCTTCACAGGGCTGATGACGCCATCCTTTTCCAGGCGCTCCAGTTCTTTATCTACCTTTTCTTTCATTGCGAAGGGCAGGGCACGGGCTTTGTGGAACTTTGGAACTGCGTCAGGTTTCACAGAAATTGCTGCTTTAATGCCCTTTAATGTTCCCAACTCATCTTTGAAAACATCAGCATATTTATCCAACACATCTTGGATTGACTTGGGCTTGGTTGTGCTTTCTGTGACTTTTTTAATCATTTTCCAGTTCAGTCTGATTTGATCCAGCCATTCTCGCCCACACAGTGAAGGACCTCCTCCAGCCACTACTATCAGTGGTAGATCAGCAGTCTGATTTCCATAAGTCACTTTTGCAATGAACTGTCCTTTCACTGGAATGGTCTCTCCTGAGTAGCCCTTCAGTGCGACGCTGCTGCCCTCTAGTGGCACATGTGAGAATGACTGATCATACACATTTTCTGAGAAAATGCTGACTCCTGCTCCTGTGTCAATTTCCATCGGCACTTTTTTTTCCATTTACTTCAAAAGTTGCCCTGTATGGCCGCCGGCCAGCACCACTTGCACTGAACACAGAAAACATCAGAATTTCATCTTCTATTTCGTCAGCTTGTACGTAGCCTGTAATTTTTCCTTCTTTTCGTTCAAAATTTCTCTTCCCCTTTTTCTCTTGCCTCTCACGTGTCCGCCCTCCAGTCCTGCATGCCTTCTGAATATGCCCAACTTTGCCACATTTATGACACTTTGCGTTCTTGTAGTAGCAATCACTGGCGAAATGATCCATTCCTTTACATCTATAGCACCCGTCTTGTTTTGAAAGTGTGCGCCGGTCCCCCTTTACCTTGTGAACAGCGGTGACGTCATCACCTGTCCGCAACTGCTGGGCATCTCGGTGGGCTGTCTCCATGTTAACCGCAAGCTCCACAGCTCTCGCAAAAGTCAGCCTATCCTCTGAGAGCAATTTGCACTGGCATGCTTCAGAACTGACCCCGCTGACAAATCCGTCACGTAGAGCTTCATCCAGTCTGTCCCCGAAATCACACTTCGCAGCGAGTTGGCGCAGCTCAGCAGCATATTCCGTCGCTGTCTGGCCGCTCTTCTGGACACATTTACGGTACCTAAATCGCTCGGCGATGACCAAAGGTTTTGGCTCATAGTAGTCTCGTAGAATGGTCACAACTTGATCAAAAGTTTTGTCCTTTGGCTTGTCAGGCTGAACCAGGTTGCGTAGAAGACCATACGTCGCTGCGCCGACTGAGCTCAACAAGACGGGAACTTTCTTTCCATCGTCCACATCATGAGCCTCAAACAGCAGCTCCATGCGCTCCACGTAGGCAGACCATGTTTCATGCTCCGGCTTGAACTCGTCCGGTCTTTGGGAAAAGCACGCCATAACCAATTTTCCTCGTCGCCAATTATGTGGTGTACTTAAATAACGAGGCGATGCACACGTTTTACCACTTTATATAGCAGATCTCTGGGAGCAACACAACAACGTGACACGAGGCCATTACAGTCTGAACATTTGTATAACATGCGCAGCAGACACAATAGCTAACTACGGCAAGTCTTCAGGGTCAACCTTAATGCTTATTATAATGGTATTAATACACCACAAAGGTAAAATTCAATATCTATTACTTGTTTACATTAATATAAATTAAATGTAGATATTGTCTTATTTTTACCAATAAATGGATAGGCCTGGGGCCTGCCTGTCAGACTCTACAGTCTACCATAGAACATTGTGAATTTTTCAGTATTATTGTGACACAAAGCAATGAGAAATAATTTAGCATGTATTTTTATAAACTTGTTCACTACGCTCATCATGTTATAATTAATTACAAACACTACCTATCAACGTGTATTAATCCTACATAATCTAATCTTTCCTTTAGCTCTGAGGAACTAAAGATTAGAATCTGCAAAAAAACGGCTTGTTTAAACCTTTTACCGTTCTTGGGCAATCTGTCATAGAACATAATATATATAATTTAATCCAATACACAAATATTACCCAGAATCAAACCTGGGTCATCATCGCACAAGTGCGGCAGCTTAACCATAGACCACCATGACAAATAATACATAGTTGTCCCCAGGCAGGGTTTTTACTGTTAATAAAGAATGAGGCAAGTTTTACACCAGACGAAAAGTTTTTATCTGCCAACTCGTCACTGCAGGTAGCTGTTGTAGCCTGTACAAGTCGACCACTTGTGTTGGGGGCCCCCTGCCGGTTTGGGGGCCCCAGGCAGCTGCCTGCCTTGCCTAATAGCAATGGTGCTCGGTGTTTTGCCCTCTCTCAAGTGATGGAGTTCAAATACCTCTGGGTCAAATATCTCTGGGTCACAAATGAGGGAAGGACGGAGACACTTGGGTGGCGCAGCCGTTAGCTGGAAGAAGGTCTTTGGTTCGATTCCACTTCCAGACGAGGCCTTCCTGTGTAAAGTTTGCTGCACTGGAATCTTAAAGATCAGGCACTGAACGAAAAGAGGAGCTGACAAAGGTCATTGCAGACCATCCAGGACTGGAGCAGTGCATTGTTTGATTTTATGGGTGTAGCCGTAAGTGGAGCCTGTAGAAGGATATATTCACATATTCATAGATCTTTGGTTATGTTTGGTAACTGTCCTTAACAGTTTTAAATTTCATTTATTTTTTCTTGAATAGGATGGTGGTGAAATCTCACAAAAAAGGCCAAGAATGGACATCGATCAGTCCACAGAGTGATTTATTTTAGGTGGTGGACATTGGTATCTCCCTATTGACCAATTCATATGTGTATTTTTTGTGTCTTAACTGTTGATTCTCTGATCTGTGTTGGTGATTTCAATGGTTTTGTTAAGTCCTCTGTTGTGATTTAGGGCTATACAAGAATAACTGTTGTTGTTCTAATTAATTTAACTCTCTTGGCCCGTTTTTGTTTTTGTTTGTTTGTTAATCTAGGCCATAATCAAAGTAACACAATTTTAAAAGGTTATATAATGTATCCATATATAATATAAATATTTTAATTGAGGGATGGTTTGGACAAGGGAAAAAAGGGTGGTGGTTGTTGTTAAGTTTGTACTGATAAAATGAAATGTATGTTGTTAAAAATACAGACCTGATCCCCATTGCCAGAGTACAGATACTTTTACTAAAAAATGAAAATGCACATCTCAGTTCTTGTGGATGCTTGTTGTGAAAGTAAAGATAAAACAATCTGGATTCAATTATATCACGTCATTTAATTGTCTTTAAAAATGTTCACACGATCCAGAGCATCAAATAATACAAATCAAACAGCTGTCATTATTCGACTAATAAGATGTATTCTCTAATAAATTGGAAAAGCGTAATTTAAAAATCTCCTGCTCCTTGTTCCTTCCATGTTTCTGTTATGAGACTGTTCTAGATTGTGTCCACTCAAGTTTAACCATTTAAAAAAATAAAAATTCTTGTCAGAACTTCACACACTTAAAACAAAGTGAATTAAACTGGATCAATATTTATATGAGTCATAACAGTTGAAAGTGATTTGTTGTTTGTGATGTAAACGGATCACTTTTATGATAATCAATAAAAAGACACTTGCATGCTCACAATCTGTCCTTCATTTTCTTTTCTTTTTAAAGAATTGTTCATTAAGTGAGTTAGTTTGAAACTAAAACAGTTTTTTGCTTATTTAAATACATCAATAAACAAAATAAAACAATTATACTTGATGCAGACTTATGATTAAACCTCTGCATAAAATCAGGTTTATACAACTTACCCATTGTAGTCTGTCTGACCCCATTATAATGTGTGGACCAGGCCTAAACCAGGTCTGAATAGGACTGAACCAGGCCTAAACCAGGTCTTATCCAGGTCTGAACCGGGACTAAACCAGGTCTGTATAGGACTGAACCAGGACTAAACCAGGTCTGTATAGGACTGAACCAGGACTAAACCAGGTCTTATCCAGGTCTGAACTAGGACTAAACCAGGTCTTATCCAGATCTGAACCAGGACTAAACCTGGTCTTATCCAGGTCTGAACCAGGACTAAACCAGGTCTTATCCAGGTCTGAACCAGGACTAAACCAGGTCTTATCCAGGTCTGAACCAGGACTAAACCAGGTCTTATCCAGGTCTGAACCAGGACTAAACCAGGTCTTATCCAGGTCTGAACCAGGACTAAACCAGGTCTTATCCAGGTCTGAACCAGGACTAAACCAGGTCTTATCCAGGTCTGAACCAGGACTAAACCAGGTCTTATCCAGGTCTGAACCAGGACTAAACCAGGTCTAATCCAGGTCTGAACCCGGACAAAATGAGGATTTAAGGTCAGGACAGTGTGGACAAAATGAAGGAAGAAAAGTTTTTTAGAGCTCAACTGAAGATAAGAAAAAGTAAGTAGTAGGAGGTCTCACCCAGAGAAACCAGAGATAAACCAGAGACCAGAGATAAACCAGAGACCAGAGAGATAAACCAGAGATAAACCAGAGAAAAGAACAAAAATAAGCGAGAGACTAGAAGGAGACCAGAGAAAGTGACTCTAAAACTGGCATGTTCAAACTCATGTGGGCCTCCTCTGCTGCTTTCACAAAGTTGCCATTGAGGCACTTTGTTCAGTGTCATCCAACCAACTTCAGCTCCACCAAAACAGTCACTCTATACCTTGTTTTAAATCTCAGACCCTCTGGAATCCAGTCGTTTACTTTTTTGTCACAACATTCCAAATAGAATGCAGCTGTGGTGTGAATCAATAAGGACGTATCATTAAATTCAAGAATCCAGTCAATCCAGTTTTTTAAATCCAAGGTTGTCGGCCCCAAGTCAAGTTTGATGAGCTAAAGTGGCCCTCTTGCTAAAAGGTTTGATCTAGAGTCCAGGGAGAGAGAACCCCTTGAGAGGCCTGAGAGAGAAAGACCATGAGACCAGAGAGACTTTCCTTTTTTTTGTATACATTTATATTTTGAAATAATTTGAAGTAAAAACTTTTGTCTAGTTTAAACTTCCTGTCTTTGAAGTTGTTGATTTTATTAAATGCAAATGAGCTGTTTTGACTGAGGTCTTTAACCAGGTCTAAGCCAAAGTATTCCTAGACCTTGCCAAGACCTTGTCCAGACCTGGTTCAGTCCTGGTTTAGACCTGGGTTAGACCTACAGTAGTATAGATTAGACCTGATCTGAATAATCACTTGTATTTATGTATGTTTATGGAAAGTAACTAGAGACCAAAAAGAGACTCCACAGAAAGACCTCAGAGAGACCACAGAGAGAGATCAGAGAGAGAGACCACAGAGAGACCATAGAGAGAGACCACAGAGAGAGACCACAGAGAGATCAGAGAGAAAGACCACAGAGAGACCATAGAGAGACCACAGAGAGAGACCACAGAGAGAGACCACCGAGAGAGACCACAGAGAGAGACAACAGAGAGACAAGAGAGAGACCACAGAGAGAGACAAGAGAGAGACCACAGAGAGAGACCACAGAGAGAGACAACAGAGAGACAAGAGAGAGACCACAGAGAGAGACCACAGAGAGAGACAAGAGAGAGACCACAGAGAGAGACCACAGAGAGAGACAAGAGAGAGACCACAAAGAGAAACAAGAGAGAGACCACAGCGAGACCACAGAGAGAGACAACAGAGAGACCACAGAGAGGGCGGCACGGTGGCTGAGTGGATAGCACTCTCGCCTCTCAGCAAGAAGGTCCTGGGTTCGAATCCCGGTCGGACCAGGGCCTTTCTGAGTGGAGTTTGCATGTTCTCCCCGTGTCTGCGTAGGTTTCCTCCGGGTACTCCGGTTTCCCCTACCACAAAAAATATGTCCAATAGTTCTGGCATGCGCCTCCTGTACTGGCGACCCCGCTCCCATCTCTGTGTGGAGTGAGAGACAAATGCCCAAAATTAACAATTGTAAACCGCTTTGAGACTCAGATCTGCAGTGAAAAGGCGGTATATAAATAAAAACTTACTTACTTACTTACTTACAGAGAGAGATGAGAGAGAGACCACATAGTGACCACAGCGAGAGACCACAGCGAGACCACAGAAAGAGACCACAGAGAGAGACCACAGAGAGAGACAAAAGAGAGACCACAGAGAGAGACCACAGAGAGAGACAACAGAGAGACAACAGAGAGACCATAGAGAGAGACCAGAGAGACCACATAGAGACCACAGAGAGGCAAGGCAAGGCAAGGCAAGTTTATTTGTATAGCACAATTCATACACAAGGCAACTCAAAGTGCTGAACAAAACAAGAAAGCATTAAAATCATAAATAATCACAGAACATTAAAATTAAAGATAAAAACATAAAATCCCTCAGTTGTCTGCACAACTAAACAGAACTGTCTTTAACCTGGTTTTAAACATTGTCAGAGAGGAGGCCTGTCTCACATCTTCAGGAAGATTGTTCCAGATTTTAGCAGCATGAATCTGAAAAGCAGCCTCCCCATGTTTAGTTCTGACTCTGGGCACTAACAGGAGTCCAGTCCCTGTGCTCCTCAGAGTCCGGGCTGGTTCATATGGGACTAACATGTCACTAATATATTTTGGTGCGAGGCCATGGAGAGACTTGTACACAAGCAGAGCTGTTTTAATTCTATTTATGGTAGTTCTATAATAGTTCTATTCTCTGAGCCACAGGAAGCCAGTGCAGAGACCTGAGGACCGGACTAATATGGTCGTACTTCCTGGTTCTAGTTAGGACTCGAGCTGCTGCATTTTGAATGTACTGCAGCTGTTTTACAGCCTGTTTGGACAGACCTGTGAGCAGGCCATTGCAGTAGTCTAACCTACTGGAGACAAATGCATTGATAAGAATCTCCAAGTCTGCTTTAGACACTATGTTTTGATCCTGGCAATGTTTTTTAGATGGTAAAAAGCTGCTGATGTTACTGATTTGATGTTACTGATTTGATGTGGCTATCAAAATTTAAGTCTGAGTCCAGTATTACCCCTAGATTTCTGACCTTGTTTGAAGGTTTTAGGGAGAGAGACTGTAGATGACAGATGACGCTCTCTCTTTGTTTCTGGGGACCAAAGACAATCATTTCAGTTTTGTCTGCGTTTAGCTGAAGGAAGTTGTTTTGCATCCACTCACTGATCTGTTGGATACAGTGAAGGAGTGAGTCCACTGGTCCATGTTCTCCTGCAGTCAGTGAGACATAGATCTGAGTGTCGTCTGCATAGTTGTGATAGGACACTTTGTTTCTGCGTATTAACTGACCTAACGGCAGCATGTAGAGATTGAACAGAAGAGGTCCCAGGATCGACCCCTGTGGTACTCCACAGGCCAGGGCCATATGATCTGAGACACAGTTTCCTATCTCCACAAAGTACTTCCTGTCTTCAAGGTAAGACCTAAACCAACTTAGGGCGGTGCCAGCGACGCCAACCCAGTCCTCTAGTCTCTGTAAGAGGATCTCATGGTCGACAGTGTCAAAGGCAGCACTCAGATCTAACAGGATTAGGATTGAGACTTTGCCTGCGTCAGTGTTCAGCCGGATATCGTTTGTAACCTTGACGAGAGCAGTCTCAGTGCTGTGGTGGGGTCTAAAGCCGGACTGAAACATATCAAATGAGTTGTTGATTATAAGAAATCTATTTAGCTGTTGGTAGACAACTTTTTCAAGGACTTTCCCCATAAATGGCAGATTTGAGATGGGACGGTAGTTGTTAAGTACCGTAGCATCCAGGATGCTCTTTTTTAGCAGGGGCCTGATGACTGCAGTTTTCAGGGCCTTTGGGAATATTCCAGAATGAAGGGACATGTTTACTATCTGTGTGAGTGAAGGTAACAGACTGCTCAGAACAGACTTTAGAAATCTAGTGGGTAGTACATCCAAGCTGCATGTGGAGGAGCTCAAACTGGAGATTATCTCTTGGACAGTTTGATCATTTACAGGTGCAAAGTAAGTTAGCTCAAAGAGCCTTTTAGGCTGTTGGATTGTTATCTGTGGATTGGAGACAATGGCGTTTTGATGCCTTGAACCTTGTCATTGAAAAAATTAGCAAACTCATTACATTTACTTTTGGAAGTAAGCTCTAATGGCAGCTGAACAGGGGGGTTTGTTAATCTATTAACTGTTGAAAACAGAACACGCAGATTGTTGCTGCAGCCTTCAATCATTTCAGAAAAATACCTTTCTCTCGTACTACGTAGCACCCGGTTAAACTCGCACAACTTATCTTTGAAGATCTCGTAATCAACCTGGAGGTTGGACTTGCGCCACTTCCGCTCGGCCCTCCGGCACTCACTCTTTTGTGCCCTGACCGAGTCTGCTTTAGCCCACGGCGCCTTCTGCTTATTTTTCACTATTTTAACCTTCACAGGAGCGATGGTGTCCAGAACATTCAAAACACTAGAGGTGACAGAGTTAAATAGTTCATCTACAGTAGAATACGATGCATTGTCAAAGTTTATCATTCCCATAAATAGTTCACCCGTATTTTCATTTATGTGTCTTCTTCGAACAACTGCAGCGTCCACTGGTGGTTTGTTAGTGAAACACATGTCAAAAAATACACAAAAATTATCCGAAAGCGCAGAGAGAGAGACAAGAGAGAGACCACAGAGAGACCACAGAGAGAGACCACAGAGAGAGACCATAGAGAGAGACCATAGAGAGAGACCACAGAGAGAGACCACAGAGAGAGACCACAGAGAGAAACCATAGAGAGAGACCACAGAGAGAGACCACAGAGAGACCAAATAGAGACTACAGACAGAGACCACAGAGAGAGACCATAGAGAGAGACCATAGAGAGAGACCACAGAGAGAGACCACAGAGAGAGACCATAGAGAGAGACCATAGAGAGACCATAGAGAGAGACCATAGAGAGACCACAGAGAGAGACCACAGAGAGAGACTACAGAGAGAGACCATAGAGAGAGACCATAGAGAGAGACCACAGAGAGAGACCACAGAGAGAAACCATAGAGAGAGACCACAGAGAGAGACCACAGAGAGACCAAATAGATACTACAGAGAGAGACTAATAATGTGAAGTAAAAACTTTTTTCTAGTTTAAAATTCCTGTCTTTGAAGTTGTTGATTTTATTATATGCAAATGAGCTGTTTTGACTGAGGTCTTTAACCAGGTCTAAGCAAATGTATTCGTAGACCTTGCCAAGACCTTGTCCAGACCTGGTTCAGTCCTGGTTTAGACCTGGGTTAGACCTACAGTAGTATAGATTATACCTGATCTGAAGAATCACTTGTATTTATGTATGTTTATGGAAAGTAACTAGAGACCAAAAAGAGACTCCACAGAAAGACCTCAGAGAGACCACAGAGAGAGACAAGAGAGAGACCACAGAGAGACCGCATAGAGACCACAGAGAGATCAGAGAGAAAGACCACAGAGAGAGACCACAGAGAGAGACCACAGAGATACCACAGAGAGAGACCACAGAGCGAGACCACAGAGAGACCACAGAGAGATCAGAGAGAAAGACCACAGAGAGAGACTACAGAGAGAGACCACAGAGAGACCATAGAGAGAAACCACAGAGAGACCACAGAGAGACCAGAGAGAGACCACAGAGAAAGACCATATAGAGACCAGAGAGAGTCCACAGAGAGAGACAAAAGAGAGACCACAGAGAGACCACTGAGAGACCACATAGAGACCACAGAGAGAGACCAGAGAGAGAGACAAGAGAGAGACCACAGGGAGACCACAGAGAGAGACCAGAGAGAGAGACCACAGAGAGACCACTGAGAAACCACATAGAGACCACAGAGAGAGACCAGAGAGAGAGACAAGAGAGAGACGACAGAGAGACCACATAGAGACCACAGAGAGACCAAATAGAGACCACAGAGAGAGACAAGAGAGAGACAACAGAGAGACCATAGAGAGAGACCACAGAGAGAGACTACAGAGAGAGACCACAGAGAGAAACAAGAGAGAGACCACAGAGAGAGATTACAGAGAGAGACCACAGAGAGAGACAAGAGAGACCACGGAGAGAGACCACAGAGAGACCATAGAGAGAGACCACAGAGTGAGACCACAGCGAGACCACAGAGAGAGACAACACAGAGACCATAGAGAGAAACCACAGAGAGACCACAGAGAGACCAGAGAGAGAGACCACGGAGAAAGACCATAGAGAGACCAGAGAGAGTCCACAGAGAGAGACAAAAGAGAGACCACAGAGAGATCAGAGAGAGAGACCACAGTGAGACCACAGAGAGAGACCAGAGAGAGACCACAGAGAGACCACAGAGAGACCACTGAGAGACCACATAGAGACCAAAGAGAGAGACCATAGAGAGAGGCAAAGGGGGAGACCACAGGGAGACCACAGAGAGATCAGAGAGAAAGACCACAGAGAGAGACTACAGAGAGAGACCACAGAGAGACCATAGAGAGAAACCACAGAGAGACCACAGAGAGACCAGAGAGAGACCACAGAGAAAGACCATATAGAGACCAGAGAGAGTCCACAGAGAGAGACAAAAGAGAGACCACAGTGAGAGGCCACAGAGAGACCACTGAGAGACCACATAGAGACCACAGAGAGAGACCAGAGAGAGAGACAAGAGAGAGACCACAGGGAGACCACAGAGAGAGACCAGAGAGAGAGACCACAGAGAGACCACTGAGAGACCACATAGAGACCACAGAGAGAGACCAGAGAGAGAGACAAGAGAGAGACGACAGAGAGACCACATAGAGACCACAGAGAGACCAAATAGAGACCACAGAGAGAGACAAGAGAGAGACAACAGAGAGACCATAGAGAGAGACCACAGAGAGAGACTACAGAGAGAGACCACAGAGAGAAACAAGAGAGAGACCACAGAGAGAGATTACAGAGAGAGACCACAGAGAGAGACAAGAGAGACCACGGAGAGAGACCACAGAGAGACCATAGAGAGAGACCACAGAGTGAGACCACAGCGAGACCACAGAGAGAGACAACACAGAGACCATAGAGAGAAACCACAGAGAGACCACAGAGAGACCAGAGAGAGAGACCACGGAGAAAGACCATAGAGAGACCAGAGAGAGTCCACAGAGAGAGACAAAAGAGAGACCACAGAGAGATCAGAGAGAGAGACCACAGTGAGACCACAGAGAGAGACCAGAGAGAGACCACAGAGAGACCACAGAGAGACCACTGAGAGACCACATAGAGACCAAAGAGAGAGACCATAGAGAGAGGCAAAGGGGGAGACCACAGAGAGAGACCAGAGAGAGAGACAAGAGAGAGACCACAGAGAGACCACATAGAGACCACAGAGAGAGACCATAGAGAGACCACAGAGAGACCAAAGAGAGAGACAATAGAGAGACCATAGAGAGACCACATAGAGACCACAGAGAGAGACCACAGAGAGACAATACAGAGAGACCATAGAGAGAGACCACATAGAGAGACAAGAGAGAGACCACAGAGAGAGACCATAGCGTGACCACAGAGAGAGACCACAGAGAGACCACAGAGAGACCACAGAGAGAGACCATAGAGATACCACAGAGAGAGACCACAGAGAGAGACCACAGAGAGAGACACCAGAGAGAGACCAGAGAGATCAACGAGAAAGACCACAGAGAGAGACCACAGAGATACAACAGAGAGAGACCACAGAGAGAGACAAGAGAGAGACCACAGAGAGAGACTACAGAGAGAGACCACAGAGAGAGACAAGAGAGACCACAGAGAGAAACAAGAGAGAGACCACAGCGAGACCACAGAGAGAGACCATACAGAGAGACCATAGAGAGAGACCACATAGAGAGACAAGAGAGAGACCACAGAGAGAGACCACAGAGAGACCACAGAGAGAGACCACAGAGAGAGACCATAGAGATAGACCACAGAGAGAGACAAGAGAGAGACCACAGCGAGACCACAGAGAGAGACCACAGAGAGAGACCATAGAGAGAGACCACAGAGAGAGACAAGAGAGAGACCACAGAGAGAGACAACAGAGAGACCATAGAGAGAAACCACAGAGAGACCACAGAGAGAGAGAGACCACAGAGAAAGACCATAGAGAGACCAGAGAGAGTCCACAGAGAGAGACAAAAGAGAGACCACGGAGAGATCAGAGAGAGAGACCACAGCGAGACCACAGAGAGAGGCCACAGAGAGACCACAGAGAGAGACCACAGAGCGACCACTGAGAGACCACATAGAGACCACAGAGAGAGACCAGAGAGAGAGACAAGAGAGAGACCACAGGGAGACCACAGAGAGAGACCAGAGAGAGAGACCAACGAGAGACCACATAGAGACCACAGAGAGAGACCATAGAGAGACCACATAGAGACCACAGAGAGAGACAAGAGAGAGACCACATAGAGACCACAGAGAGACCACATAGAGACCACAGAGAGACCACATAGAGACCACAGAGAGAGACCATAGAGAGACCATAGAGAGACCACAAAAGAGACCACAGAGAGAGAGAATGGGAGACCACAGAGGGAGACAAAAGTGAGACAACAGAGAGAGAGACCACAGAGAGACCACAGATAGACCACAGAGACCAGAGAGAGAGACCAGAGAGAGAGACCACAGAGAGAGACCACAGCGAGACCACAGAGAGACCACAGAGAGAGACCACAGAGAGAGACCATAGAGAGAGACCACAGAGAGAGACAACAGAGAGACAACAGAGAGACAACAGAGAGACCATAGAGAGAGACCACAGAGAGACCAGAGAGAAAGACCACAGAGAGACCATAGAGAGACCACAGAGAGAGACAAGAGAGAGACCACAGAGAGAGACCACAGAGAGACAACAGAGAGAGAGACCACAGAGAGAAACAAGAGAGAGACAACAGAGAGACCACAGAGAGAGACCCTACAGAGAGAGACCCTACAGAGAGAGATGAGAGAGAGACCACATAGTGACCACAGCGAGAGACCACAGAGAGACCACAGAAAGAGACCACAGAGAGAGACCACAGACAAGAGAGAGACCACAGAGAGAAACAACAGAGAGACAACAGAGAGACCATAGAGAGAGACCACAGAGAGACCACAGAGAGACCAGAGGGAGAGACCACAGAGAGAGACCATAGAGAGACAAGAGAGAGACCACAGAGAGAAACAACAGAGAGACAACAGAGAGACCATAGAGAGAGACCACAGAGAGACCACAGAGAGACCAGAGGGAGAGACCAGAGAGAGACCATAGAGAGACCAGAGAGAGTCCACAGAGAGAGGCCACAGAGAGAGGCCACAGAGAGATCAGAGAGAGAGACCACAGAGAGAGACCATAGAGAGAGACCATAGAGAGACCAGAGAGAGTCCACAGAGAGAGGCCACAGAGAGACCACAGAGAGAGACCACAGAGAGACCACAGAGAGAGACCAGAGAGAGAGACAAGAGAGAGACAACAGAGAGACCTTAGAGAGAGACCACAGAGAGACCAGAGAGAAAGACCACAGAGAGACCATAGAGAGACCACAGAGAGAGACAAGAGAGAGACCACAGAGAGAGACCACATAGAGACCACAGGGATACCAAAGAGAGAGACCACAGAGATACCACAGAGAGACCACATAGAGACGACAGAGAGACCATAGAGAGACCACAGAGAGAGACAAGAGAGAGACCACAGAGAGAGACCACAGAGACACCACAGAGGGAGACCACAGAGAGAGACGACATAGTGACCACAGCGAGAGACCACAGCGAGACCACAGCGAGACCACAGAGAGAGACAACAGAGAGACAACAGAAAGACCATAGAGAGAGACCACAGAGAGACCATAGAGAGACCACAGAGAGAGACAAGAGAGAGACCACAGAGAGAAACAAGAGAGAGACCACAGCGAGACCACAGAGAGAGACAACAGAGAGACCACAGAGAGAGACCCTACAGAGAGACCACAGAGAGATATGAGAGAGAGACCACATAGTGACCACAGCGAGAGACCACAGCGAGACCACAGCGAGACCACAGAAAGAGACCACAGAGAGAGACAAGAGAGAGACCACAGAGAGAGACCACAGAGAGAGACAACAGAGAGACCATAGAGAGAGACCACAGAGAGACCAGAGAGAGACCACAGAGAGAGACAAGAGAGAGACCACAGAGAGAGACCACAGAGAAAGACAACAGAGAGACAAGAGAGAGACCACAGAGAGAGACCACAGCGAGACCACAGAGAGACCACAGAGAGAGACCCTACAGAGAGACAACAGAGAGAGATGAGAGAGAGACCACATAGTGACCACAGCGAGAGACCACAGCGATACCACAGAAAGAGACCACAGAGAGAGACCACAGAGAGATCAGAGAGAGAGACCACAGTGAGACCACAGAGAGACCACAGAGAGACCACAGAGAGAGACCACAGAGAGAGACCACAGAGAGACCACAGAGAGACCACAGAGAGACCACATAGAGACCAGAGAGAGAGACCAGAGAGAGATACTAGAGAGAGAGACCACAGAGAGAGAGACAAGAGAGAGACCACAGAGAGACCATAGAGAGACCACAGAGAGAGACCACATAGAGACCACATAGAGACCACAGAGAGAGACCGCAGAGAGAGACAACAGAGAGAGACCACAGAGAGAGAGACAAGAGAGAGACCACAGAGAGACCATAGAGAGACCACAGAGAGAGACCACAGAGAGAGACCACAGAGAGACAAGAGAGAGACCACAGAGAGACCACAGAGAGAGACCACAGAGAGAGACCATAGAGAGAAACCACAGAGAGACCACATAGAGACTACAGAGAGAGACTAATAATGTGAAGTAAAAACTTTTTTCTAGTTTAAACTTCCTGTCTTTGAAGTTGTTGATTTTATTATATGCGCAGAGAAAACGCAAATCACTGACCATTACTGTAAGAGTGCCGGTTTTAGTTACAAAGCTTCATTAATATATAAAAATACTAGTCATTCTTCAGATCATTTTTCGGTCCCTCTCTGTGGTCTCTCTGTTGGCTCTCTCTGTGGTCTCTCTCTGTGGTCTCTCTGTGGTCTCTCTCTGTGGTCTCTCTCTGTGGTCTCTCTCTGTGGTCTCTCTGTGGTCTCTCTGTGGTCTCTCTCTGTGGTCTCTCTCTGTGGTCTCTCTGTGGTCTCTCTCTGTGGTCTCTCTGTGGTCTCTCTCTGTGGTCTCTCTGTGGTCTCTCTCTGTGGTCTCTCTCTGTGGTCTCTCTCTGTGGTCTCTCTGTGGTCTCTCTCTGTGGTCTCTCTCTGTGGTCTCTCTCTGTGGTTTCTCTGTGGTCTCTCTCTGTGGTCTCTCTCTGTGGTCTCTCTGTGGTCTCTCTCTGTGGTCTCTCTCTGTGGTCTCTCTGTGGTCTCTCTCTGTGGTCTCTCTGTGGTCTCTCTGTGGTCTCTCTGTGGTCTCTCTCTGTGGTCTCTCTGTGGTCTCTCTGTGGTCTCTCTGTGGTCTCTCTCTGTGGTGAAGATGGAAATATGTTTTTTGAATGCAACACCAGTCAGACCCGGCCCACAGGTCATATCGATGGCCGCAAAACAAAACCTCCTATCTGCGATTTTCTCGATTTTGGGTTTTCACAATAAATGGAAAGAAGAAGGTTGACTCCACATTCTCAGGCTCTTTGCAAGATAATTTTGCTTTTTTTAAAGACATTTAGGTCACTTGAAAAAAACCTTCTATCTGAATTGCTTGTAATTTCTTCATCTACATCAGCAGCTGACTATGCTTATTTTTGGGACATCTCACTGCATGAAAAGTGTGATTTTCGTCTCTTTTCGGCCCTGTATATTACTGTGAAACTTCTGGGATTCGGCTGTTGACGGTAGTTTGTTGTCCCCTCCTCCCTCCTCCACAGGAGGCTTTAACATGTAAATGGCAATGCTGTGAGCTATACAAATGCTAATCAGGGTTGAGGGGGTGCACAACTCCTTTCAGTCAGTCTGCAGCATAGATCAGGTCAGCACACTGTAGACCCGGATTTTGTAAATGCTCAAACTGTTTACACACACACACACACGCACACACACATCAGATAAATATTTGATCATGATTGATTATAGCTTGTCATGTCAAAATCAATTAAATAAATCCAATAGGACAAAAGACATGTTGAATGTGTAAGCGCTCATCAAAGGATATATGTATGTACAGTACAGACCAAAAGTTTTTATTTTTTATTTTTTTCATGACTATGAACATTGTAGATTCACACTGAAGGCATCCAAACTGAATTATGTACATACCTAAAAGAAAAGGTAATCAACTGAAAATATGTTATATTCTCGGTTCAAAGTAGCACCATATATATATATATATATATATATATATATATAAACATATGTATATGTTTATATATATATATATATATAAACACATACATACACTGTAAAAAATTTCAGTGAAATGTACTGAAAATGTCCGTAAAATGGTGACTGAAAAAAACTGTAAGTTGAAAAACCATCAAACTCAGTTTAATTAACAGTAATGTTCAGTTGGAAGTTTTACTATCCAAGATAGTTACTTTTAGAGAAAATTTATGTTAAAATTATAACATTTCTTTGTAGTTTCAACACAGAAAAACTGCAAAACAAAAAACAAGCAAATACAGTCAAATGTACATCAAGAGTCTATTACTAAAGAAATTAAAATACTTGAAACTAATGTTTACAAGTAATTAACTTATTAGTTAACCATTACTCCTGTTTGTCATTAATCATAACCCATTCCACGAAAAATTGGTACAAACTCAATGTATGAGTAAATGTGTGATATAGTGAAGAAGAAGAAGAAGAAGACTGAAACTGCAATTAAAATGTTCATTATTATTAATCACTACATTAACACCAACAAGAACAACGTTTGTTTTTTAAATACATTTCTCCATGTGTGTAGAGTGCTTCTTGTGTTTCTTTTCTGAGTTTAAATGACTAAAATAAATACATTTAAATAATCTGTATAGTAATGGTTCACCTTTTCTTTGGGAAGAGGAGTAATTAATTAATAGTGTATTTACGCGTGCAACAACAATAATTTTCCATGCAAAATATAAATCTGTATATTATTTTCAGACTGGACTCCTTGATTTGTAGAAGACGTTTTATTTTCCGATAATCAGCTATCGTGAGAGTTTAGACGCTCACATCGCTGTGCACGTCAGTCCCTGGATCAGTGCCGTGTGCAACTTTCACACGACACTGGACAGAGAGCGTGAGTGTGCGTTGGTGAAGAAGAGAAGCATTCGTTCGAGAAGCCGATAACACGGGTAAGATAATTTATCTTGATACAGAACAGAAGAAGGACATTTAGTTTTTCTGAAATGTGTCCGTTGTCCGGCAGCTAGTTTCAGTATCGTGCTGCTTAGCCGTGGCTAGCTAGAAGAGCTAACGCTAGTTAGCATAGAGGATTTTACCATTGTGTGATGCTGGTGACATGAAACTGGACTGCATTTACGGTGTTGCATTTCACACGTAGACAAAATCTTGCCATTCTGGCATAAACACCTCATAAAACAACTAAGCTGATATCCGGTTATTTTCAGAACCATACGTTTGGCACGTGTTTAGCCAAACGTGCTAACCAGAAGAGCGCAACTTGAGCACGTGCGGGCTGAGGAGAGGCTCTGTGGCTGCATTCCCGGTGACTGTTTGGAATACAGGTAAGATATTCATTTGATTAGTTTAAGATCTGCACTAAACAGGCATTGTTTGAAGGGAATGTGTTTGCCAAGATGATTACTTGTCGGTTTTGTATTTTGTGTTGATCAGAAAGGGAAAAGGCTCCTGCACTACATGAACACCGTGTGCAAATACAAATGTAAAAGGTTCCTTGAGGATCTGACAAAGTATAAAGTCTTGAGAGGACAGCTGAGTGGATGCTCTGAGGACACAAAAGACAGGGTGCTTCTGCTGTCCTACTTGGAGGAGAGAGAGTCATGCCTGCAGGAGAAGTGCCAATGGAGCAAGTTCCCATGACTCCTACCATCATTGTGTGTGTGGTGAGAACTTTCTTTTATTCTTTTGCTTTAATTTGTCCATTATTTGAACCCATTTCTATATTGATGCTAAGGAGTTAATGCTCTGCCTGGTGAAATGTCATTTTACTTGTATTTAACTCGTTTTGTTTTGTAAATTCAGGAGTTTTGCTTCAGGAGGAGACACGGGAGAGACACATTTATTTCACAGTCAAAATCATGAAATGACAAAGTATTATAAGATGCAAGTAAGCATCATATTTAGATGTTTTATTTTTTTAACAGATCTTTCTCAAATGGAAATGGACACCATCACTTTCAATTGACCTGAACCCATAGTCTCCTCCTAAAGGAGAATCCTCTGTGGCAGTCACAAGGAGATCCAATCAGGACATGTGTGAGAAGGACACAGCAAAAGAGGTCCTGCTGCATTTTATATCATAAGATTTTTGGTACAATTGTAGATTGTCATTTTACATTTTCCACGTGTTTGTAGATGGTGGAACTGCAGGAAAACCCTGGTGACCGAGAGATCCTTAAAGATTATAATTCTGTGAGATCACTAAGTCACCGCTCTCGAAGACAACTTGTCGACCTTCTCGTCAGTGACATGAGTGAAACACATGGGTATGTTGTATCCCTCAGTTATTACTCAAAAGTTCCTTCTTACAAGTGGAAGGATATTTACTCAAAATAAAATGAAAATCACTTGAAAGACCTTTCACAATAATCACGTAACAATTCAGTTTCTCTCAGCACTGTTATTGATTCCCCATTGTAAGATAAATAGTACTTATCTCTTTTATAAATGACCTAGGTAGATGTTCTCCTGTAGATTATCTCTTGGTTAGGTCCCCGTGAAAATATGTACTTGTAGATACTATTAATTTAGCCTTTTTATGTAACCATGAAGTCCTTTGACCATGAGTGTTTTTCTTTCCTTAGACAAATGCCTTCCCGAAAACAAAAAGAAAGCTATGCTCTTAGAATTATCACACTTTTTTCTTCATTGAAGGATCCATTTTCTCAAAAAGGTTATGTAAGTATTGTTAATGTATCCATGGAAATTGAATTTGGTTTACCTACACATGTTTTGTGTCGGTAATGGATATGTATAGATACCAATCATAACTGTACACTTTGTTTTCAGACTAATCAAGCCTCGTAATGAGACGGTGACCTCCTATTTTCTTAACACAATATCTGCAATACAATGTGAACAATAAGTCCACATTTCCACGATGTTGATAAAGACGACATTGTGTGTAAGTGTTTTACTGTTTCTCCTTCCTTGTGTGACGTTACTGTGACTTGCATTTGATTTTTATTCATATCACTCTTTTGATTGTTTTCTAGCGGCCTGTAAGACTTATTATGAGACGGTTCGCAGGAGCCATCAAAATGCCAAGCCAGAAAACTCATTGAGGGCGGATGTGGCGAAGAGTTCAGCTCAGAGTCGAGCGAGAAGAAAGAGGGTAAGACTAAACTGCATCGCACAGTAAGGCAAGGGAGGTTTATTTGTGTAGCACAATTCATACACAAGGAAACTCAAAGTGCTGAGCAAAAGAAAGCATTAAATAATCACAGTACATCAACAAAGATAAATATAAAATCCCTCAGTTGTAGCACAGCTAAAGTGAGACAGGCCTCTTCTCTGACAATGTTTAAAACCAGGTTAAAAACAGTTCTGTTTAGCTGTGCTACAACTGAGGGATTTTATATTTATCTTTTTTAATGTACTGTGATTATTTATTTTAATGCTTTCTTATTTTGCTCAGCACTTCGAGTTGCCTTGTGTATGAATTGTGCTAGAAAAATAAACTTGCCTTGCCATCGTACTTCCTGGTTCTGGTCAGGACTTGAGCTGCTGCATTTTGAATGTACTGCAGCTGTTGTTACAGTAGTCTAACCTACTGGAGACAAATGCATGGATAAGAATCTCCAGGTCTGCTTTAGACACTATGTTTTTGATCCAGGCAATGTTTAGATGGGAAAAAAGATTTGATGTGGCTAATAATATTTACTGATTCTTTCAGCTGGTGGAATCGAGATTGAGTGTGCTAGAAAGTGACAAAGTGGAACTCTGAAAGTGTGCCACGGTAGACCTAATGTCCAATGAAGACGAAGGCGTTGTGGACAGTGTCTCTGGATGGATTGTGCGGTCGCCGTCTTTTCGAAAGCCGGAGTTTTCTGAACTCTGTGTCAAGCTGCAGTCCTGGTTAGAGGTGGCACGGAAGTACAGAGCCACGCACATTAAGCATCTCTCTAGAACCCTGCCAAATTACAACCCAGAGGAGGCTATTGGACAGTTCAGAGTTGTAATTTTTTAATTACCTATGTGTGAGCATAAAGCTGTGTGTGTGTGTTTTAATAAAGATTTCTTTGTATGAACATATTCCTGGAAAATTTTCATTTCCTCTATAAATAATATGAATAAATATATATTTATATGAATATTATTTAATAAATTATGAGGCAGGGTGACCAATAGTGACAGATCTGCTAGCCAATCCCGAGAGATTATACTTATTTGAAAGTAGTGATTTCATCCAATGGGGAGTAAGCTACCAATGGGGAGTAAACCCACGTGGGCTGGCCACGTGTGATTTTTCAGCCAATCACGAGTTTGAAAGTAGTGGTATCCGCCAATGCCGCTGCATTCATATGCTAATTAGGGCCATTAGCGCTCGGCCGGCCGCAGTGTTTCGCTGCATTCATATGCAAAGTAGGGACATTAGCATGGTACGGATGCGGCAGTTTGGAGGACAGGGCACCCTAACTGAAAACTTTGAAAACTGCCTGAGATACCCGAAAAAGAGCGTGATTTCCTGCCGTTTAGGGTGACGAAAAGCTAACTTTTCATGCATTGTCTGTGGCACGCAAATAGGTTAAAATGTCTGCCAAATTGTAAATGTTGATTGTTTTAACAGTAATTGTGCACATTGCACCCTGCTATTAGAGTTTTTGTTACTATTTGTAATAATGGAATCATGCATGCGAATGAGTTGGCGCACTGCTGTGAAACTTTTTATGATACAATAGAGTGACTAAATAGGAAAGAAAGTGAACACCACTTAATATTGTACAGATTCTAAAATAATTGTAATATAGTGTCATTAGTGTCAGGCCTTTTCCAGGTTTTGAAATTAGTGAGATCGAGGCCTGTTGCATGGTTAAGGGCATGTACTGTATTTGTCTTATATCATTAAACAATACAGTCGAGTTTGGTGCAAGGACATCTTAAAAACATTTTAAATTTTCAGTTGTATAGCCATTGTCACCTGGAGTTTTCCCATTAGCTAGAGTTTTTACTGATGTTTTAAATTCATGATTTTGGGCTTTCCAGAAGATCGTTATCAGTTTGTGTTAGTAGGCAGATTTAGGCAGCATAATTCTGATCTGTAGACTCATTGCCTGTATTGATGGCTCCTGTTTAAACTTTAACAGACAACTGTCCACAACCGCAAACACTGTAGACCTGCACCAGGCTGGGAAGACTAACTATGTAATAAGTAAGCAGCTTGGTGTGAAGAAATCAACTGTGGGAGAAATTATTAGAAAATGGAAGACAGAAGACACTGATAATCTCCCTCGATCTGGGGCTCCACGAGCTCACCCCATGGGGGAAAAATGGTCCACAACAGTGAGATCCCAGAACCAGACGGGGGCCTAGCGAAGGACCTGTAGAGAGCTGGGACCAAAGTAACAAAGGTACCATCAGTAACAAAGGTACCATCAGTAACAAAGGTACCATCAGTAACAAAAATACCATCAGTAGCAAAGGTACCATCAGTAACACACTATGCCCCAGGGACTCGCTGCAGTGCCAGAGGTCTGCCTAAACCAGTACATGACAATGCCCGTCTGAAGTTTGATAGAGAGCATGTGGATGATCCAGAAGAGGATGGGGAAAATGTCACATGGTCGGATGAAACCAAAATCCAAAAGAGCATCCAAAAGAGCACCATACCTACTGTGAAAAATGGGGGTGGAAACATCACACTTTGCCTTTGGGACTGTTTTTCTGCAAAGGGACCAAGATGACTGATCCGTGTAAAGAAAAGAATGAATGGGGCCATGTATTGTGAGTTTTGGAATAAAAACCTCCTTCCATCAGCACATTGAAAATGAAAAAACATGGGTCTTTCAGCAGGACAATGATCCAAACACACAGCAACAAAGGAGTGGCTTCGGAAGAAGCATTTCAAGGTCCGGGAGTGGCCTCAGTCTCCAGATCTTAGTCCCATAGAACATCTTTCGAGGGAGTTGAAAGTCTGTGTTGTCCAGCAACAGCCTCAAAACGTCATTGCTCTAGAGGAGATCTGCAGGAGGAATGGGCCAAAATACACATTGAAAACCTTGTGAAGACTTACAGAAAACCTCTGTGCTCTGTTATTGCCAACAAAGGTTCAATAACAAAGTATTGAGATTAACTTTTGTTGTTGACTGAATACCAATTTTCCACCATCATCTGCAAGTAAATTCTTTAAAAAACAGACAATGTGATTTTCAGGATTTCTTTTTCTCATTCTGTGTGTCATTGTTGAGGTTTACCAATGATGGAAATTTCAGGACTCCCTCGTCTTTTTAAGTGGGAGAACTCGCACAACTGGGGGCGAGAGTAGCTCAGTTGGTAGAGCACTGGCCTTTAGGCCTGAAGGTCGTGGGTTCGAGCCCACCATAAGACCTACTTCACGACTCCCACTGATGACTGCTGTCGTTGTGTCCTTGGGAAAGACACTTAACCCCACTTTGCCTGAAGCCTCCACTGAAAGATCTCAGCTCCTGTGGACTCACCACCTGCAGGAGGATCAGTGAGGGGCTGGTGCACTGGGTGCAGCTCTGACTGCCACCCCCCCCCCGACCCAGAAATGGATTAAGGGGAAGAAAATGGATGGATGGATGGAATTTGTTCATTTTAATGTGGCCTTAATGCAGATTGTCATATCAACTTTTACAATTTAAGTTTCACAGTCAATTGCCTTATTTTTTTGCTATGCACAGTGATGACTGAATTGTTGATCACTTTACAACATACTGTAGTTCAAAATGTGTTGTGTGTGTATATTTCCATTAGAATAACCTTCCTAATTTGACTGTTTTCTAAATTACAACATAGTTTGGCTATTTTCTCCCTATTTACACCCATCCATCCATCCATTTTCTTCCGCTTTATCCGTTGCCGGGTCGCGGGGGCAGCAGTCTAAGCAGAGACGCCCAGACTTCCCTATCCACACACACTTCCTCCAGCTCGTCCGGGGGGACCCCAAGGCGTTCCCAGGCCAGCTGAGAGAAATAGTCCCTCCAGCGTGTCCTAGGTCTTCCGCGGGGCCTCCTCCCGGTGGGACGTGCCCGGAACACCTCCCCAGGGAGGCGTCCAGGAGGCATCCGGAACAGATGCCCGAGCCACCTCAACTGGTTCTTCTCGACGTGGACAAGCAGCGGCTCTACTCCGAGCTCCTCCCGTGTGACTGAGCTCCTCACCCTATCTCTAAGGGAGCGCCCAGCCACTCTGCGGAGGAAGCTCATTTCGACCGCTTGTATCCGCGATCTCGTTCTTTCGGTCATTACCCAAAGCTCATGACCATAGGTGAGGGAGAGAACGAAGATTGACCGGTAAATCGAGAGCTTTGCCTTTCGGCTCAGCTCCCTCTTTACCACAACGGTCCGATACAGCGACCGCATCACTGCGCACGCTGCACCGATCCGCCTGTCAATCTCACGCTCCATTCTTCCCTCACTCGTGAACAAGACCCCGAGTTACTTGAACTCCTACACTTGAGGAAGGACCTCTCCACCCACCTGCAGAGGGCAAGGCACCTTTTTCCGGTCGAGCACCATGGCCTCGGATTTGGAGGTGCTGATTCTCATCCCAGCCGCTTCGCACTCTGCTGCAAACCGCCCCAGTGCATGCTGCAGGTCCTGGTTCGTTGGAGCCAACAGGACAACATCGTCCGCAAACAGCAGGGATAAAATCCTGTGGTCTCCGAACCGGACCCCCTCCGACCCCTGGCTGCGCCTAGATATTCTGTCCATAAATACAGTGAACAGAACCGGTGACAAAGGGCAGCCCTGTCGGAGGCCAACATTCACCGGAAACAGGTCTGACTTACTGCCGGCAATGCGAACACAGCTCTGGCTCCGGTCATACAGGGATCGGATGGCCCTCAGCAGAGGACCTCCGACCCCGTACTCCCGGAGAACCCCCCAAAGGACACCCCGGGGAACGTGGTCGAACGCCTTCTCCAGATCCACAAAGCACATGTGGACAGGTTGGGCGAACTCCCATGAACCCTCGAGTATCCGATGGAGAGTATAGAGCTGGTCCAGTGTTCCGCGACCGGGACGAAAACCACACTGCCCCTCCTGGATCCGAGATTCGACCATCGGCCGTAGCCTCCTCTCCAGTACCTTGGAGTAGACCTTACCGGGGAGGCTGAGGAGTGTGATCCCACGATAATTGGAACACACCCTCCGGTCCCCCTTCTTGTAGAGAGGGACCACCACCCCGGCCTGCCACTCCATTGGCACTGCCCCCGATCGCCACGCGATGTTGCAGAGACGTGTCAGCCAAGACAGTCCTACAACATCCAGAGACTTTAGATAATCAGGGCGGATCTCATCCACACCCGGAGCCTTGCCACCATGGAGGCTACCAACCACCTTGGTGACCTCAGCCAGGGAGATGGATGTATCCGCCCCAACATCCTCAGCCTCTGTAACAGAGGACGTGACGGGGGGATTGAGGAGAACCTCAAAGTATTCCTTCCACCGCCCGACAATATCCCCAGTCGAGGTCAGCAGCTCTCCACCCGCAGACTGCTTCCCCCTCCTGAGGCGCCGGATGGTTTGCCAGAATCTCTTCGAGGCCGACCGATAGTCATGCTCCATGGACTCTCCGAACTCCTCCCAGTCCCGGGTTTTTGCTTCTGCAACAGCCCGGGCCGCGGCACGCTTGGCCTGCCGGTACTGGACAGCTGCCTCAAGAGTCCCCCGAACCATCATGGCTCGATAGGACTCCTTCTTCAGCCTGACAGCATCCCTTACTGCCGATGTCCACCACCGGGTTCGGGGGTTGCCGCCGGGACCAGCACCAGAGACCTTGCGACCACAGCTACGAGCCGCCGCATCGGCGATTGAGGCAGAGAACATGGTCCACTCGGACTCCATGTCCCCCTCCTCCGCCGGGACCTGGGAGAAACTCTCTCGGAGGTGTGAGTTGAAAGTCCGTCTGACAGGGGTCTCAGCGAGACGTTCCCAGCAGACCCTCACTATACGCTTGGGTCTGCCAGGTCTGACCGGCTTCTTCCCCTGCCAGCGGATCCAACTCACGACCAGGTGATGATCGGTTGACAGCTCCGCCCCTCTCTTTACCCGAGTGTCCGAGACACGCGGTCGAAGGTCAGATGATACGACAACAAAGTCGATCATCGACCTCCGGCCTAGGGTGTCCTGGTGCCACGTGCACTGGTGGACACCCTTGTGCTCGAACATGGTGTTCGTGATGGACAAACTGTGACTGGCACAGAAGTCCAACAACTGAACACCGCTCGGGTTCAGATCAGGGGGGCCGTTCTTCCCGCCCCGAAGTGTCAGTGGCGTCTCCCACATGGGCGTTGAAGTCCCCCAGGAGAATAACGGAGTCCCCGGGCGGTGCACCGTCCAGTACCCCTCCCAAGGACTCCAAGAAGGCCGGGTACTCTGCACTGCTGTTAGGCCCGTAGGCCGTCACAACAATGAGAGACTTGTCCCCCACCCGGAGGCGGAGGGACGCGACCCTCTCATTCACCGGGGAGAACTCCAACACGTGGCGGCTGAGATGGGGGGCAATGAGAATGGCCACCCCAGCTCGCCGCCTCTCCCCGCGGGAAACTCCAGAAAAGTGGAGCGTCCAACCCCTCTCAAGGAGTTGGGTTCCAGAGCCCAAGCTGTGTGTGGAGGTGAGGCCGACTATCTCTAGTCGGTATCGCTCAACCTCCCCCACAAGCTCGGGCTCCTTCCCCCCCAGTGAGGTGACGTTCCACGTCCCAAGAGCCAGCTGTTGTGTGTGCGGACTGGGTCGCCGAGGTCTCCGCCTTCGACCGCTGCCCAGTCCTCTCTGCACCGCTTCGCCACCAAGGACCCCTCTGCGGGTGGTGGGCCCACAGGAGGGACTGCCCACGTCGTCCATTCGGGCTGAGCCCGGCCGGGCCCCGTGGGCTAAGGCCCGGCCACCAGGCGCTCGCATACGAGCCCCGACCCCAGGCCTGGCTCCAGGGTGGGGCCCCGGCTGCGCCATGCCGGGCGATGTCACAGATTTCATGTTTGTGCTGTCCATGGTGTCTTCTGGACTGCTCTTTGTCTGACTCGTCACCTGAGACCTGTCTGCCATGGGAGGCCCTACCAGGGGCATGAAGCCCCAGACAGCATAGCTCCCAGGATCATCCGAGTACTCAAACTCCCCCACCACGTTAAGGTGGCAGTCCAGGGGGGACACTTACACTTACACTCAAAAACTCCTATGTGCACAAAAGTGCAGAAAAATAAGGGAAAAAACACCTATCCCCACTGTGATGTGCAAAAATGCGTATGTATGTATTTTTTCACATAATATAGAAATATTGTTTTAAAACATTAGAATATACTTCAACATTTTAAACAAAAAACATAAAATGATAAAATAAAACGTTTTTTCAGATAGGAGGTTTTGTATTGCGGCCATCGATATGTCAAAAATGTGTTTGTATTTTTTATAAATGAAATACAATTGAAGTTGCTGACATTACCTGACTGTCAGGGACCAGAGAGAGCCCAGAGAGAGACCAGAGAGAGCCCATGGAGAGACCAGAGAGAGACCAGAGGGAGAGAGAGAGACCAGAGAGAGACCAGAGAGAGACCATAGAGAGACCAGAGAGAGCCCAGAGAGAGACCAGAGAGAGACCAGAGGGAGAGAGAGAGACCAGAGAGAGACCAGAGAGAGCCCAGAGAGAGACCAGAGAGAGACCAGAGAGAGACCAGAGAGGCAAGGCAAGTTTATTTGTATAGCACAATTCAGTGCAAGTGAACAAGATACAAGTGCTGAACAAGATAGCATTAAAATCATAAATAATCACAGAACATTAAAAAGAAAGATAAAAACATAAAATCCCTCAGTTGTATGCACTGTTTTTAACCTGGTTTTAAACATTGTCAGAGAGGAGGTCTGTCTCACAACTTCAGGAAGATTGTTCCAGATTTTAGCAGCATGAATCTGAAAAGCAGCCTTCCCATGTTTAGTTTTGACTCTGGGCACTAACAGGACTCCAGTCCCTGTGCTCCTCAGAGTCCGGGCTGGTTCGTATGGTACTAACATGTCACTAATATATTTTGGTGCGAGGCCATGGAGAGACTTGTACACAAGCAGAGCTGTTTTAAAGTCTATTCTCTGAGCCACAAGAAGCCAGTGCAGAGACCTGAGGACCGGACTAATATGGTCGTACTTCCTGGTTCTAGTCAGGACTAATGTGGTCGTACTTCCTGGTTCTAGTCAGGACTAATGTGGTCGTACTTCCTGGTTCTAGTCAGGACTCGAGCTGCTGCATTTTGAATGTACTGCATGTAGCGCATTTAGCGGAATGAATGCTCGTACTGATGCATGTGCCATATTTTCCTTTAATTTCCTTCGCACAAGATCACCGTAAGAGCTGAAACCATGAATACATCAAATCAGTAAGGCATACAAAAATCATTAAAAAATCTCATTTAAATACACACCTTTTATCCCCCTTTCAGCTATGCGCTAAACAGACAGTTCAGACAGGACCATCCCGAGTCCACACACCATGTCAACCTTTAGTACAATACGGAAGCACCCAAGTTGCCCCGACGAATTTCAAAATAAAACCAAAAAGGGGCGTTCCCTACACTCCCTACCAATTACGAGTAATTCAATGAGGGATTATAATAATCTGGATAACCGTATGTTGGTTTTTATCAATCATTATTTTTGTTCACATTTGCTTCCACAAGCACCACCAGTTTCTGTACAGGCCGCACAATCTCTGATGTCCTTGTGTGGCGTTCTCCACCGCGAGTAGGTCTTCGATCTCCAAGCATCAGCTTTACCTTTCTAACTAAGCCGTCCTTACTCGTTATAGTTTCCAAAACTCTTCCTAACTTCCATTCATTTCGTAGCACCTCATCATCCTTCAAAATGACAATATCTCCAACCTGGATATTTCTTTGTGGTTTATGCCACCGTTGCCTTACAGATATGTTGGCAAGATATTCCTTCCGCCACCGACTCCAAAACTGCTCTGACAAATATTGAACTTGTCGCCACTGTTTTCTACTGTACAGGTCTTCACGTACAAAATGACCTGGGGGAGGCAGGGCCCTCGTCGTCTTTGTAGTAAGTAGATGGTTAGGTGTCAGAGGCAGAGGGCCATGCGGATGATGTAATGTAGTAGTTGTTAAGGGGCGGCTATTTACGATTGCCATGGCCTCATAAAAGAAGGTTCTTAAGGCACAATCTTTTAAGCCTTTGGAAAGGTCAACAGTGACACGAAGGATATTTCGCACAGTTCGTATTTGCCTCTCCCATATACCGCCAGTGTGACTTGCTTGAGGAGAATTCATTACAAAATCACACTGTCTGCCAGATAAGCCGATAACTTCTCCTCATCAAGGTCCTTCAGAGCATTAACAAATTCATTCCTTGCTCCGACAAAGTTGGTACCCTGGTCACATCTGATTTGCCGTACTGAACCCCTGATGGCAATAAAACACCACAATCCATTTATAAATGCATCGGTTGAGAGATCTTCTAGCATTTCAATGTGTATAGCACGTGAGCTAAAACATGTAAAGAGCAGACCATATCTTTTATGTTCCTTCCTTGCTTGTCTCGTGATGAATGGGCCAAAGCAATCCATACCCGTGTAAGTAAAGGGGGGTGATGGTGCAACGCGCTCAGGAGGGAGATCTGACATCCTTTGACTCTCAGTTGGTCTTCTATGGCGTCTACAAGTGACACATTTATGAATACAAGACGCAACTGCATGGCCAATTCCAATAACCCAGTATCCTCTACTTCGGATAGCATTTATAGTCATTCCCTTGCCCTGATGTTTAACAGCTTCATGACAGTGAGAGATCAGCAACCGTGTGAGAGGATGCTCTCGTGGAAATATAACTGGGTGTTTGACAGAATAATCAAGCTGAGAGTGCTCGAGACGTCCTCCAAGACGGAGGAGCCCCCTTTCGTCAAGGACAGGGTCCAGAGGGTAGAGCTTGCTCCGCGCAGGGAGTTGATCTCCATTTTGCATCCATTTCAATTCTTCCGTGAAAGCGCCTTCTTGCATGTTCCTTATAATCCAGCATTCAGCTTCCTGTCTCTCAGTTACAGAAGAGATGCAGTTGGCCTTATTTCCCTTGACTCGTCGTAATAGTCTTGCAATGGCTCGGATGGCAGCTGCCCATGAAGAGAACTTACAGAGGCGATTAATCAGACTGCTGCATGAGGTACCTTCCGTATGAAGTGCCGCAGCCTTTCGCACCTCTGGATCGTTAGGAGATATTTCTGGAATCTCTTCTGTTGCTCGCATGAAAAGATTGTTATCCCACAAGATCTTGGGCCCGTTAAACCAGTTTGACATTGAAAGTTCTTTGGGAGACAAACCTCTGGAGGCATGGTCTGCAGGGTTCTCCTCAGTTGGAATGTATCTCCATTGGTCTGGTGAAGAGGCAAGATGGATCTGTTGGATGCGATTAGCCACAAATGTATGAAATCGACGAGCCTCATTCTTAATGTATCCCAGAACTGCACGGGAGTCGGTCCAAAAGTACTCTGTTATCTTTGATAAAGTCAATTCTTGTTTTATTAGCCGACTTGCTTGAACCGAAACAACTGCAGCAGTTAACTCTAAACGAGGGATTGTTGTAACCTTTATCGGAGACACTCTGGATTTTCCCATGACTAAGGCACAGTGAACATTTTCACTCTCGTTCTGGAAACGAAGATACGAACACTGTCCGTATCCCCTTGTGCTGGCATCTGAGAAATGATGGAGCTCCACCTTGACAAATTTCCCAAACCGAGCAGGGACATACATGCGAGGTATTGAAATTTTAGACAGATGAGCAAGTTCTTCCTTCCACTTTACCCAATGGGGCATGAGCACTTCAGATATTTCATCATCCCATTTTACTCCATGTCGACACATTTCCTGCAGGATGGTTTTTGCGTTGAGGAGAACTGGTGCCACAAAGCCCAGGGGATCATATAGTGATGCTACAGTGGACAAAATTCCTCTTCTCGTCGCCGGTTGTTCTTTGAGATGTATGCGAAAGGTGAATTCATCTGTGTCAACGTTCCACTGGACTCCAAGTGCGCGTTCAAGTGGCAATTTTTCAAAACTCAGATCCAAGTCCTTAACATTAGGGGCTCGCTCAGCCTCTGGAATACTATCCATGACCACTCGATCATTCGACACAAATTTGTGTAGTCTGAGCCCCCCTTCAGCGCAGATTTTTATTGCCTCCTTGGCCAGTTTAATGGCTACTGCAGCGTCTTCAACACTGGTTAAGCCGTCATCCACATAGAAATCATTCAAAATGAACCTTGAAGCTTGAGGGAAGACGTCACAGTACTCCTTAGCCAAATGCTTCAATCCATAGTTAGCACATCCAGGGGAAGACGCAGCTCCGAACAAATGCACCTTCATACGAAATTTATTGGGAGGAGAGCACAGATCCCCGTCCTTCCACCAGAAAAAACGTATATAATCTCGATCCTCTTTAGCCACATGGAACTGATGGAACATTTTCTCAATATCACATAACAAGGCTACAGGGTGTTGGCGGAATCTGATAAGAATCCCAATTAAGCTGTTCATTAAGTCGGGGCCTGAAAGAAGGTGGTCATTCAAACAAGTATTCTGGAATGCAGCAGAGCAATCAAAAACGACTCTGAGATTATCTGGTTTCTTCGCATGACGGACACCATGATGTGGGATATACCATGTTTCTCCTGGACAGCCTTCGTCATTGATGAGCTCTGCATTTCCAGACTTGATTACTTCCTCCATACATTTAACATACTGCTCCTTGAAGTCCTCATTCCTTAGAAATGTTCTCTTTAGATGCAGAAGCCTCGCTAGTGCCATCTCTTTATTGTTAGGCAAGATTGGCCTTTTCTTGAATGGTAATGGCATTTCATAATGGCCTTGTTCATTTTTCAATATCCGTTGGCTCATCGCATTCAAAAAATCAATGTCCTCCTTTGAGAGTGGCTCTGCCTCGTCAGCCATATCCTTAAAGTCGGATTCAAGCATTTTCACTGCGTCAACCGTAGACAGTAGAGGATGCTCCTTTGTGAGGGTTCTATGGCAGATGCGGTTCTGACAAAGATTGCTATATTGAGGAGCCCCTCCTACTATACTCCATCCCAAATCTGTTCGAATTGCATATGGTTCATTATCATTCCCGGTAACAACTTGTCTTGGCGCCATTGCATGTGAACAATTGTATCCGATGAGTAATCCTACCTCACAGTTTTGTAAAGGTTGCATTTCTTCACTTAGTTTCCTGAGATGACTCCATTTCCTTGCGGTTTCTCGTGTGGGTATGTGACTAACATCCAGTGGTATGCATTCCTTTGTATAGGTAACTGGAAGAGGGGGCGACAGTAGCTCAGTTGGTAGAGCATTGGCCTTAAGCCCAGAAGGTCGTGGGTTCAATTCCCACCTCTGCACCTTCTCCACCGACTCCCACTGATGACTGCTGTCGTTGTGTCCTTGGGCAAGACACTTAACCCCACTTTGCCCAAAGCCCCCACTGAAAGATCAAGGCTATGCTCACACTCAGAGAGCAGCCGTCTTCCTGTGGACTCACCACCTGCAGAGGGTCAGTGAGGGGCTGGTGCTATGAGACTTGGGTGGCATCTCTGACTGTCACCCCCCTGACCCAGAAATGGATTAAAGGGTAGAAAATGGATGAAATGGATGGATGGAAGGTAACTGGAAGATCTATTTTTATACTTGAATTGAAACCTCTAACACAGAGGTCCGACAATCTTTCACTGAAAATAACCACTCCAGCAGCGCTCATTGTTGTCAACTTTAGTTTTACAGCTTGCTTAACAGTGTCCAATGAATCAGCAAGACTTTGATCAATGAAGGTGGTGTCACTTTGAGAGTCAAGGAGAGCGTATACCAAGATCTCTTGGGCTGGGCCTTTTTTAGACGAGACCCATACGGGCAAAATCATGGATGTAAGGAGGGGTGAATTTGATGCAACATGAAGAGATGTGGCTGAAGTATCCTCTGGATCCTGTGCCCTGACGTCCCTTCTTTCAAAATGTTCATCGTGGAGAACTGTCGGATGCCTCCCACCACAATCGTCACACAAAAATCTTTGTCTGCAATACTTCACTCCATGCCCCCGTTTTAAGCAACCATAACACAATGCTCCTTCTTTGACAAATGTTCTCCTTTCATTGATGGATAGTTCCTTAAATTTTGAACAAGTGGGCAGCTGGTGGGTGATTTCCTTGCAGAAGAGACATATAGACTGTGGGATTCTTGTCTCCATTGGTGCTCTTTTTTCTGTCACAGTTTGTGTAGTTAAAATATTAGCCCTTGTTTTCCCTTGTTCTGATTGGAATTTTCTCACATCTGGAGAGTGCAATGCATAAAGAGATGTTATGGGGTTGCATGCTATCTCTGCTTCAAGAGTGATAAATCGAACAAAGTCCTTAAAACTTGGAAAGGTATTTCTATCCATTAAACCTTGAGTCACCTGACGATTCCAACTAGCTGCAGCCCAATCAGGTAGTTTTGAGATTAATTTTTGGTTTTCTTCACAATCATTCAAAATGTCTAATCCCTTAACATGTGGCATCGCCTCGAGGCAAGTGTTGAGGAAGTCGGAGTAGTTGCGTAAGCCTTCTGCGTCTTTAGCATGGATTTTTGGCCAGTTATTAATACGCTCTCTGAAGGCTCTTTGGATAGTGAACGGGTGGCCAAATCTATTATTCAATTTCTCCCATGCATCTGAAAATGCTTCGTCATCATTTCTAAAAAATGTTCCTTCCAAAACTTGTCGTGCTGGTCCAGTAACATATTTTTTGAGGTAGTATAGTTTTTCGGCTGGATCTATAGTTCGCCGACTGATAAGTGATGTGAATGCAGCCCTCCATTCTATAAATTTGATTGGATTTCCAGAGAAAACAAAAGGTTCAGGGACTGGAAGGCGACTCAAAACAAGGCCATCTTGCAATATTTGAGTCAGTGAGGGAAGGCTAGACTCAGTGGATGTTGGCATGGATGCGGAAACATCAGGGCCTCTCGAGAGCTGGCCAACTACAGGCGAGTGTGGGGCAGGAGCCTTAATGGTGACAAACGTTGGCTGATGTGCAGGTGGAGCAGATGTTGGTAGAGTATGAGGAGCCCTCAATGTGGCGCAGTCTTCGTCCAAAGCGGAGGCCTCGTTACATAAATCCATTTTGTTTTCATCCTTGGGATTTTCCTCATTTAAAAATTTTAGTCTCACCTCAGCCACACTGATTTCTCTTACCGCTTGTAGTCGTTCCAGTTCCAGCCTTTGATCCTCCAAGTCTCGTTTTCGCTGTTCCTCAAGATTTCGTATAATTATTCGTCTCTTTTCTTCTTCAAGTTTAAGTTGATAATCCTTCCTTTTCGCAGCTAGATCAGCGGCTGCTTGCACCCTCTGGGCTGTCAGGGAAGTTGTTGACCCTTTATGGGATTGACTACAGTAGGATATTGAGGCATCGGATCCATAGACAGAGCGTGCATAATCATGAGACAATAATTCATGCATTCTCCCTCCTGCTCCATGTTCATCAAAATCCTCCTTGTCGTCGACTGCTCTGTCATAAGCGATGGACAACATTTCAGTAGTGACAGCATTGCATGTGTCGACTCTTCTTCTTGTGTCCACCGTAGGTGTTGATGTCTTTCGTATTTCTTCAAAAACATTTGTTATTTCTCTGTGGCTTTCCTTTAACGTTTCAATTACAGCCCAAACCTCTTCTTCTGGCATATAGTTTATTTCTTACTTCCCTAACCATTTTCTTCCATTTTTCATAAAGGAAGAGCAGCCGTTTTTCACGCTTTTGTGCCTCTTCTCTTTGATACTCTTGCATTTTTTCAGTTTGTTGCCTTTTACGTTGGGGCCGTTCTGTTTCCTCGGTTGACGGTTGTGTATTAGTTGCTATTTTTTCAAGGATTGATTCTTCAGCTGCTTGCACTCCCTGATCCATTTTTGTTCCCCTTTAAGTGTATATTTTATCCCTTTTTTATTTATTTATTTTTATTTATTTTTGTTGCTTATGTACACGTCTGACACACCCATAAATCATTTCATTTCTTTGTAATTTGTTTAAAAAGACATGATATTTAACTCAAAGTATGAAGCAAATGTCAAAGGAATATTAAATACAAATTACATACAAATTATCACAAGAACACCTTAAAATTTCCCAAATAGGAAGAAATCATTACAATGAGTCCAAATATATACGTTCCAGTATTGTGCAAATAAGCAAAGTGTTGTGCAAATAGGCCGTCCATCCATCCATCCATTTTCTTCCCCTTAATCCATTTCTGGGTCAGGGGGGTGGCCAGAGATGCCACCCAGTTCACAGAGCACCAGCCTCTCACTGATCCTCCTGCAGGTGGTGAGTCCACAGGAGCTGAGATCTTTCAGTGGGGGCTTCAGGCAAAGTGGGGTTAAGTGTCTTGCCTAAGGACACAACGACAGCAGTCATCAGTGGGAGTCGTGAAGTAGGTCTTATGGTGGGCTTGAACCCACGACCTTCAGGCTCAAAGGCCAATGCTCTACCAACTGAGCTACTGTCGCCCCCAAATAGGCCGTAATTGTGCAAAATGCAATGTTTTTGTTATAATCCCAACGACTGAGCAAGGCTGTCCCTATTAGTCTTTGAAATATTGGAAAAACGCGAAGGGGTTCATATGATGATGTGATCTTCCTGAGAGCAGGCGCTTTGGAGTCATTTAATGCCTTCCCGCATCCATTCACAGATGTATCACTCCCACGCCGCGAGAGATCAAAAGTTTTGTACTCACAATGTCAGCGGATCCATAAGCTTCACACAGTCCCGTCCTGCCTCCGTCTTAACTTTACCGGGGTTTCGCCGCGAGAACAGCTCGGAGCGATCTGACAGTTCACGGCTCACGTAGCAGCTCCACACCGTCACCTCGACACCAGTAGCTCCACACCGTCAACGCACGAGTAGAAGTCGGCTCCGTAGTCAGCGAGGACGACCATGCATCAATCCGTAAGGAAAAGCTCTTACTGTAGCGCATTTAGCGGAATGAATGCTCGTACTGATGCATGTGCCATATTTTCCTTTAATTTCCTTCGCACAAGATCACCGTAAGAGCTAAAACCATGAATACATCAAATCAGTAAGGCATACAAAAATCATTAAAAAATCTCATTTAAATACACACCTTTTATCCCCCTTTCAGCTATGCGCTAAACAGACAGTTCAGACAGGACCATCCCGAGTCCACACACCATGTCAACCTTTAGTACAATACGGAAGCACCCAAGTTGCCCCGACGAATTTCAAAATAAAACCAAAAAGGGGCGTTCCCTACACTGCAGCTGTTTTACAGCCTGTTTGGACAGACCTGTGAGCAGGCCATTGCAGTAGTCTAACCTACTGGAGACAAATGCATGGATAAGAATCTCCAGGTCTGCTTTAGACACTATGTTTTTGATCCTGGCAATGTTTTTTAGATGGTAAAAATCTGCTGATGTTACTGATTTGATGTGGCTATTAAAATTTAAGTCTGAGTCCAGTATTACCCCTAGATTTCTGACCTTGTTTGAAGGTTTTAGGGAGAGAGACTGTAGATGACAGATGACGCTCTCTCAATCATTTCAGTTTTGTCTGTGTTTAGCTGAAGGAAGTTGTTTTGCATCCACTCACTGATCTGTTGGATACAGTGAAGGAGTGAGTCCACTGGTCCATGTTCTCCTGCAGTCAGTGAGACATAGATCTGAGTGTCGTCTGCATAGTTGTGATAGGACACTTTGTTTCTGCGTATTAACTGACCTAACGGCAGCATGTAGAGATTGAACAGAAGAGGTCCCAGGATCGACCCCTGTGATACTCCACAGGTCAGGGCCATATGATCTGAGACACAGTTTCCAATCTCCACAAAGTACTTCCTGTCTTCAAGGTAAGACAGAGGAACCAGAGAGAGACACCAGAGAGTCAGACCAATGAGAGAGACTAGAAGGAGAAACAAGACCAAAGGCTTCAGAGAGTTTCTGCTCTCGCTTTTTTATATTTTGAATAAAATGTGAAGTAAAAACCTGTGTCTCGTTTAAACTTCCTGTTTTTGAAGTTGTTGATCTCATTTTATGCAAATGAGCTGTTTTGACTGAGGTCTGATCCAGGTCTAAGCAAATGCATTTGTATAGACCTGGTTCACTTCCTTTTTCAGACCTTGTTCTGAACAGTTATTTAAATTGGTTTGGACCTGGTTTGGACCTGGTTTGGACCTGGTTTGGACCTGGTTTGGACTTGGTTCCAGGACTAGTTCAGACCTGGTTTAAGCCTGGTTTTAAAATGGTTTTGTTCTGGTTTAATCTGGTTCAGATCTGGTTCAGTCCTAGTTTAGACCTGGTTATGAACGGGTTTAGACCTGGTTCAGACCTGGATTTCATTTGTTTTGGGAAATGTCACCTCCCAGTTCAAAATACCAGATTGAGCTGCGTTCCAGGGCACCAATAAATGAACACGTGGCAACATTCGGTCAATTTTTTATTAAAGATGTTTCCATTGTTTTCTTTTCATCTGTATATTTTTATCTTTATTTGAGGCTGATTTTAGAGAGTTTTTGATACCAGTAAAACGCTCACATTGTTCAATCTGGTCAAGCCTCTGGTAACACGTAAACTAAAGTGTTTATGTCCATCCATTGAAGGTTTTTAAAGTAAATGTTTTTTACCATTTTGTTTGTTTTGTTTGTTTGTTTCTTTTCAAATCGTGAAGAGGGACAGATGTTTTCTGAATGCAACACCAGTCCGACCCGCCCCACAGGTTCCTGAATTCAAATCCGAGATAAACAGGAGATTACAAATTTGTAATCTTTTTATAGTGTACTACTATGTCATATGTCAAAAATATGTTTTTTTTAATGCATGAAATACAATTGAAGTTGCTGACATTACCTGACCGTCAGGAACCAGAAAGAGACTAGAGAGAGACCAGAGAGAGACCAGAGAGAGACCAGAGAGAGACCAGAGAGATCACAGAGATAGACCAGAGAGAGACCAGAAAGAGACCAGAGAGACCAGAGAGAGACCAGAGAGAGACCAGAGAGAGACCAGAGAGATCACAGAGATAGACCAGAGAGAGACCAGAAAGAGACCAGAAAGAGACCAGAGAGAGACCAGAGAGAGACCAGAGAGAGACCAGAGAGAGACCAGAGAGAGAGACCAGAGAGAGCACAGAGAAACCAGAGAGAGAGAGAGAGAGAGAGACCAACACAGAGAGACCAGAGTGAGACCACAGAGAGACCACAGAGAGAGACCAGAGAGAGAGACCACAGAGAGATCACAGAGAGACACCACAGAGAGACCACATAGAGACTACAGAGAGAGACTATTAAGTAAGTAAGTAAGTAAGTAATCTTTATTTATATACCGCCTTTCACAGACCAGAGTCACAAAGCGGTTTACAGTTGTTAATTTTTGGGCATTTGTCTCTCACTCCACAGAGAGATGGGAGCGGGGTCGCCAGTACAGGAGGCACATGCCAGACCTATTGTGCATGTTTTTAGTGGTAGGGGAAACCGGAGTACCCGGAGGAAATCTACGCAGACACGGGGAGAACATGCAAACTCCACCCAGAAAGGCCCTGTTCTGACCGGGATTTGAACCCAGGACCTTCTTACAGGTCTACAGAGAGACCACAGAGAGAGACCATAGAGAGAGACCACAGAGAGACCGAAAAATTATCTGAAGAATGATTTTTATATATTAATGAAAACTAACTTTGTAACTAAAACCGACACTCATACAGTAATGGTCATTGTTTGCATTTTCCCTGCTTAAAATAAATCAAAACATTAAAAAAAGAGGAAAACAAATTCTGGATGCGGACTATTAATCAAAGTTACATCGGATTAAAATCAGATGTTGATTATATTTTGAGGCCTGAACCAGGTCTAAACAAATGTATCTGTACAGACCTGGTACAGACCTGGTACAGACCTGGTACAGACCTGGTACAGACCTGGTACAGACCAGCATTCAAATAACATCTCTCCATCTTCACGATATCTTTAATTGATAGTCTCCATCCAGCAAAACATTTATTTATTATTGTTTTAATGTTTTGATTTATTTTAAGCAGAGGCAACTCAAATCACTGACCATTACTGTAAAGCTTCATTAATATATAAAAATACTACTCATTCTTGAGATCATTTTTCGGTCTCTCTGTTGGGTCTCTCTGTGGTCTCTCTGTGGTCTCTCTCTGTGGTCTCTCTCTGTGGTCTCTCTCTGTGGTCTCTCTCTGTGGTCTCTCTCTGGGGTCTCTCTGTGGTCTCTCTCTGTGGTCTCTCTGTGGTCTCTCTGTGGTCTCTCTGTGGTCTCTCTCTGTGGTCTCTCTCTGGGGTCTCTCTGTGGTGAAGATGGAGAGATGGTTTTTGAATGCAACACCAGTCAGACCCGCCCCACAGGTTCCTGAATTCAAATCCTTGATAAATAGGAGATTACAAGTAGTATTGTGAAAAATACTTCATATTAGTATATTTTTATATGACCCTGTATACCACAGGGTCATATGTAAAAAATGTGTTTGTATTTTTTATAAATGAAATACAATTGAACTTGCTGAAATTACCTGACTGTCAGGGACCAGAGAGAGACCACAGAGAGAGCCCAGAGAGAGACCAGGGAGAGACCAGAGAGAGACCAGAGAGAGAGACCACAGAGAGAGACTAGAGCAGGGGTGCCCAAACCTTTTGCCTCCAAGGGCCAAAGTAAAAATTTGCCAGTGGGCCGCGGGCCAAATACACCAACATTATGCGTGAAACACAAATAAATGTAAATTTGATCAAGTTCCTTTAATTTTTGTTGAATGATTAAATACATGAATTATTGTCTATCAGTGCAAATCACAGATGAATGAATGAAAACAACACAGTCTTAGTGAAGTGAAGGCTCCAGGGAAATATGCTGGTTTTAGGAGACTACAGTACGGAAAGATTCCGGTCAGAGAATCAGGGTCCAGAGGAGGGAGATTTCTGTTGTAGCTTATTTACAGATTATAATCAAATATATATAATCATATAACAGCTATAAATTGGGTCTATAATTCAATATTAAAAAAATACAGCATATAATTGGTTGCCCCTAAAAAGTTACAGACGTGCCCTTTAAATTTTGGCACAAGACGCAGCGCAGATTGTCAGATGCACAATAGAAGTAGCCAATAATAAACTAGCAATATAATTAACTTTGAACTATAAATTAGCAGCAAAACCAAACATTTGACATTAGAATACTACTTGAAGTAGGTACATCACGTCACAAATGATAAACTGAGACTCAAGAAAACACGAGTAAAGTCTGTTATGTATAAACACAGACATATGGCTAAAGCTGCACAAATCAACAAATCACACATGGTACTGTCTTTCTGGTCATTAACGCACACTGACACAGGCAACAAAATGAATGAATGAAGGCGGCTGCGTGTTGCTCTGGCAACAGCTACGTGTTCAAGTACTTCAATATGTAAAATAGAAACCTAACACTAGGGGCGCACTTTTCTGCTTGGCTTTCCTATACTTTCCTACAAGCCCAAAAGGCTCATGGGAGATCCTCTCAAATTGATAAAACATAAAATTGCTCAAAATAATAAATAGTAGGCTGAAAAAAAATTAACATAAAGGTGCCTGGCTCCCAATTGTTTTGATAAGTGTGTTTGATTTAAAAAAAAAAACATTTTAGTGCAAGTTGATGTGAACCACGAGTGAGGCGTGTATCTCGATACAACACTCAAGTATCGGAAAGCAGCAATTTGAGCAGTGGAGACGTGCCCACATATCTGAAGACATATGTTTGTGTATCCAGCCAGCCTGAGGGACGCAGATAGAAACCTTCTATAGGTGTGGAAAATGTTCGGTGGGCCAACTGAAATGGTCTGGTGGGCCAACTTTGGCCTGCAGGCCCCACTTTGCGCACCCCTGGACTAGAGGAACGAGAGAGACCACAGAGAGAGACACCAGAGAGTCAGACCAAGGAGAGAGACTAGAAGGACAAACAAGACCAAAGACATCAGAGAGTCTCTGCTCTCGCTTTATTATATTTTGAATAATAAGGAAGTAAAGTAAACACCTGTGTCTCGTTTAAACTTCCTGTTTTTTAAGTTGTTGATCTCATTTTATGCAAATGACCTGTTTTGACTGAGGTCTGATCCAGGTCTAAGCAAATGTATTTATTTAGACCTGCAACAGACCTGCAACAGACCTGCTGAAAACCTAGTCCAGATTTGGTGAAGACCTGGTTTAGACCTGTTTAGATATGGTTCAGATCTGGTTCAGACCTGGTTCGGACCAGAGAGAGACACACCAGAGAGACCAGAGAGTGAGACCAGCGAAGGAGAACAGATAGAGACCGGAGGGACTATAGAGAGACCAGACAGAGAGAGAGAGACCTTGAGACCAGAGAGGGCATGGAGAGACTTTGCTTGTTTTTATCTTTTTATATTTTTTAATAATGTGAAGTAAAAACCTGTGTCTCGTTTAAACTTCCTGTTTTTGAAGTTGTTGATCTCATTTTATGCAAATGAGCTGTTTTGACTGAGGTCTGATCCAGGTCTAAGCAAATGCATTTGTTTAGAACAGACCTGGTCCAGACCTGGTTTCAACTGTTTACACATGGTCTACACCTAGTTTGGACCTGGTTCATGACTTAATTTGAACTGGTTCAGGCTTGGTTTAGACTTGGTTCAGATGTGGTTCAGACCTTATTTTGACCTGGTTTTTTTCTGGTTTAGACCTGGTTAGACCTGGTTTAGACCTTGTCCATAACTGGTCCAGACGTGGTCCAGACCTGGTTTCAACTGTTTACACATGGTCTGCACCTAGTTTGGACCTAGTTAATGACTTAATTTGAACTGGTTCAGACTTGGTTCAGACCTGGTTCAGACCTTGGCCATAACTGGTCCAGACGTGGTTCAGACCTGGTTTAGAGCTTGTGTAGACCTGGTTCAAGGCCTATTTCATACCTTGTTTTGAACAGTTTTTTTAAAATTGGTTTGGACCTGGTTTGGACTTGGTTCCAGGACTATTTCAGACCTGGTTTAGGCCTGGTTTTGAACTGGTTTATCTCCATCTATTGAAGGTTTTTTTCAATTTAGTTTGTTAAAGTTAAGCTTTGTTTCTTTTCAAATCGTGAAGAGGGACAGATGTTTTCTGAATGCAACACCAGTCAGACCCGCCCCACAGGTTCCTGAATTCAAATCCGAGATAAACAGGAGATTACAAATTTGTAATCTTTTTATAGTGTACTACTATGTCATATGTAAAAAATATCCATCCATCCATCCATCCATTTTCTACCGCTTCATCCGTTGCCGGGTCGCGGGGGCAGCAGTCTAAGCAGAGACGCCCAGACTTCCCTATCCACACACACTTCCTCCAGCTCGTCCGGGGGGACTCCAAGGCGTTCCCAGGCCAGCTGAGAGACATAGTCCCTCCAGCGTGTCCTGGGTCTTCCCCGGGGCCTCCTCCCGGTGGGACGTGCCCCAGGGAGGCGTCCAGGAGGCATCCGGAACAGATGCCCGAGCCACCTCAACTGGTTCCTCTCAACGTGGAGTAGGAGCGGCTCTACTCCGAGCTCCTCCCGTGTGACTGAGCTCCTCACCCTATCGGCTCAGCTCCCTCTTTACCACAACGGTCCGATACAGAGACCGCATCACTGCGCACGCTGCACCGATCCGCCTGTCAATCTCACGCTCCATCCTTCCCTCACTCGTGAACAAGACCCCGAGATACTTGAACTCCTCCACTTGAGAAAGAGCCTCTCCACCCACCTGGAGAGCACCTGAGCACCATGGCCTCAGATTTGGAGGTGCTGATTCTCATCCCAGCCGCTTCACACTCGGCTGCAAACCGTCCCAGTGCTTGTTGTAGGTCCTGGTTCGTTGGAACCAACAGGACAACATCGTCCACAAACAGCAGAGATGAAATCCTGTGGTCCCCGAACCGGACGCCCTCCGACCCCTAGCTGCTCCTAGAAATTCTGTCCATAAATACAGTGAACAGAACCGGTGACAAAGGGCAGCCCTGGCGGAGGCCAACATGCACCGGGAACAGGTCTGACTTACTGCCGGCAATGCGAACGCAGCTCTGGCTCCGGTCATACAGGGACCGGACGGCCCTCAGCAGAGGACCCCGGACCCCGTACTCACGGAGGACCCCCCAAAGGACACCCCGGGGAACACGGTCGAACACCTTCTCCAAATCCACAAAGCACATGTGGACAGGTTGGGCGAACTCCCATGAACCCTCGAGTATGTCAAAAATATGTTTTGTTTAATACATGAAATACAATTGAAGTTGCTGACATTACCCGACCGTCAGGAACCAGAGAGAGCCCAGAGAGAGACCAGAGAGATCACAGAGAGATCACAGAGAGAGACCAGAGAGAGAGACCAGAGAGAGACCAGAGAGATCACATAGAGAGACCAGAGAGACCAGAGAGAGAGACCAGAAAGAGACCAGAGAGAGACCAGAGAGATCACAGAGAGAGACCAGAGAGATCACAGAGAGACCAGAGAGAGACCAGAGAGAGACCAGAGAGAGAGAGAGACCACAGAGAGAGACCAGAGAGAGGCCACAGAGAGACCGCAGAGAGAGACCACAGAGAGACCACAGAGAGAGACCACAGAGAGACCACAGAGAGAGACCACAGAGAGAGACCACAGAGAGACCACAGAGAGAGACCACAGAGAGACCACAGAGAGAGACCACAGCGAAAGACCACAGAGAGACCACAGAGAGAGACCACAGAGAGACCACAGAGAGAGACCACAGAGAGACCAGTGATAGAGACCAGAGAGACCAGAGGGATAAGCTTTTTTCTTTTTCTTGCTTTTATGGATTTTGAAATAAAGTGAAGTAAAAACCTGTGTCTCGTTTAAACTTCATATTCTTGACGTTAGGATCTGGTTTAGACCAGTTTAGACATGGTTCAGACCTGGTTGAGACCTGGATTTTATTTGTTTTGGGAAGTGTCACCTCCCAGTCAAAATACCAGATTGAGCTGCGTTCCAGGGCACCAATAAATGAACACGTGGCAACATTTGGTCAATTTTATATTAAAGTTGATTCCATTGTTTTCTTTTCATCTGTATATTTGTATCTTTATTTGAGGCTGATGAGTTTTAGAGAGTTCATGGTACCATTCCTAGTATTGTTGGTATTTATCGCTTCACATTGCCCAGATTTGGCTCCTACCATTGCTCATACTTAACCGTTGTTACTATGTAACTCTAATGCGTTACTATGGTAACTCAAACTTGTACTGTCTGTGTTAATATAGTGCAGAACTTTATATGAACTTAATCAAACGTTGTTGATAGCCTTGTGTCACAGTGAAGACCATTTTTGTGTAATATTTATTATGGGGTTTTTCTTCTTGCTCCCTTTCAGGCAACTATTTTGGTTTATTTAATTTAACTCTTTTGTAGGTTAGCAAACTTTTCTTATTTTTTGTTGGAAACTATGATGGACAAGAGGTGACTTGTGCCCAATGTGAAATTCCTGAAATAAATAAATAAATGATAATGCTGTTTCAGCTACAGTTGAACCTGATGAAATCTCACACAACAAAGAGACAAAGTTAATCTTTTACTTGTTACATTGTACAAGGAGAATGTCTTGACAGAGGCAAGGCACAGACCCTAGCCTCTCTCAGGACAAGTCTGAAGATTCACAGTCTGCGCGCTTTGATCCTTGCAAATCGGCCCGTGATTATTCGTCAGCAGCTTCCGGTGCGGGGGGGGGTTCTGTGGAGGGTCGTTTTGTAGGTGTCGATGGCTGTATGGAGATGGCGATGGGGTGGGTTTTCTGTCCCACAATGGAAAATAGGTGGATTTTGTTGCTTTGAAGCTTTGGCAGGGATGTAGCATTTTTCTCAAAAACAATATAATGTGTTGTGTTTATATCACTAGGAGTCAACAGGATTTAGGAATTAATGATGGTTTATCAATTTGATGACAGAATGATGTTAGAAAAAACTATTATTTTGGCAATAAGAAATATCTTTCAGATGAATCTAATCACGATCAAATAAGTATCTTGGAAACCATTCGTCATAATGCACATTAATGCAGACATGATTTGGGTCTTTCTTTCAAAAAAAGTTGGTACCTGCCCTCCAACTGAAAAATAATTTGGATCGGTGCAGCGTGCGCAGTGATGCGGTCGCTGTATCGGACCGTTGTGGTAAAGAGGGAGCTGAGCCGAAAGGCAAAGCTCTCGATTTACCGGTCAATCTTCGTTCCCTCCCTCACCTATGGTCATGAGCTTTGGGTAATGACCGAAAGAACGAGATCGCGGATACAAGCGGTCGAAATGAGCTTCCTCCGCAGAGTGGCTGGGCGCTCCCTTAGAGATAGGGTGAGGAGCTCAGTCACACGGGAGGAGCTTGGAGTAGAGCCGCTGCTTCTCCACGTCGAGAGGAACCAGTTGAGGTGGCTCGGGCATCTGTTCCGGATGCCTCCTGGACGCCTCCATGGGGAGGTGTTCTGGGCACGTCCCACCGGGAGGAGGCCCCGGGGAAGACCCAGGACACACTGGAGACACTATGTCTCTCAGCTGGCCTGGGAGTGCCTTGGGAATCCGTGTATCATTCGTTCTTTTGATTTTCTAAATAAAACCAACATTGAAAAAACGAATAACGAGGGATGTTTTTGATTCTTAATATTTGAATTTAATGCAAAATAGAAATATTGGTTTGTTTTTTTGTTTTCTGTGGATCCAATTAAAACGAAAATGCAGTAAACCAATAATGACCGTCTAAATTACATTTTGCGATTTTCCTTTGAAACACAAACGTCCCCCGGAAGTGATTCGAAAGTGCGAGTTTGTCATGAGAACAGGAAGTGTCGCCTCCAGGTGCTTGGATCGCACCTTGTTAGCGTTGGTTGTAGGAGAAATGTCTCTTAAAACTCTCCTCAACATCAGTCAGATTACCAGCTTTTTCGTTCGCTGCTGCAGAGACCATCGCAGATGAGAATTCTCAGATTCACGAGAGAAGTGTTTTCTTCGATTAAAAATATATACACAAGTGTCAAGGTAAGACATAACTTAGCAACTAGCGCTAACAGCTAAGTTAGCATTAGCTACGACACATTTAGCTTAAGCACATACATGAAACACTTACACATGTAACAAATGCACCTAATTTGGGTGCTTTATTATTATAAATGTATGTTATAGACTTTCATATTATATAAGAACATGATATGTGTGTGTATTGGTGAAAGTAATTATGGTAAATTTTAGTAAATAAAAGATGATGCTAGATGTACCTTAACCATTCAATTGTGCTTTGTTTCTGCTTCATTCTCAATTATTGTCGAGGGACAGTAGTTAGAGCTAGATGCTTCAGGCTTATGAAGAGAAACGAGGAGCCCTCAGACTGCCAGTTTTGAAACAGTCAGAAAGACTGCAGGTTTGAAACAGTCAGAAAGACTGCATGTTGGAAACAGTCAGAAAGACTGCAGGTTTGAAACAGTCAGAAAGACTGCATGTTGGAAACAGTCAGAAAGACTGCATGTTGGAAACAGTCAGAAAGACTGCAGGTTGGAAACAGTCAGAAAGACTGTAGGTTTGAAACAGTCAGAAAGACTGCATGTTGGAATCAGTCAGAAAGACTGCATGTTGGAAACAGTCAGAAAGACTGCAGGTTTGAAACAGTCAGAAAGACTGCATGTTGGAATCAGTCAGAAAGACTGCATGTTGGAAACAGTCAGAAAGACTGCAGGTTGGAAACAGTCAGAAAGACTGTAGGTTGGAAACAGTCAGAAAGACTGTAGGTTGGAAACAGTCAGAAAGACTGTAGGTTGGAAACAGTCAGAAAGACTGCATGTTGGAAACAGTCAGAAAGACTGTAGGTTGGAAACAGTCAGAAAGACTGCATGTTGGAAACAGTCAGAAAGACTGCATGTTGGAAACAGTCAGAAAGACTGCAGGTTGGAAACAGTCAGAAAGACTGCAGGTTGGAAACAGTCAGAAAGACTGTAGGTTGGAAACAGTCAGAAAGACTGCATGTTGGAAACAGTCAGAAAGACTGTAGGTTGGAAACAGTCAGAAAGACTGCAGGTTGGAAACAGTCAGAAAGACTGTAGGTTGGAAACAGTCAGAAAGACTGCATGTTGGAAACAGTCAGAAAGACTGTAGGTTGGAAACAGTCAGAAAGACTACAGGTTGGAAACAGTCAGAAAGACTGCATGTTGGAAACAGTCAGAAAGACTGCATGTTGGAAACAGTCAGAAAGACTGCATGTTGGAAACAGTCAGAAAGACTGCAGGTTTGAAACAGTCAAAGCCGCTGGGCTCATGTTCAGTTTGAGTTCCTGTCCTGATAGAAGACTAGCATAGCATCTTTCTGTTTGGTGGTTACTATTTCTCTTCTGCTGACTTTATAAGATAGTTAAGTTATAACAAGTAATAATTATGTCTGTTCTAAACCCACTTTTCTGTTTTAGATCTCACTGGGTGTGCAGCAGGTAAAGGTTTCAGACTTCACACTACTCCCAGCCTTGGCCTGTACCAGTGATCTGCAAAGCTCTCCAGCTGGTCCTGGCCTGTACCAGTGATCTGCAAAGCTCTCCAGCTGGTCCTGGCCTGTACCAGTGATCTGCAAAGATGGATGTGTTTATGTCAATGCAATAAAATTAATAATAACTGATCTACAAATCTCCTTTTTGTTCCTTTACATTTTAAACTTTCAACTCGTGTTTATCATTGTAAATTTATGTTACAAAATTAGAATCATTGCATGAAAAAGCACATACTCATCAGTGTACATTATGTTCTGTCACATTTGAAAGTGTAAAAACTTTTCTTAAATCCAGTTGTCCTGGTCTTAATGGGCATTACACACGCAGTGACCTCACAGACAGAGATGTAAACTGTATGGTCAATCTAACATGCTGGTTAGGAAGTCTAACATGTGTTCTGTGAATGTAAAAACCTCTTTGTTCCAGTCTTTTTGGGCTCCTTTATTCTACAAGCAGTCAGTCTGCAGAGGTTAACAGTTTCCTATGACTCTGAGGACGCTGCTGAAGATCCCAGACACAGTCGTCCAGTCAGAGGTTTGCTGAGTGCAGTGTGCGCTCCTTTCCTACGTCACTGCTACTATCGGTTTATGTGTAGAGTCATGATGTTACCTAATAGTATTGTACAGTCCCTGGTTTGCCCTTACATTAGCTCAGTCAGGTTCACTTCTAAACTTTGGAGTCACTGGCTTCTTTGTATGTGTGACTTGCTGTAAATATGTGATTATGTGTCTTTTTAACACAGCTTTTTTTTTTGTATTCTTTCATTCTTAGCTCTGGATCCTGTGCTTGCATGTAAGTCCTTAGTAAAGTCTAAATAAAATTGGACCCATGTTGCTGCTGAAAGGAAGTCTGAGGTGTAAGTTGTTCTGTAAAGGTACATTCAAATACACAACTTGTCATTTTACAGTCTTGTTTAGTTAAGAATGTCATTTCCTAATTCATAAATCTATTGATAAATACTAAACTATTAGTGGATTATGTGTTTTAACGGGTTTTCCCATTGCGATTCAACACAATTTAGAAAAAAAATTTACAGAATTGTGTCCAAGTGTTTTAATTTGGGAACAAACTAATCAAAAATATTTACACTGGAACAGACACACAGAAGATTTACATACATGATGAATTTAGTCTTTGGCCTTCTTAATTTGCCAAAACACAACAAGCTGTGATTCCTGAGCCTCGGGAGACAGAATCCCTCTTGAATGTTGCAATACAATTATTCAAGGAAAAAGAGATGGAGCAGCAATAGTTTTAAGGCGGCTGATATGTAAAAAAAAGGGCAGGAACATGATCCATGTTTAATGAATACATTTACTCAGAATACCTTTCTGTGAGCCCTATACGATGAAATAACGCCACTTCAAAAAGTTTGCTTTCGTGATTAACCACTGTATCAAAAAGAAGGGACATGACTCAGCTGATGACTTGACATTTGGACAAACCTAGTCGGTGTAACGTGGTTGATATTTCTGCATATGTTTGAATGTTTTAGAAGCATTCTATCGCTGTATCTGCAAAGTCTTCCAACGCACCCATCATTAGTTTACCTGCGGGTCGCACTTGCTCACTCCGGGGATCTGTAACTCCTTAATCGCAAAGTAATTTAGACGATCATTATTGGTTTACTGCATTTTCGTTTTAATTGGATCAACAGAAAACCAAAAACAAACCGATATTTCAATTTTGCATTAAATTCAAATATTGGGAATCAAAAACATCCCTCGTTATTCGTTTTTTCAATGTTGGTTTTATTTAGAAAATCAAAAGAACGAATGATACACGGATTCTTGGGGTCCCCCCGGACGAGCTGGAGGAAGTGTGTGCGGATAGGGCGTCTCTGCTTAGACTGCTGCCCCCGCGACCCGGCAACGGATGAAGCGGAAACAGCTGCAATATATTCAAATGCAGCAGCTCGAGTCCTGACTAGAACCAGTCCTCAGGTCTCTGCACTGGCTTCCTGTGGCTCAGAGAATAGACTTTAAAACAGCTCTGCTTGTTACAAGTCTCTCCATGGCCTCGCACCAAAATATATTAGTGACATGTTAGTCCCATATGAACCAGCCCGGACTCTGAGGAGCACAGGGACTGGACTCCTGCTGGGACTCTGAGGAGCACAGGGACTGGACTCCTGCTGGGACTCTGAGGAGCACAGGGACTGGACTCCTGTTAGTGCCCAGAGTCAGAACTAAACATGGGGAGGCTGCTTTTCAGATTCATGCTGCTAAAATCTGGAACAATCTTCCTGAAGATGTGAGACAGGCCTCCTCTCTGACAATGTTTAAAACCAGGTTAAAGACAGTTCTGTTTAGCTGTGCATACAACTGAGGGATTTTATATTTTTATCTTTCATTTTAATGTTCTGTGATTATTTATGATGTTAATCTTACTTTGTTCTGCACTTTGAGTTCCCTTGTGTATGAAATTGTGCTATACAAAAACAATTGCCTTGCCTTGCCTAAACAATAGAAAGTAGATAATATAAATTACTAATAAATGAAACAATACTTATCCCTACTGGTGCTGGCGCTCTGTCTGCAAAGGTCCCTGCAATAGTTTGAATACATGTAAATACAAATGACGTGTGTAATGAATAAAAAAGGCGTGGCAAGACTTAATAAAACTCAGCTGATTTCCTGCTGAGAAGCGTTTCTTCAGGGACTGATCGAGACGAAAACCTGCAGGTAGTAGTATTATGTTTCACTTACTATTGTATGTATTATTTTAATGCCAGGTCTGAACATTGCATTAGTAAGTTTAATTGTATTCTTTAGTTTAGGCTCATTCCCTAACCAAATTTTAACTCAGATTTGTATTTAACTATTATTTATTTCATACAGTTGTTTTTGTAATGGAATGTAAATTATATCGCACTCGGAGACTTTGAGAAGCCTGTCAAACGAAGTTTATTACAATTATTATGATCTCACATAAACCACTTCAATCTTTGCGTCCACCGGCTTTACACCATCACCCACAACTTTCTCCAAATACACTACTGTTGCCTCCAAAAGCATGCATTTGGTGAGGTGCTAGTCGCCCTAAAATGTCCTTAAGCTGACAAAGTAACTCACTGCATGCAACATGACATCATCCAAGTGATTCTGGATTTGTTTTTTTTTCTTTCATAAAGTGTAGCGTTCACACCAGCCCACATGAGGACAAACACATACATGTAGATGTTGTTGTTCTACAGTACATCAGTTCTCTGGCCCGTGCCGTCCTCTACACTTCTCCATAGACTACACAGGGAAAGCATCAGAAGCCGCATCCCTGTACACTCTGCTGCTGTGTACACAAGCGCAAGACACGGGCCGCCTGTCACGTGGTGGAAAGGGGAAGGACTCACAATAGAGGAATACAAAATAATGATTTAATAAAGATGATAGATAAAAGTCCAAGGTAAAAACAAAGCTCAAAAATCCGAGGAACAGGACGGGGAAGCATAGACATTGACAAGACAATGGACCAGCAACACGGGGACAGGAGCACAGGTACATATAGACACACGTGAAACAAATCAGGACAGGGCCAGCTATCAACAGGGGACCGGGACAGCACTGCGCCCGTCTGCGTGTGTGGTGTGTTCGCTCCTCGCTAATATCAAAGGCGTCGCTGCACGGTGGCGCTTTTTAACAACAATGACTAATAACAGACACTAACCATATCCCAATTCAAGTGCATTATGACGATAGGCTTTACAAAACACAGTTGACACAATTTTTATCTAAGATTTTGCTAAAGATTTTCAATTCTTCATTCCAGTTCTACCATTATTAATTACTTCATTGCATTTCTTTTGTTGATTTGTTGATTCTCTGATCTGTGTTGGCAAATTCAACGGTTTTCAACGGAGATAACTGCTGTTTAGGGCTGTACAAGGAAACATTGAATTGAATTAAATAATTGTCTTTGTAGTTTTGATTGTAATTAACTGGGATAAAACTCCTCCAAAGGGCAGTAAAGAAATATGTTGGCAAGCGAAATTAAGAACACATGTTGATTTAGTGGAGAGACTCATTTAAGAGTAGATAGACAGATTGATAGATAGATACTTTATTTATCCCCGTTGGAGAAATTCAGGTGTCCAGTAGCAGCAGAAACACATCCATCCAGACAAACAAAATAAATCATTTTTCGTAATTCTAAAAGTACCTAATAATGGTAATAAAATGCAAAAGCACTTTAGGTTACAGCAGCAGAGGTGGAGTACGCTTGGTCTCCTTGGTTTGGACTGTGGATCAGAGATGGGAACTTTCGAGTCGGACTCGAGTCCAACTTAAGTTGCTATTTTTAGAGACTTGCATCTCAACTCGGGCTCTTCCACTAAAGCGGTGGTTTTCCAACCAGTGTGCTGTGGCGGTCACATGGGGGATATGAAGAAAAAGGGAACCCAAAACGCAAGACTAAAAAGCAAATGTAAGGTATACTCCAGAACTGAAAACTAGACAGGACAAATGTGGTAGAGACTGAATATGCTGAATATGAAGGTATTTATGAAAGTCACGTCTACAATTATGCAGCAATCGCCTGTAAAACGCCCTGTTTTTGCGACATGTCAGCAGGAAGCCGGCCAAAAAGACAGTTTGGAAGCCTCAAATGGCCTGTGGCACGTTTGCTTGTTCATGGTTATGTAAAAATAAATATACGCTATTTATTCAGCTGCGTTTTGAACAAATTTGCAAAAAATGTTTTGATACATTCGAAAAATCTCAATTCAATCAGCTTTAATTGTAGAAGCGAAAAAATAAAGAATGAATGAAGGAATTTATACTGTATACTGTATATTATGCAGCGGTGGCTCTCATCAATGAAGCGTCTGCAGCATCTTGTGAATGCAATGAAGCGCTGTACACTTGAGAGAGGATGAGACGCGTTTTGCGGTCCAGATTTCACAGAGAAACTCTGGAGCCAAAACTTCTGAATGACAGCATTTGAGGAGTTTTGTGGCGCGTCTCTCATGGCACCTGCTGCGGATGCACTGCCCAAGAGTGCACTGCCCAAGAGTGCGCAGCGGGTGGACAGGGCAGTGAGACAATTGGAGTGAGCTATACATAGTCCATCGGTGCATTTATGGGGTGTGTGTCTGTGTGAGGCTTACACAAATCTAATGAAAACATACATTGCTTTACCAGATGTGAATGAGGAATACAAATAGCCGTGCGTAATTACGCAGCGCAGAGCCTGCTACGGCAATAGCTGGGTCACACATCCCTGTCGCATAAAGTGTATTTGTATAGACCCTTTCACTGTCCAGGATCACAAAGCCCTTCACATTTTAAAAACATACAGATCATAATAATACACACACAAGTCAGATTTAAAATCATAGAAACAGAAGAGGCTCCTCATCATAATCTGTGATTTATTCGAAGTTTGCGTGTTTCCAGAGTGTTAGACTTTTTCTGATCTGCGCAAATTCAAATTCCGAAACATTATGCTCCATGAAAACGCAGCGTATAATGTTGCCAGAGTAGGAACATGTTTATTGTTGTCCAAATCTTGAATTTTATGCGTGTTTTGGCGTGTTGTGCCGAAGGTTGAAATGAGCGTACACATTTACACCACCTATTGACTTGGTGTATATTCTGTGCATACCGTACGCTCACGTCCAGATTGACAAATGCGGAAAAGTGTAATTTTTTTCCGTACGCCTCATTTACACCCTGATTTTGCTATACGCAAGTTTCATAAATGAGGCCCAATGGACGGACAACACGTAAGGAAAAGCACAAGGTATAAATATACACGGGAGAAACAGGTGGATCACATTAGGGCGGGGCTTACAATCAACAGGAATCAAACTCAAACTACAAGAGAACAAATAAAGTTAAACAAAACTAGGTCAAAATAATCCAAAAAGTCCACACCATGACAGTGGCATGTTGGTGTGCCTTGAGACTTTGCTTGATGTTCCTTTGGAAATGATCCATAATCATCTTATTGATCCAAAAGAAAACAATGTGAGAAGATTAGACCAAATGATTGTGCTTGTTTGATCTTCAATATGATACACTTTGCTTTCTTATAGATAGATAAATAGATACTTTATTGATCCCGCAGGAGAAATCCAGGTGTCCAATAGCAGCAAAAATAAACAATACAAAATAAAATTGATCATTCTAAAAAGAGAACAGTAATAATCAGCAACAGCCCTTCAGGTCACAGCAGCAGAGGTGGAGTAGCCTCTGGGTGGAGCAGGACGGGTCACAGCAGCAGAGGTGGAGTAGCCTCTGGGTGGAGCAGGACGGGTCATAGCAGCAGAGGTGGAGTAGCCTCTGGGTGGAGCAGGACGGGTCACAGCAGCAGAGGTGGAGTAGCCTCTGGGTGGAGCAGGACGGGTCACAGCAGCAGAGGTGGTGTAGCCTCTGGGTGGAGCAGGACGGGTCACAGCAGCAGAGGTGGAGTAGCCTCTGGGTGGAGCAGGACAGGTCACAGCAGCAGCAGAGGTGAGTAGCCTCTGGGTGGAGCAGGACGGGTCACAGCAGCAGAGGTGGAGTAGCCTCTGGGTGGAGCAGGACGGGTCACAGCAGCAGAGGTGGAGTAGCCTCTGGGTGGAGCAGGACGGGTCACAGCAGCAGAGGTGGAGTAGCCTCTGGGTGGAGCAGGACGGGTCACAGCAGCAGAGGTGGAGTAGCCTCTGGGTGGAGCAGGACGGGTCACAGCAGCAGAGGTGGAGTAGCCTCTGGGTGGAGCAGGACGGGTCACAGCAGCAGAGGTGGAGTAGCCTCTGGGTGGAGCAGGACGGGTCATAGCAGCAGAGGTGTAAATCCTGACAGGTAAAGTTTACTTGAAAAAACCATTAACTTCACTTGAATTCCTCGAGTACATCCTTTACTTGATATTACCAAGTGATTGCAATACATTTTCAGTTTCAACTTATGTTCCAACCGGGGTTCAAACTTACAACCTTGTAGTTGGGAGGTGACGGTGCTATCCACTCAGCCTCCGGGCCATGCCAAATTATCATACCTGTTTCATTAAAGACTCTACACGTCAAAATGTCAAAAGTGAGGTTTACTTGAACAGACAGTTCCATTCAAAGAAAACCCTGAGTGATATCGCCTTGCTTTACATAAACTAACAATAAATGAGTAATATTCAATTACTGGGACAAAATCTACATAACTTTAAAATAACTTTGATATCTGAAATACGATTGAAGTTAGGGTTTACAGTGCGCAGGACAGGTCACAGCAGCAAAGATGAGTTAGCCTTTGGCTGGAGCGGGACGGGTCATAGCAGCAAATATGCAAATATGCTATTTGCATATTTGCTGCAAATAGCATATTTTTGCAGATGCATCCATTTCACAGTAGCCTATTCACAACTGGTAAGTGCGCGCTCTTTGGTCGTGATTGTGGGTAGGGCATTCTTGACTGTGCGGGAATGAATCAAGCCCCGGCAATCCAAGATGGCGCCCTATTCAAGTGAATGGCTTCTGCTCAGTAGCGCATGGGACTTCATGGAGACAGGGAGATTATCTGAACTCGCCTATATATGGGCATCGTCTGGTCCTCCCGGTTCTCCCATAATGCGTCGCGCCAAACGTGCGTGTATGGCTTTCATGCACGCGCACGGAGGGGCTCGGCCGCGCTCTGACCGATCAGAGCTGATTATCAGAGCAGCGGAAGATTGGAGCCAGAGCGGGAAGGAAAGGAGCAGAGTTTGTGGCAGTAAAGTGTGGATTTAAAGAAAACCGAAGGATTTAAGAAGAACAAAAGTTCAGGATGACAAGGAACACTAAAATCCCCACCAAATCCGATCTTTATGAAAGCTGTAGGTTCTTTGTCAGTTGAGGTCGCGCTGTTTTAATATACATTGAGTTCTATGGGACTTTTTTCTGGGTAGCCCTCATGAATTTAGTCTGCAGTACCACAGGCGCCGCCTGTGCCCATAGGTGGGACAGCTTTAAGCTACTAATACCCTATCCAGTTATTATTATAGATCCATGGAATGAATACATTGGCTAAAAGAGCTAGCAGCAAAAACTTCCATCAGCAGAAGATCAGGAACAGCTGTGGCACAAGGAGAGATGACGGGGGAAAAGCGCACGGGGATGGTGGTGTCTATGGCCGCAGTCCTAAATATCTGAATTCTAAACATTGGTCTGGATCAGTGTAAAACCAAGAACACTGTTCTGCAGTAACATTTATATAAGAAGCAAGAAAAAAAACAACTACAAAGCACAAACGACAACTGTTTCAGAGCCGCTAAGGACCTGCCGCTGTTTCCAGCACATTCAAAAATTAAACGAACATGTGCTGTAAATTACACACATGTTTGTGTGTATAACTGTATTTCTCCCACTCGCAACGTCATCAGTTCTATAGAACACTTGCTCATTGTATCAGTGTAAAACTACTATTTTATTTAGCAGATTTCATTCACCAGAAAAATACATTCTAAGTTGAATATCATAAAAAAATGTGGAAACTTGCTTTTATTGAAACAGTTCTACATTTTCAGTTTGCTGAAGGACATTCAGGACGAGCTCAACCAACAATGGAACCTGGACCAAAGGTAAATCATCACTTTAGACCAAAGTCTCCAGATTTCATGTATGATATTATGGTTTGTGTTCCATCAGGTGCTCTTTGACCCTATCCACGGTCACATGGAGTTTCATCCTATTCTGGTCAAAATCATAGACACGCCTCAGTTTCAAAGACTTCGATACATCAAACAGCTGGGAGGAGCGTACTTTGTTTATCCAGGAGCTTCCCACAACCGATTTGAACACTCACTTGGGTACGTACAAAGTCAATGGGAGGAGAAAATGAAATTCAAATGTAAACTTAATTCACATTTCCTCTTACAGAACGGCCCACTTAGCTGGAAAGCTCGTGCGAAGTCTCAAAGAGAAACAAACAGATCTTGGCATCGATGACAGAGACGTTCTTTGTGTTGAAATTGCCGGCCTCTGCCATGATCTGGGTGAGGAGATATTGACACACAGAAGTTTGTGTAAAGGTTTTGACACATGGAACATGAGGCAACGGTAAAAATGAAAAGATCTTGAAAAGACATGCAGGTGCAGATAAAACAGCATCATAATGTTTCACTTTAACACAATAGAAAGAAACAGCTCCAAAAACCCACAATTATGTAAAAAATGGTGATGCTCTGTACGCTCGGTTTGTGGACAGAGACCAAAGGACAAAAACGCTGGTGCTGCCTACTGACTGTAGTGCGAGACCCCACTTTGTCTCACACAAATGAAAAGATTTAACAAATATAATCTATTTCTCAATCCGGCATTTGATCCTTAAGAGGCTCATTTATATGTCTAGGTGATGAACTGCAAGTGGAAAGTACAAATTTAGTGGTTCGGATAATGACAAAGAAATGTTCTCCAATTTAAAAATGGTTCCAAACACTTTTTAACATGACAAAAATTGTTTTTCTTTGTTTTGAATAAACTCTGCAAGACTGAGAGTTTACACAAACATGAACAAATAATATTTAATGATGTTATTGATTGTTATTTTCCTGAAGGACATGGGCCTTTCTCTCACATGTTTGATGGAAAGTTCATTCCTAAATCTAAATATAAACCTGGCTGGAAAGTAAGAGTCACATTCTAAATCAACCAAAAGTATGTCTGGTATAAAGTTTGATTAAATAATCTGTATTATTTCCACTGCAGCATGAGAAGGCGTCGCTTAGGATGTTTGATCAAATTGTTGTATCCTTGAATTTGAGTCAGCACCTGAATGTTGATGACATCATGTTCATTAAGGAGATGATTAATGGACCAATTGAACCGGTAAACTGTTGCAGGATCTATATTATTGTGACATCAACAGAATGACAATGTATGAAAATCAATTAGGGACGTTACGAGGGCCGCTCACTAAACAAGTCTTTCCTCTACGAGATAATCTCCAACAAAAGAAACGGCATTGATGTGGACAAGTTTGACTACTTTGCCAGGTTTGGCCTGATCTAGAAAAGAAGCTTTATTCATTTTACTTCAGAACAACTGTGCCGAGAATGTGATTCTATTTGAACAGAGATTGTTATCATCTTGGAATAAAGAATAGGTTTGACCACAATCGCTACATCCAGTTTGCTAAAGTTTTTTGGGAGGACGGTAAATGGCAGATCTGCACCAGAGATAAGGTTTGAGGTGTTTAATATTAAAATTAGGGTTGTCAAAATCATCACGTTAATTACATTTTTCGTTAACCCGTAAAAAAAAAATTAACGCATGTCCGAATGACCCGCCCATTTATCCATAATATCACTCAGAATGCTGCGTGTGAGATGCATCAGAGCAGGTAGGTCCTCTGGGAAATCAAGTTTTAAAAGAATACGTGCGTGACCGCGGGGAACTTGCTGTTTGCCATGAACTGAAGTCCGCCTCCTCCGCGGCCGCTCTGGTTGTTGTTAGCGGCTGCCGCTAACAACAACACGGCTGTGAGCGAATGGCGCTGCGGTAACATGGTCATCTAAGACCATACACGCCACTGAACTATTCTCTACATGTTGTGTTCGTGTCTTTGCAACCTGTGCGTAACCTGTGCACGCAAATACAGCGCGGAAGTGTCCACGTCTCCTCCTGAAACTAAACTGAAACGCTGAATTGAAGCTATGGTACGTAAATGTCCCCCTTTCATTAACAGCTCATTTTGGTTGTGCCCAAAAGCAAGAGGTTGTGAGCAAATCTAACAGATTTAAGTACATTTGGTCTGAATGACAATGTGTCATTACATTTGATAATCTCATTCAACTTCAATTGGAGTGGATTTGAAATAGAATGTTAAAAATGTGATTAATCGTGAGTTAACTCACCATTAATGTGCGATTAATTAACTAAAAAATGTTAATCGTTTGACAGCCCTAATTATAATTAATATTATGATTCAAATTGTTTTAGCTTTTTAAGTGGTTTCATTGTCAACAGGAACTGCCCAATGTTTATGAAATGTTCCACGCGAGGAGTTCTCTCTACAGAAAGGCTTGCTTTCACAAGACCAAAGAGAGCATTGAGCTGATGTAAGTACATTGATCCTCTTCCTCTGTGTGGATGTACATGCTTTTTGTGTTGCACCATCATTTGGAAAGTAATCAACATGAAATATAAAATGCAGGATTACGGACGCCTTACTCAAAGCAGATAAAGACGTTAATCCAGAGGGTGAAAATCCAGAGGGTGAAAATCAAGAGGTCGAAAATCAAGAGGTCGAAAATCAAGAGGTCGAAAATCAAGAAGTCGAAAATCAAGATGTCGAAAATCAAGAGGTCGAAAATCAAGAAGTCGAAAATCAAGATGTCGAAAATCAAGAGGGTGAAAATCCAGAGGGTAGATTCCAGATTTCCAGAGCTATTGACGACATGGATGATTACCTCAAGCTCACAGGTCAGTGAGTTATCTCTCTGCTTTTACCTTTTCACACACATGTAACATGGATATATTATCTCTGTTTAAGACGATATCTTTGAAAAGATCTGTTATTCCGATGGCCCTGAACTTGCGGACGCTCGAGAGATTCTACAGAACGTTCTATTTCGAAAACTGCCCAAATATCTGGGAAATGTTAAAATGACAGAGGAGCCTAATGCAGAGGTATCGAGTATTTTTCCAATGTTTATTTATTCCAATGTTTGTTTATTCCAATTTTTATCTACAATCACTGCCCTAAACAACAGGAAGAATTATAATCTGAGTTTGTGTTTATTCAAAAGACACAAGAAAAATGGAAAACTGAACTGGCACAACAGTCCACATATCACGGCGAGAACCCACTGACTGCAGATGATTTTGAATTTATTGTAAGTAAATATTGTACTGATTAATGTCCATCTATCCATTTGCTTCCGCTTTATCCGTTGCCGAGCTGGGAGGGCAGCAGTCTGAGCAGATGCACAAACTTCCCTATCCATAAACAATTCCTCCGTCTCATCCGGAAGAATCACAAAGCGTTCCCCGCTGAGAGACACAGTCCCTCCAGCATGTCCTGGTCTACAGATTCCTGAGCCAACTCAACTGGCTTTGTTCAATGTGGAGAAGAGCAGCTCTAATCCGAGCTCCCCCTGTAGGTCAAGCTCACAGCCACTCTGAGGAAGATACTCATTTTAAGGGCTTGCATCTGCAATCTTGTCCTTTCTGACATTACCAAAAGCTCATGAGATCATCAAGAGCTTTGACTGCAGACGCTGTTCCCTGTTCACTAGAGTCCAATACAGCGACCGCTGCACACGCTGCTCTGATCCATCTGTCAATCTCACGCTCCATCCTTCCCTCACGCGAGAATAAGACGGTGAGATACTTGGACTCCACTTGAGGAAGGACTTTTCTGCCCAATTCATGTTTATTATGTGCAGCGTTTGGTGAACGGCACTAAAGTAAATGAGATCAGGCTCAGAGTCAGAGATCCAAAACCGATTCCCCCGAGTGAGAGCTGTGTTCATGAAATACAACAACCACATGTTTCATGCTCTGGGACCTTTTTATAATAAAGAGCATAAAAGAAATATCTGTTGATCTTCATAGTAGAACTTCCACAACAAGTTGAAGAACAGCTCAGTCAAGCATAAGAACAGTAGCTCAAAAGTAAATTAAATAAGTAACTTTCTTTAGAGAGTAACTAAGTAAAGTAACAGGTTGTTTTTTCAAATAAGTAACGAGAAAAGTTACTTATAAAAAGTAACTTCTCTATCATAACAATGTAATTGTGTTTATCAGATCAGCCGTATTGACTTTGGAATGAGAGATCAAAACCCGATGGAAAGCCTGTATGTCTACAATAAGTTCAACATACCATTCAAGATTCCCAGTGACCAGGTCAGAACATAAACAATGTCACTATTATTACACATTTAATATGCAACAATGAAGTAGAATTCTCTTTTTCAGGTATCTCAGTTTCTCCTGCCAAATGAGTTTTCTGAGAAATCGATCAATGTCTACTACAAAAAGATGGACAATGTAGAAGTCGCTCAAAGGAATTTCTATGGATGGGGTCGCAGGAAGAACCTATACCTTCCTCCGGTAAGTCGTTTCATTTCTCTTCCACTGCTCAACTGTAGGAAGGGATGGACAGTGTAACCCAATCACTCTGTAAACTAACAGGGAAGTGCTCATGGGCAAGGTTTTGCTGCGACTGGATCTGGCCCCATCCTCTTTCAATGATACTCATTCCACTCTTCACTATTAGCCCCGTTTCCACCGCAGGAGTTCCTGGTAAAAGGAGCGGGGTGGTACTTTTACAGGAACCTTCCTCTCCCTCGGTCTTCTCAGTGTCTGTGTCTCCACTGCAGAGTAGGACCACTCGGCGACGTCATGAGTTTCGATTGCTGCATAAGCGAAACTCACTACGCCAAACCCGTTGTTATTATTATAGATCCATGCGCCAAACCCATGTGTTTATTTTACGTTCGTAACTGCTCCGGTTGTTGTGGTCCTTGAGTTTTTTTTATAGTCCTGCCTCAGATTTTTTTAACTTTTCACGGCCTGTGTGTGATTATCCCCAGTGCTTTGAGGTGAAGCTGATATGTCTTTTCATTTTGCCCGCGATGCATCAAACCCCGTCTGAATCAGCGCTGTGCTGTTGTTCGCTTTTTCCAGTGGTGTCTGCTAGGATAATGCTGCCGGGCTAATGCCCATTGTTTTGCTGCATTTATTGACTTCTGAGCGGTCTGAGCCTGCTCTAGCTTTAGCCAATCAGCGCCGGGTTAACCGCAAGTCCCACCAGGGCCTAACTGAGTACACGTAATGGAGGAGGGACTCCGTTGGGCCCCGTAAAAGTTCCTGTAAATGGCCCTGTGGGGAAAGTTCCTGCAGTGGAGACACGCACTGACGGGGCTGGCCCTGGAAAATTACCCCGAAGTTCCTGCGGTGGAAACAAGACTAATTTTTGCTTAAGCCTCAGAACAGCCCTCAAAGCACATTGACATTTTCCAGAAATAGCCACTCGCTATAGGTGACATCTGTCCACTCCCTCTGTCCACTCCCTCTGTCCACTCCTCTGTCCACTCCTCTGTCCACTCCCTCTGTCCACTCCTCTGTCCACTCCCTCTGTCCATTCTGACTGCAAATGTAGAAATGTCTTTTATACTTTTGTTTTGTGTACGTATGCATTTGTTACCGTATCTTGGATACGGTAACAGATACGGTAACACCACACTGCTGTTATGACAATTTACCACATATACTGTTTTGTCTTAGTCATTAATCTAACTTTCCATTGGTGGAGATCTGCTGGGTTTCTTTATTTTGATTGATTGAATACTTTATTTTGCACCATACAAAGTTATAACATTCTGCGCCATACGTAAAGCACTGTACCAACTTACATGGCCAACAAATGAAGAACAAAACAAAGAGGTACAGGGGCCTGATGGTAGAATCCGTACAGTGTGTGTTGTACGGATCCTACCTTCAGGCCCAGGGAGGATCTGTACAACACACACACACGCACGCACGTACGCACACACACACACATGATATGAACATACACATCAATCATTTTAATAATGCAAAGTCAGAAGCATACTATCAGTATGAGTTGTCACTCATCAAAAAATCATCAACATATTCATAATCAACTAATTATTATTATTATTTGTTTAATTGGCCATCTATCCATCAATTTCCTTCCCTTAATTCTGGGTCGGGGGGGTGGCAGTCAGAGCTGCACCCAGTACACAGAGCACCAGCCCCTCACTGATCCTTCTGCAGGTGGTGAGTCCACAGGAGCCCTGATCTATCAGCGGGGGCTTCAGGCAAAGTGGGGTTAAGTGTCTTGCCCAAGGACACAATGACAGCATTCATCAGTGGGAGTTGTGAAGTAGGTCTTGTGGTGGACTCAAACCCACAACCTTCAGGCCCAGAAGCCAATGCTCTACCAACTGAGCCACTGTCACCCCTGCTTGTCTTACATACAGTGCCTTGCGAAAGTATTCGGCCCCCTTGAACCTTTCAACATTTTGCCACATTTCAGGCTTCAAACATAAAAATATAAAAGTTAAATTGTGAAGTGGAACGAAATTTATTGGATAATTTAAACTTTTTTAACAAATAAAAAACTGAAAAGTGGTCCGTGCAATATTATTCGGCCCCTTGCGCTAATACTTTGTAGCGCCACCTTTTGCTGCAATTACAGCTGCAAGTCGCTTGGGGTATGTCTCTATCAGTTTTGCACATCGAGAGACTGGAATTCTTGCCCATTCTTCCTTGCAAAACAGCTCGAGCTCAGTGAGGTTGGATGGAGAGCGTTTGTGAACAGCAGTCTTCAGCTCTTTCCACAGATTCTCGATTGGATTCAGGTCTGGACTTTGACTTGGCCATTCTAACACCTGGATACGTCTATTTGTGAACCATTCCATTGTAGATTTGGCTTTATGTTTTGGATCATTGTCCTGTTGGAAGATAAATCTCCGTCCCAGTCTCAGGTCTTTTGCAGACTCCAACAGGTTTTCTTCCAGAATGGTCCTGTATTTGGCTCCATCCATCTTCCCATCAATTTTAGCCATCTTCCCTGTCCCTGCTGAAGAAAACAGGCCCAAACCATGATGCTGCCACCACCATGTTTGACAGTGGGGATGGTGTGTTCAGGGTGATGAGCTGTGTTGCTTTTACGCCAAACATATCGTTTTGCATTGTGGCCAAAAAGCTCGATTTTGGTTTCATCTGACCAGAGCACCTTCTTCCACATGTTTGGTGTGTCTCCCAGGTGGATTGTGGCAAACTTTAAACACGATTTTTTATGGATATCTTTGAGAAATGGCTTTCTTCTTGCCACTCTTCCATAAAGGCCAGATTTGTGCAGTGCACGACTTATTGTTGTCCTATGGATAGACTCTCCCACCTCAGCTGTAGTTATCTGCAGTTCATCCAGAGTGATCATGGGCCTCTTGGCTGCATCTCTGATCAGTCTTCTCCTTGTTTGAGATGAAAGTTTGGAGGGACGGCCGGGTCTTGGTAGATTTGCAGTGGTCTGATACTCCTTCCATTTCAATATAATTGCTTGCACAGTGCTCCTTGAGATGTTTAAAGCTTGGGAAATCTTTTTGTATCCAAATCCGGCTTTAAACTTCTCCACAACAGTATCTCGGACCTGCCTGGTGTGTTCCTTTGTCTTCATGGTTCTCTCTGCGCTTTAAACAGAACCCTGAGACTATCAAAGAGCAGGTGCATTTATACGGAGACTTGATTACACACAGGTGCATTCTATTTATCATCATCAGTCATTTAGGACAACATTGGATCATTCAAAGGTCCTCACTGAACTTCTGGAGTGAGTTTGCTGCACTGAAAGTAAAGGGGCCGAATAATATTGCACGCCCCACTTTTCAGTTTTTTATTTGTTAAAACAGTTTAAATTATCCAATAAATTTCGTTCCACTTCAAGATTGTGTCCCACTTGTTGTTGATTCATGACAAAAAAATTAAATTTGATATCTTTATGTTTGAAGACTGAAATGTGCTGAAATGTACAAGGCACTGTACATGGGTGTAATCTCTGTTAAATGGCCAGTGTTTCCGCATATTGTGATTCATTGCAGGTGATATAAACACACCTAAAATTTGCCACTTTTATTTAAAATAGTGTGACATAAAAACATTATATGTCTGTTTCTACCGTTTTAAATGAAAAAACCTGGTTGTAGAAATACTGTATGTGCAGAAATTACCTCATTATAAAAACAGCCTCACTATTGGCTAGTTTGGCTGGAACAGTGCATTGTTCTGGATGGTTCGACATACCAAATCTGAGCATGGGTCACAAAAGGTTAGCACACACATACAATTACACACAATGGGTTTGGTTGCGTTCAACAATGTTGCCTGGCCAGTATTACCAGTGGGCACTTCATCTGGTTTGAGAAGGAGCAACGCCATTTCACCTCTTGAAGTTGAGGTTGAGGTTGAACCTTGTAATTGAAAAAATGTGCAAACTCATTACATTTACGTTTGGAAGTTAGTTCTAATGGCAGCTGAACAGGGGGGTTTGTTAACTGTTGAAAACAGAACACGCAGATTGTTACTGCAGCCTTCGATCATTTCAGAAAAACCTTTGTAGTACTACAGTAGGTCCCATTTCGTTTTGTCGCCTTTCACGCGTAAATAGCACGAGACTCACGTGTGAAACACGCGTCTTTTATTTTGTTTTCCCCCAGTGATGCTGCAATGACCCAAACACTTGTGAGCAGGGTTAGGAACATTGGCTTCTCAGCGCTCATTCTTCTCTCTTCACCGGAGAACTTTGTGCAGCTTTATAGCTCAATGATAAGGAGCTAGACTCTGGTGCAAGAGGAGCCGGGTTCAAGTACAGGCTATGATACTTTTGATTTAGTTGACGTTTACATTTTTTCTAAAACATACTTAGTAATTAGGCCAACACATTTAAAATAGTTGCTAGACTGTAGTAAACTTGTAAAACGCGCTGGGTGTCACACATGGCTGGGGGCATTAACGCACAGGTTGCCACTATATATTCATTCTACAGTAGGTCCCATTTCGTTTTGTCGCCTTTCACGCGTGAATAGCACGAGACTCACGTGTGAAACACGCGTCTTTTATTTATTTTTCCCCCAGTGATGCTGCAATGACCCAAACAACCACCAGATGGCACTTGTGAGCAGGGTTAGGAACATTGGCTTCTCAGCGCTCATTCTTCTCTCTTCACCGGACAACTGTCTGTGGCTTTATAGCTCAATGATAAAGAGCTAGACTCTGGTGTGAGAGGACCCGGGTTCAAGTACAGGCTATGACACTTTTGATTTTGTTGACGTTTAAATTTTTTCTAAAACATACTTAGTAATTAGGCCAACACATTTAAAATAGTTGCTAGACTTTAGTAAACTTGTAAAACGCCCTGGGTGTCACACATGGCTGGGGGCATTAACGCACGGGTTGCCACTATTCATTCTATTACTATTCATTTCCTCTATAAATTCATTCATGTCATTGATGGCCTAATAATAGTGTAGTAGCCTACATAGGATAAAATATATGCAGCATAATATGAATTAATGCATATTTATATAAATATTGCATTAATTATGAGGCAGGGTGACCAATAGTGACAGATGCCAGCCAATCACGAAAGATTATACTTGTTTGAAAGTAGTGATTTCATCCAATGGGGAGTAAGCTTCATCCAATGGGGAGTAAACTACTAATGGGAGTAATCCCACGTGGGCTGGCCACGTGTGATTTTTCAGCCAATCACGAGTTTGAAAGTAGTGGTATCCGCCAATGCTGAATAGTGTTCTGAAGCAGCCTGGCCAGCCGCTGCATTCATATGCTAATTAGGGCCATTAGCGCTCGGCCTGCCGCAGTGTTTCGCTGCATTCATATGCAAAGTAGGGACATTAGCATGGTACAGATGCGGCAGTTTGGAGGACAGGGCACCCTAACTACGCGTTTTGAAAACTGCCTGAGATACCCGAAAAAGAGCGTGATTTCCTGCCGTTTAGGGTGACGAAAATTTAACTTTTCATGCAGTGCCTTATACTGTAGTCGCTCATACAGACTCCAAACTTTCTAGTCTTGGACGTAACAATATTTAGAAGGTTTTTTCAGAGGGATTTTTTAATAGCCTAGCCTGATTTATTCAGCTTTGAACCCAAAAAAACAGGCGGAATTGTTCGTATGATTGAGGCTGGTTCGATCTACTGGACGTTTGGGTAAGGCAAGCGCACAAGTTAAAGCTGCATAGGAACTGAACTGTACTGAACTAGATTGACCAGGGCTCGAGTCCACAGGAATGTCAAAAATCCAGTTTATCTTGAAGCACCAGTGAAGCACCCGGTCAAAATGCATGTTTGCTGCTGGCTATCCCATACTGTAGAAGAAGTCAGAAAGGAACTTTTGAGAAGAAGTGTTTTTATTAAAAAATAAGAAGTAAAAATAAGTAATAAAGTAAAATACAATTGTATTGTTACAGTACTTACAATACAGTGCAGTAAGTTAGTACAGTGCTTTACAGAGTCAAACCGCGTTTTGATAGGCCCGAAGTGAGCAACAAACCTCACCGCACGTCACTGGGTGGGGGTGGGGGATAGGGGCTGTGGCACAGTCTTGTTTGTCAAACGGTCGCTATTGTAAAACACACAACTCACACTGAGAGAGGGATTCAGACTGCAGACATCACTTAAGTCCAAACTTTAGCAGGACTTCTCTTGTACTGCTTTTGTAATGAGCTTGATAAACATGTAAAACTTTAAATACAATTGGAATTCAACTCCACAATCAGCACCAACCAAACTGCAGGAATAAAAATGCCAATTTTACAACATGACATTTCCTTTTGACAAGGAAAGAAGATAACAAGCTGATAACGTTACGTAATTGCACACAAGCAACCAAAAGGTGTGCAACCAAAACTGCCTCAGACAAGAATCGAACCCGGATCCCCCGGGTTCTAATCTGCAACGCTAACCATTCGGCCAACATAGTATCATTAGACAAAATAAGTTTGCACGCAGGTTTAATACCTGAACGTTTAAGTCGCTGGCAGCGCTAAAGCGGACTTAACCTGCCACCTTGTGGCGATAATATGTAATATGTTTCACGCAGCTGCGTGATTCATGAAAAGCGTGAGTGAAGACGACAAAACGAAATGGGACCTACTGTACGTAGCACCTGGTTAAACTCGCACAACTTATCTTTGAAGATCTCGTAATCAACCTGGAGGTTGGACTTGCGCCACTTCCGCTCGGCCCTCCGGCACTCTCTCTTTTGTGCCCTGACGAGTCTGCTTTAGCCCACGGCGCCTTCTGCTTATTTTTCACTATTTTAACCTTCACAGAGTTGAACAGTTCATCTACAGTAGAACACGATGCATTCTCAAAGTTTATCATTCCCATAAATAGTTCACCCGTATTTTCATTTATGCGCCTTCTTCGAACAACTGCAGCGTCTACTGGTGGTTTGTTAGTGAAACACATGTCAAAAAATACACAGAAAGGTTGTGGCTCAAACCCACAACCTTCAGGCCCAGAAGCCAATGCTCTACCAATTGAGCCACTGTCACCCCTGCATGTCTTGTTTGTATATTTTTCTGTGTTTTATGTTCTTTGTGTTCCTGAAATAGTTAATAGGTGATATCAGTTATTAGTTCATAATATATGAGTTGTAATGATACCAAATTCAGGCAAAACTGTTGTGTACTCGGGCATGACACTCGTGTGAGTGATTCTTTGAAAGGTTGTTCTACGTCATGGTGCTACGTCCCTTAGCGGACTTCGCTAGTGGGATATCACGTGACCCCCAGGTCACAGACGCCAGAGAGATCAATCAAAAAATGCTCCAATCACTAGCGACCCTCCTCTATAAAGGCCCCTGCTCCATAGCCGCGCCCCTTCTTTCACTCTGGCGCCGATTGAGATCTACCACAGTACTCACTTCATTCTAGAGATGTCTTCTGCTGTTCGTCCGAGTTCCCCTTCGCCCTCTGGCGTCGGACGTCGTCGTTGCTCGGCGTGTCGAGTCAGGCTCCAGCGCACGAACCAGCACTCCAGCTGCTTTATGTGCCTGGGCCCGGGCCATGTGGCGTTGAGCGCCAGCTGCGCCTCGTGTCTCGCTCTCCCCAGGGAGGAGAGCGAACGCAGGCGTGCGTTCCTCGCCGCTGCAGCGCCCCGTCCGGACTCCTCTCAGGACGAGGAGTCTGAGATTGACTGGGCCCCACTCGACCTTCCACCCGTGCCCGCGGAATGGGGTGACTGCGAGGACGGAGAGGCTTCGGAGATCGGCTCCCTCCTCACCCTGGACGAGGTGGTGTTGAACCCGGAGCCGGACCGCTTCCCACTGGACCACATGCCTGGGCTCTACTCCTCCGCGGCGGCCATCATGGATGCTCCTCTGCCACCGCAGCCGGTCCAGAGGGCGGAGGACTTCACCTCGGTAGGCGCCACCGCTCGAGGGAAGAGGAGGATACAACCCACGTTGTGCCCGCGGATGGACCCGATCGTCCATTACGCGACACGTGAGTGGCCAAAGCCCCTAGCAGACAAGAGGTCTGCTCTGGGGTACGGCATGTATTGCAGCGTGCAGGACTGGTCCTGGACCAGCGGGGTCCCGGACATCGAGGATTCGGTCCGCATGGCCCTGCAGCCCTCCGCATCCGTGTGGCCCGGCACCAGACCTCTCCTTCCCTTCGAGCGGGACAGGATGTCGTTGGCTATGCTGGATAGATGTTACGCCAATGCAACACAGGTCGTCGCATTGGCGACGACCTGAGCGCCTGGCTCTCCTCTGGCCAGGCGCTCAGTGGAGACTTCCTATCGCAAGCGAGGACCACCTTGGCGGCGATCCTGCGCATGTGCCAGGCGCTAGCCGTGGATGGCGGCAGCTCCATGGCAGCAGCCCAAGTTGGGGCCAGGCACCTTTGGCTTGGGCTAGCTAACTTGGGCACATAACGTTGCTTCGCTAGGCCTGCAGCCCCCAGAGCAGGGTGTGCAGTGCGCTACACAAGCTACGAGCTCCGGTCCTCTGATCCATACTATGCCCTCCCAGAGAGAGGTCAGGCGGAGGGATCTGGTGAGTAGTGATGTGTGTGCTTCGGCCGAACGCGTGTTAGCCCCTCTGAGCTACAAGGCTAACACAGGGTTTCCCACTTCAGGGGCTCGCCCCCCCCTCCATGAGGCAAGAGCCAGGGGGGGCAGTCGAGTCACGTGGGATGAGCAGGCCAGTACTTATGACGTCGGGCAGGACACGTGACCGCCCCCGGCGCACACGATATGACGCAGGGGGCCCCCCAGCCCTTTCGTCCATCCCCCCTCCCTGCTAGGAACACCAGGAGAGGGCGGGGCCGTGACGTCTCGTGTTCCAGCTCCCGTTCCGCCCCTCACAGACTTCTACAGCATCTGGAGGGAGCAGGGATTGCTGACGGATCCATGGCTGGAGAAGACACTGCGCAGGGGTTACGCACTGCAATTCTCCCGAAAGCCACCACCATTCCGAGCACGCTCTCAGGTACGGGGATCATTAGTGGCACTACAAGCGGAGGTCTCCTCTCTGCGCAGCAGTGGAGGTAGACCCACAGGACGCCACCAGGGGGCTGTACTCCCCTTACTTCTTGGTGCCAAAGAAGTCAGGCGGGGGGCATCCCATTTTGGATTTGCGCGTTCTGAACGAGTGCATTTCCAAACGGCAGTTTCGGATGCTGTCCACAAAACAGCTCCTCGAGTGTGTCAGGCAGGGAGATTGGATGTCCTCCGTAGACCTGACAGACGCTTACTTTCACGTGCCGATAGTTCCGGAACACAGGAGGTTCCTGCGCTTCGCAGTGGGAGACAGGAATTACGAGTACTGCCGTCTCCCCTTCGGCTACGCGCTCGCACCTCGGACCTTCTCAAAGTGCGTGGAAGCGGCGCTGGAGCCGTTCAGACGCGCAGGGGTAAGAATATTAACCTACATAGACGATTGGTTAATACTGGCCTCATCCAGGGAAGTGGCTGTGAGTCACACGCACTGGGTCCTGTCCCACATACAGCGCCTGGGCTTTGTGGTGAACAGGGAGAAAAGCAGGCTGCAGCCGGCTCAGCGCATGATCTATCTCGGCCTGCAGCTAGACTCTGTGACATTCCGTGCTGCATTGTCCGTGGACGGACGGAGGAACATTACCCGTCTGGCCAGGGAGGTTCTGGCGGGCCCCAGGGTCCCCGCTCGGCGCCTCAGGTCCCTGCTGGGGATGATGGCGGCGGCTCATGCTGTGGTGCGGCTAGGCCTCCTCCACATGAGGAATTTTCAGAGGTGGTTCTCACGCCTCAGGCTTCACCCCTCCCGGGACGGGGGGAGGCTTATCTGGGTTCCCCAGATGGCAGCATCGGACATCAGGTTTTGGCTCACTCCGGGTCTATTGCGGGACGGAGTGACCCTGGCCTGCGCCGTGTCTCACGTGGAGGTGTTCACGGACGCGTCACTCGAGGGTTGGGGCGGGGTCCTCGGCCAGAGCTCTGTAGGAGGCTGCTGGTCGGACTCAGCCCGCCACATCAACCTGCTGGAGATGGAGGCAGTGCACAGGGTACTGCTGCATTTTTCTCCTCAGCTGCAGGGGAGACACGTGATGGTTCGCTCAGACAACACTACAGTGGTCTCTTATCTGAACAGGCAGGGGGGCACCAGGTCCCCCGCCCTCCATCGCATGGCGTTGGTGACGCTGCTGTGGGCGGCGCTTCACCTTCTGTCTCTGAGGGCGCGCCACGTCCCGGGTGTCCGGAACGTGGGGGCCGACAGGATGTCCAGGGGGGGCCCACTCCAGGACGAGTGGGGCCTGGCCCCACGGGTGGCTGCAGCGGTCTGGCGGAGGTTCGGTTGTCCAGTGGTCGACCTTTTCGCCAGTGCAGAGAACGCACAGTGCCCGTCCTGGTTCGCCTTAAGGGCCGCGGACGAGCCGCCCTTAGGCGTGGACGCTATGGCTCATTACCCCTGGCCAGAGGGCCTGCTGTATGCCTTCCCGCCAGTGCGTCTCCTGCCGGTCCTGCTGCGGAGGATCGAACAGGAGAGGAGGTTGGTGATCCTGGTGGCTCCGGACAGTCCTCATGCCCGGTGGTTCCCCTTCCTGAGGGGCATGGCGGTGATGGAGCCCTGGGCCCTCCCGGACGAGCCGGGGGCTCTAGTCCAGGGGGGGAGCCCTGTTTTCACGCCCTCCGTGTGCGCTCTCCGTCCATGCGTCTTGCCTGTCCTTTGGAGAGGGTGACGGCATGGTGGAGTTGTGGCCTAATCCGGCTTTTCTCCCTAAAGTCATCACGTCGGCCTTCAGGTCGAGAGTCATCAGGATTAGGGCATTCCATCCACCGCCGCATGCCTCCCCCGAGGAGGAGCGGCGGCACCTTCTGTGTCTTGTCAGAATGCTGAGGCATTACCTGGCCATGACGTCTTCATTCAGGTTGGGTGATCAGCTGTTTGTGTGTCTGGGCCCTAAGAACAGGGGCGCCCCGCTGTAGGCTCAGCGGCTGGCGCACTGGGTCGCCACGGCTGTGCGGCGGGCGTATCAGGCACAGGGTCTGGCCCCCCCAGTGGGCTTCAGGTCGCACGCCACGCGTGGGGTGGCGGCCTCTACAGCCCTCCTCAGGGGGGCGTCGGTCGAGGACGTCTGCCGTGCGGCTTTTTGGGCGTCGTCCTCTTCTTTCGTCCGGTCTTATCTTTTGGATGTGTCAGACCGGTCGGTGGCCCATTCCGTGCTGAGTGCAGCGGACTGAGTTGAGACCGTTAGGTCCCTCCTCTGAGGGGGCCTTCGGTTGACTTTCCGCCCTGGTTCAGGAGCTCTTGGGAGAGGCGTCCTACAGGTGCGGTATATATATGTGTGCTTTTGGTCAGTCAGGTAGTCAATCAATCAATCAATCAACGTTTATTTGTAGAGCGCCTTTCCTACACAAGGCAACGCAAAGCGCTTCACATCCCCTATCACATCATGCATAAATCAAACACATTAAGAGCACAAGATATATTAAAAACATTAAAAATAAAATCACAAAAATTAAAAACCTTTAAACATTAAAATCACAGATGGGACTAAAATCATAAATAGTCACAGTGCATTAAAAAGATTAAAGATAAAAACAAAGATGAAAAGATAGTCCACGTCAGGAGCTCTTGGGAGAGGCGTCCTGGGACTACGGATGACCTACGGTCTGTGTTACGTGGGGGTATCCTTGGGAGGAGTGGCCCTGTAACACGCTATTGCTTCTTCTGCCCTGAGTCCTCTCACTGTGTGAGGGTCTTGCTCGGGCGAAGCTCCAATCACTCTTCGCTGGCCTGCTGAGAGTACATGTTCCTACGGCCTCCGCGTTGTGTCCCACTAGCGAAGTCCGCTAAGGGACGTAGCACCATGACGTAGAATTAATAGTTACCTAATGTAACTTAAGTTTTACGAATAGGTGCGTAGTCCCTTAGCTACGAGCCCATCAGGCCAGCCCGGCTTGGCAGAGTTCAAGAGGGGGCGCGGCTATGGAGCAGGGGCCTTTATAGAGGAGGGTCGCTAGTGATTGGAGCATTTTTTGATTGATCTCTCTGGCGTCTGTGACCTGGGGGTCACGTGATATCCCACTAGCGAAGTCCGCTAAGGGACTACGCCCTTCTTTGTGTTCCTGAAATAGTTAATAGGTGATATCAGTTATTAGTTCATAATATGAGTTGTAATGATTCCAAATTCAGGCAAAACTGTCGTGTACTCGGGCATGACACTCGTGTGAGTGATTCTTTGAAAGGTTGTTTTATTTTGTAAACACATATACACACCCATACATGGGTGTAATCTCTGTTAAATGGCCAGTGTTTCCGCATATTGTGATTCATTGCAGGTGATATTAACACACCTAAAATTTGCCACTTTTATTTAAAATAGTGTGACATAAAAACATCAACTGTCTGTTTCTACCGTTTTAAATTAAAAAACCTGGTTGTAGAAATACTGTGTGTGCAGAAATTACCTCATTAAAAAAACAGCCTCACTATTGGCTAGTGTGGCTGGAACAGTGCATTGTTCTGCATGGTTTGACATACCAAATCTGAGCATGGGTCACAAAAGGTTAGCACACACATACAATTACACACAATGGGTTAGGTTATGTTCAACAATGTTGCCTGGCCTGTATTTCCAGTGGCCACTTCATCTGCTTTGAGAAGGAGCAACGCCATTTCACCTCTTGAAGTTGAAGTCTGTGTGGCGTGGTAGGAATAGACTTTCCTTGAGGGAAAAATATCTTACGAACTTGCCCTGTAAATCTGTGGCAATCAATTTATTGCCATTTTCAGAAAAAAAAACTACAATGGAATACAAACAGGAGACACCGGGGGCACCAACACCACAAAGCACACACACACAGACAAGAATAAAATAGCGAGGCAAGACACAATGAGGCACACAAAAACTCTTAAAAGCATGATTGCGAGTACGTTAATTGCTCTAAAACTATAACAAAATAAAAAAACTTAAAGCTCCACTAACTTAATTTATTTTTGTATTCATTACGAAAATGTGACCCATATCCATGCACTGCATTGGGATATATGTCCTTTCGAAGGAGAAGTAGCACAGGTTTGTGCTGGCGTGACATCATAATTCAAATAGATTTTTTGTGGAATAAGGGAAGGTTTATTGGTATAGCACAATTCATACACTGCATGAAAAGTGTGATTTTTGTCTCTTTTCGGCCCTGTATATTACTGTGAAACTTCTGGGATTCGGCTGTTGACGGTAGTTTGTTGTCCCCTCCTCCCTCCTCCACAGGAGGCTTTAACATGTAAATGGCAATGCTGTGAGCTATACAAATGCTAATCAGGGTTGAGGGGGTGCACAACTACTTTCAGTCAGTCTGCAGCATGGATCAGGTCAGCACACTGTAGACCCGGATTTTGTAAATGCTCAAACTGTTTATACACACACACACACACACACACACACACACACACACACACACACACACACACACACACACACACACACACACACACACACACACACACACGCACACAGAGAAATATTTCATCATGATTGATTATAGCTTGTCATGTCAATTAAATAAATCCAATAGGACAAAAGACATGTTGAAAGTGTAAGTGCTCATCAAAGGATATATGTATGTACAGTACAGACCAAAAGTTTGGATTTTTTCTTTTTTTTCATGACTATGAACATTGTAGATTCACACTGAAGGCATCAAAACTGAATTAACTCATCTGGAATTATGTACATACCTAAAAGAAAAAGTATGAACCTGTTGTGGAATTTCTAAGGAGTAAAAACACAATATTAAATATAAAATAAACAAGAGCTGTAATTCAAATCAAAGTGTGGTTTATTATCTCAGTAAATGTATACATATACAGGAAATACAACCGTGTAACCGCGTGGCAGGTCCCGGGTAGATCTGCTGAATAGTGCTCATTCTCTCTCACATTTATAGGATGGAATAAACAGAAGAGTCCATCTATGGCGCCTCTGAGTCCGAGATTAAGTGGCAGCTATGGCCCAAACCCCCCTCTCTTCTGACGTCTTACTCTGATAGACTCTCATATTACTCTGATATTAGGAAGAATTGTCAGTATGACCGGTGAGCCCGCTCTTCTTGCCCCTGATATCAAGCTAGTATCTGCCTCCACCCCGTCATTGGCCTCGCGTCCCTACAGAACAACAGTTTAGTTAGTTAAAGCAGATTCACATTCTTTGAACTTTGTCCCAGATATCCCATTTCATCATTAGATTCATTCTTAAGTTAAATTGATTTATAATCCCAGTAAGATTTCTATAACAATCCAATTGAAAATATGTGTTATATTCTCGGTTCAAAGTAGCACCAACGGCCGGTGTTATCATCACTCTCTTTACACAACCAAAACTTGGGGACTTCACAAAACTTGTTTTGTGAAACTGAATGCGCATGTTGCGCATGCGCAAAGCGCAACGAAACAATTTGCCTGAAGTCGACGGTGCGGTCTCGTGGAACGTGAAGAGAGGACTCTTTTTAATGTACGGTTGTCAGGGATGAACCAGACAGAGACGGATCGTGGTGCTCTGGAAGTTTATTTAAGTTTCTCTCAAGTTCCAGTTGTTTCAATTGTTTCTTTCTCTCAGACAGAATAAAGGCAGTACACAGTTTATATAGTCATTGTCACGTCACACATCGAAAGACGTACATGTCACACAGAGACAGTCACATCATAGTCAAAATAATCAGAGTCCTTGTGCTTGTCCTGCACGTAGGCCATATTGCTATCTAATCCTAACACTCTCCCCTTTGATCACATAATCACTCTATTGATTGATCAAATTAAATGGGAGAAAAAAAAAAACTAAAAAAAAATTATTAAAAAACAAAGAAAATGTATGCATTAAACCCATAATCATCAAAATCATCATTAGTGGATTTTATCCTCTATAATGGGGGAAAAACAAAACAAATAAACAAAAAATAAAAACCCTATTGGACACACAAGAACTCCGCAGATTCAGTCAAAACACAGACAAAAACGAGCTGAGTCTCAAATTAGAAGCTAATTTCACTTTTCTTACTCCACTTTTATTCTAGTGCTAATTGTTTACACTACACTTCAGTTATTTCACTGTATTTTTTTCACTATTCCATCTTAGACTGTGTACTTTACTTTTATGATTCACTATAGTTTAAAACTATTCTAATCTATTTACATTGATTATAATCTAATACATCTCTCTATACTGTGGTTTACTTTCATTATCAGTGGCATATTGTTAGTGGGATTTTGCTCTATGTCTATTCTACATTATCAGGAATAAAACTGTGAACACAGTAAGACAAATGGTTAATATGAACATTATTATGGCGGTCAGTTATCCAAATACATTTGTTGAACCAGGAAGTGCTGTCACTTCCTCCTCTGAATGTACATCATTAATCAAATGTTTATTATCCTTACAAGAGCTAATCTATTTGAGCAGGTTTGGGGTTGGGGTCAGTTATTCTACCATGGTGTTTGATTCTCTAATCTGTGCTGACAAATCAACAACTTTTTAAACTTCTCAAAAATGCTTTTGAATCTCTGTTGGTTCGAATCTATCTCGTTGACCTAGGCATTAATCTAGGCTACACTCATAAACATTTGTATTGTCAACATTCACAGGTGTTTGAACACAAGTGAATTTGGCAAGTATCTAATAAAACTGTACATAAAACTGTAAGTAACTTTAGCTACTTTTGAAGTAAAGGTTTGTGAACATATTATGAAGGAAATGGTCCTTTTACAATTCAAATATTAGCAATGGCTAGAAATAATCTTTTTGAAAGCAAATATGGTTGATGCATTTATCTACTGTATTTCTATTTCTTTATTTTTTGACTCTAAAGCTTGGTTGCAGCTGGAGCCAAGGCATATTTCTAGTTTGTGACTTCTGTCGCTTTTAATGGCTGTAACATTATTCTGATTCTAATATTTTAGCTGCTCTATCAGAAGGAGAACATTGTATGCTACTATTTTAACTCTTAAATGTGGAAATGTGGACGAAGGAAATCAAATTCTACAAATTCTACTTTTTTACTACTATTTAACATCTACTAGAACGCTACAATATCCATACTTTATCATTTTAAAACATTTTAACAGTTGCTCAGTCTCCCAGACTAAAAAGTCAAAGTTTTTTTCTGTCAGATGTCTGAATACTTTACATGCATTGCATTTGGTCACAGTTGTGGTTCTGGTTGTAGCAATAGCATCGGCAATAGACGTTTTTTTCTTTGGCTGGTTCTTGTTCGCAAATCGCTGTGTCCAATAGATCATCAGATGTCCAGAAGCTAGGGACAAGCAAAAAAAACAGAAGAATCATGAGTATCTGTCTCATTTAGCACTCATCAATGGTATGATTTTAAAGATATAAACCTCACTCCCCGGTTTTTCTCTCTCAGGTCCTCAGGGTCCCTTGAGGGTGAGTCTCAGTCGTCATCAGGTCAGGTCATATTTCGAGAGATGTCATCTTGGACATCAGTAGGGTCCAAGCCATGGTTTGGTTTCTCCAGATGCACTCAGGACACTTGAGTTGCTCTTTGCGATGCAGTTCTGGTCAATGGTGGTGCAGTGTCACAGTTCCTGTACACAGCTTGTCATGCAATAGTTATTGCATGACATTTCTATTTACTTTCTATGGTTAGTCACTTTGATTCTACTTTCAGCCAATATTATTGTCATTCAAAATTCAAAATTAAATTGTAAAAATCAAAATATTCTAAATGAAATATTCACCCATTTCTTTGCTATGCAGTGGAAACAAACACTACTAAAACAACTTCCATTATTTTGTTTGATATGCTACCGGAAATGATGAGTGGTGAGAGACGGAAACAACTGCAAGCTGCACTCAACTCAACTCAACTACACGACAACAACTCGCGCTGTTGTTGAGCTCGCCCCCAGGCCCGAGCTCCAGGGGCAAAATGATTACAGCACCTGGTATTCCCAGGCGGTCTCCCATCCAAGTACTATGGGGAAAACTTTGTGTGCGCTGCTCTCAAACAGAGAGAGCCGGCTTTCTCCATTCATTCTGGATTACGCACTCGGTAAGTCTCCTCTGATAAACACAATGTTTTTGTGCTGGTTCTTTATGTTTCACTCCATAAATCTCTCATATTGTGCGTAGATCGTTCACACACGTCTGTAGTTTAAATCTCGAGTGTGTAGTGCGCTGTTTATGATTGTTTACCTCTGTGTCATATGTTTGTTGCTGCTGCTGCTGCTGCTGCTCGTAGATCTCTCTGTTTGGATCACTATTGTAAAGAAAACACTTTCTCTGCGTTGTCAAACCATCTGTATTCACTGTATTCTACTGTATACAGTAATGCAGTTTGTTTACGTCTGGTTGTAGTAGTATTTCCAGCGCTAGCTAATTATTATTAGCTAATTATTGTTGATGTGTGTACTATCTATATGTATTTCACATTTCTATAGTTCAGCAACACATTGAGTTGAAAATGAATTATATGCAGTTAGTTTACGACAATGTAGTGTTTTACCAGTCCATATTTTCCTTCTATAACTGTACTTACTGTATCCCAGAGCCTCATGCTGCTAATGTCCAGATGTAAACATACAACTTCTCTGTCTTCTCTAGATTATACAGGATTCATGCTTCTTTATAATGCTAAATTTAATTATTTTATTCTTTATTATGCTAAAGATATATACATTATACATACTTCTCTATCATGCTATAGCTAGATATTTTATGATCTTTTTTTGTTGTTGCAAACAATATGAAGACATTTTCATTCTTTCCTGGCCGCGTCACTGTGATTTTTCGCAAGGGCCCACGTGGATTCCTGCTGCAGGACCCTTCGGAGGAGGCGAGGAAGATCAGGGACGACCCGTCCATGAGGGAGTGCGGTGCTCCTCTGAGGGAGGAGGTGGTGAGGGAGAACGCCCTCACTCTGGTGCGAGTGAGAGGAGGTGATGCCTCAGACAAGGCTGAAGTGCTGGGGGAGTACATCGTTCGCTCACAGCAGGCAGTAAGACCAGCACCGTGCCTGTTGTCACCATGCCCCCTGCAGCAGTGAACCCCCCTCCTCCTGCTCAGACTCTCATGTCACCGCTGTCTGAGGAGGCCATAGAGAAGGTTGTGCAGCGGATCTTGGAAAAGCAGCAGCAGCCTCCAGCAAATAAACCCCACACAAAGAAATGCCTGTCTTGTGGCCAGCCAAAATACAAATATGAGGGCGATGGCAGCTCCATCCACGAGTTTTACCAGCCAGGTCCTACCAGGTATTTCTATTGCTCCACCAAGGTCTATAACACCTATCGCACAGAGGGTTTGACCAACTCCAGGATGCCCTTCCGAGACTTTATGGACACTGAGTTCTACCAGAGAGAGCTGGAGGCCACGCAGCAGAGAGTGAATGAGCGGCAGGAGAAGAAAAGGAAGAGAGATGAGTCTCCTGCCACTGGGAGAAAGTGCGGGTTCTGCAAACTGCAGCTGAAGCAGGGACCAAACAGTCCTCACATTCATACACAATTCCCTGGTCTGTCAGGAAAATACATCTACTGCCCTGCCAAAGTATTCTCCCTGTACAAGGACCAGGGGATGGAGACCCAGATGAGCTGGGACCAGTTCCAGCAGCTCCTTTTTATGACCGGGAGAGGGAAAGGTGGCGTGTAAATAAATGAGCTATCTGCTGTCTATTGGTGCTATTGTATATAGTTACTATATTATACCTGTCTGTTCATAAATGTTTATACATATTCTAATTATTATGTAAATATATACTTAATATTGATTATGTCTAATTATATAATTTCATTTGTAAAGTCTGCATCTACAGTTCTGTATAGTCAGCTCTCAGCCGTCACAGTCACAGGGCTCATCACACAAATACTAGTTTAAGAAGATAAAGATAGCATGTTGTTGTTTTTCTTTATGGCCAATACTTTATGGATCCTATACACTTTATGGCCAATACACTTATGGATCCTCACTTATGGCCAATACACTTTATGGAGCCTGACTTATGTGAACACAATTTAGAGAGTTCGACAGACCTCAAAAACAGACCCAAATTTAGCTAGTATCCAATTATGCAGACTTTACATATAAAAAGGTGTCTGCTTACCTTATTCTTGTCAAAACACAGGTGCCAAGGACTGTCCGAGAGGTCTGCCAACCTCTTTTCCGCGTCGGAATATTCAATTTAAAAACAAAAGTGACAGAAGCGACAAGAAGCATCCAGGAACAGCTCTTCCAGCCTGCTGGAATCCCTGTTCCCAGACACAGCATGCCGGTCTCTCACGCCGAGGAAAAGAAACAAAGCAAACTCCCTCAAAACAATCCAGAGAATGGCGCACACCGAGCCGCGCATTCTCCACCAATCTGTCAGGGATGAACCAGACAGAGACGGATCGTGGTGCGCCAAACTCTGGAAGTTTATTAAAGTTTCTCTCAAGTTCCAGTTGTTTCAATTGTTTCTTTCTCTCAGACAGAATGGAGTCAGCACACAGTTTATATAGTCATTGTCACGTCACACATGAAAAGACGTACGTGTCACACAGAGACAGTCACATCATAGTCAAAATAATCAGAGTCCTTGTAGAGTCCTGCACGTAGGCCATATTGCTATCTAATACTAACACTGAAAGTGTTAAGACACGTTGTTCATTTTTTTAAAGGTATATAGCTAAAGAAGTGTGTTAAGAACGTGTATACATTTGACTATATTATCTTATAAAACTTGTGTGTTCGACCAGCTCAGCAGTGATTGTGGCCGTGTTCAGAGCCGTTCTCCCGGAGGCCTGAGAGCGCTCTTTTACGGAGGACAGCGATGAATGTAGCTGTTAGTAGCTAACTTTAGCCGTGTTCAGAGCCATATTCCCGGCCCTAACTACGCGGGCGGCCCGCGTAGTAAGCAAGGAAGCTCCGCTGTGATTGCTCCGTGTGTGATAACTTTCTGTGAAGCATGGAGCGGCTGCAGGAGCATGGACGAGGCGCTCAGAGCAGACTGCTTCGAAAGAACCGAAGGAAAAGCAGTCTGGGCTCATGGCAGAGCCTGATATACGCGGAGACTGTGGAATATCTAACATATATCATTTGTTTTGCACTGTTCCTGTCTTTGTTTGAATCTGCTCTCGTAGGTTATTGCATCTGTTCCATTCCTCCTTCACTTGTAAATACTAGTTCATGTTTTTCTCAGATACCACTTTTTGACGCTCGGACGCGCATTGTCATTGACTGACTCGCATTATCCGGTCTGAACCATAGACTGTATGCCTGAACGCAGCAGGGGGGCTGCTGGCGTAAGTGTGTAAGTTCATAAAGCAATAACAAAAAGAAATGACATATGATTGTGTTTGGTGTTGAAATGCACATATGCACAGCAGAGGAGATGGGGAAAAAGGAGAAAGGTAAGTACATCCCCCTCCATTTGTCTTGTCTGTCAGTACAGTGTTTTACTCCTATGTACAATTATGAAAAAGACACAACACGCAGTGACACTTGTAGTGATAACTTACTCAGTACTGCTTTAACAACCTTAACCTCCACCTGAAAAAGCAATTCAAATAATACAGGAAAAAAAACAGTACAAGAAAGAAAGTGACAAAAATGAAACTAAAACTTGAAGCTGTTTTATCTGCTGTAACCTTTTGGCAAAAGCTAAACTGGGGAAATACACTTTGTTAAGGCGGGTTTATTCTGTCCAGTCGTGTGAATGACACGTAATATATTAAAGGACCGTGACGTCGCCCGGTCACAACACACTTGAAGGTAACTCTACATTTCTCAATATAATGAGTTAACTAGAGTTTGGGAATAAAGTGGCACTAACTGTGTGGGGGAAAAAAACATTAACTTTTTGGACTGAGAGTGGATTTTTTAAACAAGGACTCACATGGCTCTTAAGTCTGCAAAATAATCCTAAAAAATGGCCTGTTGCGTGTTTTATTTGTTCACAACATTTTACTTTTGTGCACAAATAACATGCATTGTTAATGCATGGAGGAAAAAGGTGGGTATCCGAGCTTTAAATTCAGGAGCTTTGCTTGTGCTTCAGGAGGAGACACGGGAGAGACACAACATTTATTTCACATTCAAAATCATGAAATGACAAAGTATTACAGTGCCTTGCGAAAGTATTTGGCCCCCTTTCGCCACATTTCAGGCTTCAAACATAAAGATATAACATTTTATTTTTTTGTCATGAATCAACAAGTGGGACACAATCGTGAAGTGGAACAAAATTTATTGGATAATTTAAAACTTTTTTAACAAATAAAAAACTGAAAAGTGGGGCATGAAATATTATTCGGCCCCTTTACTTTCAGTGCAGCAAACTCAGTCCAGAAGTTCAGTGAGGATCTTTGAATGATCCAATGTTGTCCTAAATGACTGATGATGATAAATAGAATGCACCTGTGTGTAATCAAGTCTCCGTATAAATGCACCTGCTCTTTGATAGTCTCAGGGTTCTGTTTAAAGCGCAGAGAGAACCATGAAGACAAAGGAACACACCAGGCAGGTCCGAGATACTGTTGTGGAGAAGTTTAAAGCCGGATTTAGATACAAAAAGATTTCTCAAGCTTTAAACATCTCAAGGAGCACTGTGCAAGCAATTATATTGAAATGGAAGGAGTATCAGACCACTGCAAATCTACCAAGAACCGACCGTCCCTCCAAACTTTCATCTCAAACAAGGAGAAGACTGATCAGAGATGCGGCCAAGAGGCCCATGATCACTCTGGATGAACTGCAGATAACTACAGCTGAGGTGGGAGAGTCTGTCCATAGGACAACAATAAGTCGTGCACTGCACAAAACTGGCCTTTATGGAAGAGTGGCAAGAAGATAGCCATTTCTCAAAGATATCCATAAAAATTCTTGTTTAAAGTTTGCCACAAGCCACCTGGGAGACACACCAAACATGTGGAAGAAGGTGCTCTGGTCAGATGAAACCAAAATCGAACTTTTTGGCCACAATGCAAAACGATATGTTTGGCGTAAAAGCAACACAGCTCATCACCCTGAACACACCATCCCCACTGTCAAACATGGTGGTGGCAGCATCATGGTTTGGGCCTGCTTTTCTTCAGCAGGGACAGGGAAGATAGCTAAAATTGATGGGAAGATGGATGGAGCCAAATACAGGACCATTCTGGAAGAAAACCTGTTGGAGTCTGCAAAAGACCTGAGAATAGGACGGAGATTTATCTTCCAACAGGACAATGATCCAAAACATAAAGCCAAATCTACAATGGAATGGTTCACAAATAGACGTATCCAGGTGTTAGAATGGCCAAGTCAAAGTCCAGACCTGAATCCAATCGAGAATCTGTGGAAAGAGCTGAAGACTGCTGTTCACAAACGCTCTCCATCCAACCTAACTGAGCCTGAGCTGTTTTGCAAGGAAGAATGGGCAAGAATTCCAGTCTCTCGATGTGCAAAACTGATAGAGACATACCCCAAGCGACTTGCAGCTGTAATTGCAGCAAAAGGTGGCGCTACAAAGTATTAGCGCAAGGGGGCCGAATAATATTGCACGCCCCACTTTTCCGTTTTTTATTTGTTAAAAAAGTTTAAATTATCCAATACATTTCATTCCACTTCACAATTTAACTTTTATATTTTTATGTTTGAAGCCTGAAATGTGGCAAAATGTTGAAAGGTTCAAGGGGGTCGAATACTTTCGCAAGGCACTGTATGTAAGACAAGCAGGGGTGACAGTGGCTCAGTTGGTAGAGCATTGGCTTCTGGGCCTTAAGGTTGTGGGTTTGAGCCCACCACAAGACCTACTTCACAACTCCCACTGATGAATGCTGTCATTGTGTCCTTGGGCAAGACACTCAACCCCACTTTGCCTGGAGCCCCCACTGAAAGATCTCAGCTCCTGTGGACTCACCACCTGCAGGAGGATCAGTGAGGGGCTGGTGCTCTGTGTACTGGGTGCAGCTCTGACTGCCACCCCCCCGACCCAGAATTAAGGGAAGGAAATTGATGGATAGATGGTCAATTAAACAAATAATAATAATAATTAGTTGATTATGAATATGTTGATGATTTTTTGATGAGTGACAACTCATACTGATAGTATGCTTCTGACTTTGCATTATTAAAATGATTGATGTGTATGTTCAAATCATGTATGTGTGTGTGCGTACGTGCGTGCGTGTGTGTGTGTGTGTTGTACGGATCCTCCCTGGGCCTGAAGGTAGGATCCGTACAACACACACTGTACGGATTCTACCTTCAGGCCCCTGTACCTCTTTGTTTTGTTCTTCATTTGTTGGCCATGTAAGTTGGTACAGTGCTTTATGTATGGCGCAGAATGTTATAACTTTGTATGGTGCAAAATAAAGTATTCAATCAATCAAAATAAAGAAACCCAGCAGATCTCCACCAATGGAAAGTTAGATTAATGACTAAGACAAAACAGTATATGTGGTAAATTGTCATAACAGCAGTGTCTGGCTAATACACATCTGCAATCTGGATGATTTGAGCACAACCTATTAATGTATTGTGTTTCTGTATAAATTACTATACTATAAACTATGATTTCAAATTCACTTCAGAGTTTCAGTCTTGTACTTTCCTCTGTGTTTGACATTATTGAGCGAAAGCCTGCGTCACACATGGGCTTTTGATGCCCACACAACAGATTCCTGAATGCACATTAGCTTATAAACTGGATTGAACAACGCTGTCAATCATATCATCAACCTCCATCCATTTTTTTCTTCCCCTTTGTCCATTTCCGGGTTGGGGGTTGGGAGTCACCCTTTTGACAGATCATCAACCTATAATAAATAAATGTTCCACATTAAATGTTCAGGGCCTCAGGTTCATGTTTAGAAGTGAGTAGAAATCAAAATCCTACATTTGAAAGTAACCTCAACACTGTCTTCTTGAACATGATGTGTTCAAGCTTTTTCACTTAAACCGTTGGAGTGCCTTGGAGTTTTGAGTTCTATAGGAATTCACCCACAACCTCAAATGCACTGTTTGACTGAAAAGCTATGTTGGCTTTAAAGGCAAAGGTAAAAGGTAAAGGTGCACTTAATTTATGTCATAACCTTACATGACCTAGTAAAGAATCCAAAAAACAAAATCAAAACTATAGTCAAGTGACTTTTGGTTAGGTGTGGTCAGCCCAAGAATGTGAACAGACTTGGTTTTGTGAGCAATTGTTGTCTTAAGTGTGTTCAAAGCATCAGAGGAGTCAGGTTACACGCATAGTCTACAGTGGACACGTGGAATCTGAGTTTTCAGCTTCACCTTCCCATGTCTGAGGCAGTTTTGTTTCGTGTGTTTTTGACTCAGTGGTTACTTACTTACTTACTTACTATCCTATAGATAAGAGCTCAACCGTTTATGTTTCTAACTGCTTCAACATCAAGTCTCTCTGATCTGATTTGATCCTGAACTCTCTTCGTCTGAGCCACACCTGCTGTGCAGTAGTGTCCCTTGTAAGAACATCTAGAGTGTCGAAAGGAGTCCATGTCCTCGCTCACGACGGACGAAGGACGGCTCACCTCTCCAGCACTCGAGAGAAGCCGCTGCAAGGTCTCTGGCAGTGTCGCAACTTGGAAGGACAAGTCACAGAGATCAGGGAGGTCGAGGCTGCGTGAGAACTTGCTGATTGCGTTTGAGAATACCTTACCTTCTTCTCACCGCCTCTGTGCGCAAGTTGGGACTATCCTCTGCGGGGAAATCTGGTTTGGAAGAGCACAAAACAATCTCATAAACTGCAGAGTTTGCCTTTTCTAGAGAAAGATCATAATCCATCTTCTTCTGCTTCATCCGTTGCCGGGTCGCGGGGCCAGCAGTCTAAGCAGAGACGCCCAGACTTCCCTATCCACACACACTTCCTCCAGCTCGTCCGGGGGGACCCCAAGGCGCTTCCAGGCCAGCTGAGAGACATAGTCCCTCCAGCGTGTCCTGGGTCTTCCCCGGGGCCTCCTCCTGGTGGGACGTGCCCGGAACACCTCCCCAGGGAGGCGTCCAGGAGGCATCCGGAACAGATGCCCGAGTCACCTCAACTGGTTCCTCTCGACGTGGAGTAGCAGCGGCTCTACTCCGAGCTCCTCCCGTGTGACTGAGCTCCTCACCCTATCTCTAAGGGAACGCCCAGCCACTCTGCGGAGGAAGCTCATTTCGACCGCTTGTATCCACGATCTCGTTATTTCGGTCATTACCCAAAGCTCATGACCATAGGTGAGGGAGGGAACGAAGATTGACCGGTAAATTGAGAGCTTTGCCTTTCGGCTCAGCTCCCTCTTTACCACAACGGTCCGATACAGAGACCGCATCACTGCGCACGCTGCACCGATCCGCCTGTCAATCTCACGCTCCATCCTTCCCTCACTCGTGAACAAGACCCCAAGATACTTGAACTCCTCCACTTGAGGAAGGACCTCTCCACCCACCTGAAGAGGGCAAGGCACCTTTTTCCGGTCGAGCACCATGGCCTCAGATTTGGAGGTGCTGATTCTCATCCCAGCCGCTTCACACTCGGCTGCAAACCGTCCCAGTGCATGCTGCAGGTCCTGGTTCGTTGGAGCCATAGAATTAAGATCATCGTAAAGATTTTTGTTTTCTTTTTAGATTTTTTAATTTTTATTATGCAACATTTACACAAACAATACAATACAATAGCAATAATGACATAAAGAGAAAGAAAGATAACTAATAGACTGATGTTGACAACAAACAAAACCGCGCAAAAGAGATGGCGCTGACGCGTCATCTTCCTACTGCCCTGATGGGAGCGACACTGTGCATTTTAGATGTCTATGATCAGTTATCGTGTTTCTCTTTGATTTTGATTAATGAGGAATGTTTGTCGTCGCCACGGCAACAAAGTAAAAAATAAGCCATGGGTCTGATTGAATTTTTGAATCAGAATGGAAAAACAGAATTATGTGCAAAATTTCAAACATTTTGAGAAAGCTATCTTTCTCCCCATCTAAAACTTGACTCAGCCTGTAGGGGGCGCTAATGCTGCAATTTCATGTTTTACACTTTCAGTTTAACCAAACCTGAGAGTTTTTTTTAGAGTAATCATTAGTTTTAATAATGTGATATTTCATGTAAATAATGCAAGTGTGATGTATTTGCTATGGACCTAGTTTGTGCATCACTTTGTAAAGTCATTTGTATTAAGCCTAAATGTGATAATGTGCATTTACTGATGACAGGGGGACATCTGTGAACATGAAACTGGACACAGAAGACGCATGGACGTGATCTTTCGGACCATGGGCCATATGCCTAAAGATTCTAAGAGTCCTCTTAGAGAGCTCCTAACTTAACCTAAAAACTCCTAGCTAGGCATCTTAGCTTAAAAGTTATTCCAGAACACTCTTAGAGAACTCTGAGCAAGGAATGGACAAAAACTCTTATCTTAGTGAGGAGGCGTGGCCGACCCAGTTGTTAGGTATGAGTCATCATCTCAGACGCTGTGATTGGTTGATCATAAAAGTTAGAGAAAACATATTTTTGGTGATAATGGGCAAAATAAGGATCCTCAAATGGACAAACTCAATCATGGAATCTAATCTTAGGAAGACTGTGTTATTGTAAATAATAGTCAGAAAAAGTAGAAAGTCAGATATATCAATTTTAAATTAATACTGTGAATAGTAAGTTATACTTTTACACCACATCATCAGAGCTTGCTTAGCACCAATTTATCACACATATTTAACACTCGTATTTAACATGAGAACATTATATGGATAAGAGATGATAATAATGACGTTAGGATTAGTAAAGGCTGTGACACTGAAAGACGTATAAGGAATTAAAGAAACAATATTGATACAAACATATTAGACATACACTGTACAAATCAAGTGCATGTTATTGTAAATGTCACTGTTGGATAACTGTAAATATACCACAGAATAAACTAAGGTGTAGCAACCACATAATTTAAGTTAAGTTAATTTAAATGATACATAGAGGGTGGGTGTAAAAAGTCTTAACTTCTTTCCACTCCTTTTTGAGCTGGATTGTTGTTAAGAAAACAAAACTGTATATTTGTACTTTTTCTATTCTGTTGTTGTTTTGTTTGTTGTTGTCCATGTTGTTGTTTTTTCATGTTTGCCATGGCTCGAAATGAAGTATTTATTCATTCATACTGAATGTTCTTTCAACTTTTACCATTTCTACCTACTTTGGTGTAACAAGTGTTATTGCTGACCAGCCTATAAGAAGCTGGTCACAGGATTGACTTTTAAATATACCACCAACATGATTCCTGCACGACTCAATCTGTAGCGTTTCACTGATTCACTGTAATCCAGTGTAACAGAATATTTATCCCGCCTCTACTGCCGCCATTTTGTTCTTTTAGGGAACTTTTAAGTCGCAAAAGTCCTCCTCTCAACTCTTAAGAGATCTCACCTTAGGATCTTTCTTTAGAGCTAGAATTTTTTAGGAATAGCTTTTTTCTTAACTAGGATCTGCTCCTCACTTTTAGGGGAATTTCTAAGAGTAGGTCAAGATTCTGAGAAAATTCTTAGAATTTGGCCACTAGGAGCAACTTTTAGCACTAAGTATCTTTAGGAATGCGGCCCCAGATTTATGAGTCAGATTCATGCGGTCATGAGTACTTACTTTTATAGCTCCTAGCCTCTTGAAATCGAACAGACCTGGGGTTCAAATCCCGGTCGGACCAGGGCCTTTCTGAGTGGAGTTTGCATGTTCTCCCCGTGTCTGCGTAGGTTTCCTCCAGGTACTCCGGTTTCCTCCGGGTACTCCGGTTTCCCCTACCACTAAAAACATGTACAATAGGTCTGGCATGCGCCTCTAGTACTGGCCCCGCTCCCATCTCTGTGTGGAGTGAGAGACAAACGCCCAAAAATAACAACTGTAAACCACTTTGTGACTCTGGTCTGTGAAAGGCGGTATATAAATAAAGATTACTTACTTACCTGATCAAGTCAAGTCAATGGCTTAAATGTATTCAATTAGAAGTATCCATCCATCCATCCATCCATTTTCTACCCTTTAATCCATTTCTGGGTCAGGGGGTGGCAATCAGAGATGCCACCCAAGTCTCATAGCACCAGCCCCTCACTGACCCTCTGCAGGTGGTGAGTCCACAGGAGGACGGCTGCTCTCTGAGTGTGAGCATAGCCTTGATCTTTCAGTGGGGGCTTTTGGGCAAAGTGGGGTTAAGTGTCTTGCCCAAGGACACAACGACAGCAGTCATCAGTGGGAGTCGATGGAGAAGGTGCAGAGGTGGGAATTGAACCCACGACCTTCTGGCCTTAAGGCCAATGCTCTACCAACTGAGCTACTGTCGCCCCTGTCGCTGATCAATTAGAAGTACAAGTACTTAAATAAAAGCTATGAAACATGTTTCTCACTGATTGTGTGGTTGGATAAAACAAATGCATACATCACTTTTCATGGCACACAAAGAACTAAATCATAATAATTTCCAGGTTTTGATGAGTACACAGTACAAAAGACAGCTGTATCAGAGGCAGACGTCCAGGCACCTGCTGTTGTTACTGCTGCTGCTGCTGCTGCATATATGTCTTCAGCAAATGAGAGATGTGTTTTAACTATCCATGACTTGTAATTAATAAATAAATGAAAATATTGGTCATTGTAGTTTGTATTGTAATCCACAGAAGCTGGAGGTGATGGAAATGAATGAAGAAAGGATGCCTCTGGAAAAAAAATGCACAAAAAAAAATCATTAATTAAAACAGACTCGGTTCTTCTGGGATTACAGAGTAAAATTAGCCTTTTGCTACAATCAGACATGTCGACATATGTTCAACCATATGTTCATATACATGTACTGTCCCAGTCAAATTAATCAATATAAATACACAGTAGTAGAGTAGAACCAGACCCTAACCCTCTGAGGAGGAGCAGAAGTAGAATGCCTTTACACACACGAGAACACTATTCAATAATTTAACATGTCAAATAAATGTAATTTCATTCCCAGTCTTTAACAGGAGGCTGGTAGAGTGGGATTTACAAAATATATACTCAATTAAAACCATATATATCAGTCTGATTTCTCTCTGTAGCATTAATATTGAATCTGTGGGTTTGTTTTCTCCCTAAAGAACCGATCCTTCATTCCTTCTTGGTTCACTAAAAAGACCGATTGAAGACCGTCCTTGCTGCACTGCAATAGAATAATATACACGTTCAAATTGGGAGCCTAGTGCGTACGTCACACAGGAACCGCAAAACCCCATGTACTTGGCATTCCTGCGTTTAATTTTAGCTTAGCATTAGCGAAGATTAGCTTTGGGGAAGTCATGTTCTGGCCCTGGCTACATCTATGGAGGATTGGCTGATCGATTGCATCTGTCTTGATTTACCCGGAAATCAAGCATGACCTTTCAACCTGCGAAAAAAAATGCAACACATTTTTGGACACTGATTTTTTTTCAACATTGTATTTTTGGACACTGCATTTTAAAACATTGAATTTATTTACACTGACTACTTTTTTGTTATTGTTTATCTAATTCAAAAGCATAAAAAGTTTTGATAATAAAAACCCAAAATAACCTTCATACTTGATTTTACTGCTACTGAACACCTTAATTGCTCCGACAGGGATCAATAAAGTATCTATCTATTTATAATTTAATTGCCTTTTGTGACTGTTTCTATATGTTTTGTTCAGCATTTTTAGTTGCCATGTGTATGAATTGTGCTATAAAAATATACTTGACTCCTCTAACCAACCATCAACAGCCATTGATTAGATAAGATAAACTTAATTGATCTCACAATGTGGAGAAATTTACAAGGAAACTCAGTTCACACACACACGCACCAGACTTCTATTGGGATAATGGAAATGTTACATGTATTTTCTTTTTTTTTTAGATTTGCACTCTGCTCTCGTTGCGGTTCACATGACTCCATGGACCGAGGAGGGCGCTAGAAGTTCTCACATGTAACGACATTGAAGTCTCATATTTGTCAAGGGACTCAATCAATGTGTAATTACAGCGGGCAGCTATCATAAAAAAAAAAAAAAAAAACAATGCCAGGAGAGCTCTCAAGGTTACCCATCTAATTGTGTTATTTATAAATATGAAATGATTGTAAATGCGGCTGCCACGGTGCATGAAGCAGACGGCTGATGAACATGATATATTTCCAATTTGCGGTGTGAGATGTGCACGGACAGGTCGATGTGCCAAAGAGCTTTTCTCTCTCGGTTAATAATACAGATAATAAGGCTTGCACTTGAACCTGGCTCTCCGCGTAGACACATTCAAAAAGACGTGATCGCAAGTCGTTTTAGTGCTCTGTATTTTATTCCAGCCTCTCAAGCTCAAATTAAACCGATGCATTAGGGTTTTAGGAGGCAGAGGTCCCGAGCATTTAAGGATTCTGTTCAAAGTCCTAACAATGGGCCGTGTCAAATGCAAACACTACTTTCACCGAGATTGCCTGAGCTCCCATGCACGATTAGAACAAAAGTCAAATATATATGGAGTGGGCTAACCCTTGGGATGAAGTAGTTTGACTAACCTCTGGAAATGCAATTACTCATGCATGTATGATATTGGAATAACATGAACAGAGGTCAAGTTGGTATGAAAGATATTTTTCTAATTGGGGAAAAAAAATGTAGTCATAATAGAAGTTTTATCCTTTCTGATTTTAATGTACAGTGATTGTTTATGATTGGAATGCCTTGTGTGACGTTTTGTTCAGCACTTTGAGTTACCTTGAGTTTTAATTGTGCTATACAAATCAACTTGCCTATTAGAAATCCTGTCATTAGGTAATTTGTATGATAAGTATAATGACATATTTTATTTGTCACGCTGTGAGGATATGATAGCCTTGTCTTACCATACCATCGTACTCATTTTAGTCCGTACTAAGGTCTGGATTTTCTCCATTGAGCTCCGTGAACAGGTGGGAGGGGTTATCTCTTTTTGCAGATTGAAACGATTGGAGCATTTAACATTTAGCCTAGCTTTAGCATTTAGCCTAGCTTTAGCCATCTACTTTGGAGCCCGTGGGGAGTAGAGCCACAACATCTTTGCAGCAATGATATTTTCTAAACATTCCTCTTGCTTCAGCTTCGATTTCTTGATATTTGGAGGCAAACCAGAACGGATTACTTTACTATTGCATTGAAAAACTACAACCAGCAAATTTGGTGCAAACTCTTAACGTCACCAACACCTCCCTACAACACCCGCCTCGCTCGCTACTAGGATCAGACCCAGACGTACACGTAAAGAATTGATTATTGACAAAGAGTTTACGGACGGCTAAGGCCAAGCTACCGCGGCAGTACACGTCATTCCAAAATCCTCTCCCTTGACACAGACGTGAATTCCCCAGTCTTCCCAGGTCTGCAGACATCCTCTCACAGACCATGCTCTCGTCTCGCTGCACCGTCTCATCAGGCCTCAGTGCACACCTGCTCTCCAGCCTCAACCTCCCTTTTCACTCCCAACCTGCCACACAGCCTCATCTCCACATCGCCTTCTGTCCCACCGGGGGTCCGTGTCATTCCCCAGCTTATAAGCGCAGGCTTGACATGGGCCTGGAAGGACAGCCTGCTTCCCTGTGCACCAGAGGATGAAATGAGCCCACCATCCAGGCCAGAAGTGTCTGGCCATTACACCCATACCATGACCAGAGCTTCTCCCACATCAACCCCCCCCCCCTAGGCTGACTTTCCCTCGCTTCTTTTAACCCTTTCATGTTTTCCACAACTATTTGGTGCATCACTTTTCTAGTCACTATTCTATCTACTATAGTATCTACTTAAAGTTTGGAACTGAATTCTTGGTTCACTGCACTTTTACCCTCAAACTGCATCTCAACCTTTTGGTAAAGGCCTATCATTAAAATAACTTAGGGGCAGCTGTGGCTTCAGTAGTTTATCACCACCGTGTATGGAGTGAAGGAGTAATGACATGTGAGGTGTCTTTGACTGTCCAAAAAAGTCCTATATAAAATGTATTATTATTTATTTCTCTTTTATTTATGTGCTTGTCTTTTGCGGATGTATTCTAATGTGGTTTTACTGAAAATGGCAAATAAATCAATCTGATTTAATATTCTCTTTGGGGGACCGACCCTTAAGGAGACTTTCTGTTAAAACTCTGGCCATCTGACAAATATAGTTGATGACCCCTGCCATAGTCATGTCATCTTCTACCCCTTTATTAAAGTAGAAATATGTGAGATTTTCATCAATAAATGGCCCTAATCCGTCAAAATACATTAATTAACCATGCTCTTTTACAATAATTCTTTAAATGAAAAGAGTAGTTCAGCCGAGATATTCAAATTTAGTTTTACACAGCCCTTAAATCTTGTTATGGGTTTCCTTGTAATGTCCCGCCCTCCATCATTTTACCAATCAGAAAGTCCATGATCCGTGTTGCCAAAACAAAACAAAACAAGGAAAAATATGTATATCTTTGTGAAAAAGGTGTTGGTTATAGATTTGTTGTTGACAAAACTCTTTTTTTCAGATATTATGGTCCCAGCTGGATTTGTCTGCATATCTGGCAACCTGAGAGTGAGAGAGGCTGCAGTACCACTTTTGGCCAGATTTTTACATACTGCTCCTTTAATCCATAAAGTTAACCCCTTCCAACTTTTAAGGGTAATATAATTCTGCCATAGTCTGTAGAATTATACCACATATGATGCGTCACGATGCAAGCCTTGTGTCCTGTGCACCGTTATGTTTTGTTTGGCCTCAAAATGCCTCAAAAATAATTACGAAAATGCTATCCATGTCCATGTAGTGCATTGGAATATACGTCCTCTTGAAGAAAAAGTAGCGCGGGGTTGTGCTGGCGTGACATTATATTTTAGATCGAGTTTGGATGAAATAAGGAAGAGATGTGTTTCGGGTCGCAGATTGTGACCAATCACAGCGGACCACTAGCCCCCACTTTCGTGAGAAATCTACAGGTCCGTTAGCATAGACGGCTGAGTTAGCACAACAAGCGGCGGAGCTAACCTGAAGCTTCCTTGTCACTGGTTACTGCTTACACAGCGAAACAGCCATCCAAAAGAAAGTCCCGTTCCTCCGCGCTTCCCGGTTCTATCGTTCTATGGTCACGCCATCCACGTGCAAATCCATATCCATGTATTCTCCATATTGGGAGACGCAGCTCCGTCAACAACAGTGGGTGTGTGTGGGGGCGATAGCTTCGTGGGTGCGGGGAGGGGAGCAGAAAGAGAGAGGCCAGCGAGTCCGCGGCTTCAAAATCCCAAAGTCAGTTAGTGCAGCTTTAACGGTGAGGTTTTGTTTGGCCTCAAAATGCACCTGGACATTGAAAGGTACTCAGAGTTCAGGTCCTCACAGTTAACCGTACAATTAGCCTGACCGCCGATTAATAGGACATAAAAGATGTTGAGAGTGATTCACCTCAAGTGCAGGAAGCAGCCCAGACTGACATCTCAGAGAAAAAGTCTATATATATATTTTTTTACCTTTCTTTAACCAGTAAAGTCCCATTGAGATTGAGAACCTTGTGTTCAAAAGATTCCTGGACTAAAGTTACACAGTTACATACAATTACAAATTATAAAAACGGTTGTGGTTCACATTTATCTATTTATTTTTTAATTTTTAATTAAGAAGACATGAATTAAAATGAGAAATAAAAAACAACACAAAAAACGGATACGATTAAAGGACAACTCACCCTCAAATCCACTTTTTTTTGCTGATAAACGGTATAAATGAGTGTCCAATAGTGTTGTCTACATATCCTGGTCATAATCTTGTCACTTTGGTGCAAATTAGTTGAAAGTTAGACTTTCTGCCTAAAACCGTCTGTGAGACGCCATCTGCTGGCGACCTGTATTACTACATTTGAATTTTGAATCTGGCGCCAACACTGGCACAGAAGTTGGACCTGACCTCTGCAAGTTGGACCTGACGTCAGCAGCCCCCCGCCCAGAGCTATGTAAACGGCCCAGTCTCGTTCACGCCCCCTTTAGTCCTCCAGGCTACGCCCATTTAGAGGAAGATTTGAACAGGAAATGTGAGTAACGTAAGCTCCGAGGAGCGGGGGTGAGAACCACTTTAAAGACAAAACAAAACCGAATGGACAAAATAAAAAGGCATTAAACAAAACGGACATAATTAAGGACACAAAATGGAAACACATTCACACACACATCTACACACACTGATACTGATTATACTGTTTAAATCCAGTTCTGTTTTTTGTCTTCAAAAGTGTCTGTTTTGTTTTATAACTTTGATTTTTGCCGTTTTATGATATTGATTCCCTCCGTTTTTTGTCATAATGTGGTTTTAAAGACAGCCGAGAAGACGGAACCCCTCATTTGGTGTTGTTTGTTTTGGACGGCACAGTGGCTGAGTGGTTAGCACTCTCGCTTATCAGCAAGAAGGTTCTGGGTTCAAATTTCTGAGTAGAGTTTGCATGTTCTCCCCGTGTCTGCGTATGTTTCCCCTACTACTAAAAACATATGTAATAGGTCTGACATGGACCTCCTGTACTGACGACCTCCCATCTCTGTGTGGAGACAGTTGTAAAGCGCTTTGTTACTCTGGTCTGTGAAAGGCGCTATACTAAGTCATGTTTATTTACACAACACATTTTAAAGAGGTAAAGGTGCACTTTATTAATCCCCGTAGGGCAAATCAATCCTCTGCATTTGACCCATCCTGATGCCATGAAGGCTTACGTCAGGAGCAGTGGTCTCCGTAGTAACAGTGCCCAGGAACCCATCTCCAGATGTTGATGCTCGGCTTGGTCAGGACTACCAGAGCTGGAGGATTTAACCTAGTGAGCATGTTTTTAGTGGTAGGGGAAACCGGAGTACCCAGAGGAAACCTACGCAGGCACAGGGAGAAGATGCAAACTCCACTCAGAAAGACCCTGTTCCGACCGGGATTCAAACCCAGGACCTTCTAACTGAGAGGCAAGAGGGCTATCCACTCAGCCACCGTGCTGCCCAAGGCCACCCAAAGCGCTTTACAATGTTCAGAAATCTTAGATTATAGATAAAGATTACTTACTTACTGAATTTCTTTTTTTTTCTTACACTACACCAGGGCAGCTGTGACTGTGAGTGAAAAATACATGCATTTATTAGATAAGATTAAATTCAACTTCATTGTCATTACAAAGTCAGAACAATGCAACGACTGACGGACATCTTTCCAAGCAGACGACATGTCATAACCGTCTTACACTTTCACTTGCTTTGGGGTCAAGGACATTAGGTTGTTCGCCGCTCTGTATAAGCCTGGGCCAGGGAGAACGCACTGTTGTTGTCACTTTCAATAGACATCACAATAAAGAGGCTGCCTTTCAGAGAGTGTTCCCAGGAAATGTCAGGGCCATTCTCAGGGGCCTTGAAGAACGCCGTCTTTTTAAAAGCAATATTGGCAGTAAACAGTGAGGCGTGGGCGGTCTATCTGTGCCATCGCAGCGTGTGGGGGGGTGATAATCGCATGGAGGAGAGCCACCTGCAGGAGTTGAACTTTACCTTCTTCACATTTATTGGATCCTCGCCAACCGGGAGATGCTTTTGTGAAAGTGTCATGGCAAGCCTTTTCACGGCAAAAATAATCTGTACATTTTCATCCACTTTTGAAATCTTAGGAGACGTCACATTTAAATGGTAGTGCTTTAATTCGCGGCTGCCATGCTGAATGTCATCGAGATCTCACAAATCTGTCTGGGAACCTTTCAAATCCTCAAAAGCTGAGTGCGCTGTCAGCTCAAGAGGCGGGATGGTAACAGAACACAGAAGCAACGAAAAATTCCAATGAAACGAAAAAGGAAACGAAAAATGATGTTAAAAGTACATGGGAGGATTTACCCTAATTTTAGGAAAGAACCACTGTCTCCACTTTTTGAACACAACTCTCTGGTCTTATTGGACGAGCATGTATCACCAGAATGATTGACAATTAGGAGAACCTATAGTCTTGATGATCCACCCGGAAATAGACAATCCTCCCATATGTATGCCTTGAACCCAGAGGTGTCCAAACTTTTTAGTGAGAGGGCCACTGTGGTTCATCAGACGACCTGGATTGACTGGATTCTGGAATTTAAAATGAGTTATGATACATCCTTATTGAGGCTCTGAGATAAACAGCAAGGTATAGCATGACTGTATTGATGGAGCTGAAGTTGGTTGAATGACACTATCAGAGTGCCTCAATGCCGACTTTGTGTTAGTAGCAGAGGGCCACATAAAAAAATCACAGAGGACCACAAGTGGCCCGCAGGCCTGAGTTTGCAAATGTTCTTATTGTCATTCAAAACAGGTCATTCCCCCGACAACAGCACTGGTCACAGAATTGTTGATTAGCCACCAACAGAATATAAAAATCAGTTAAACTCATAGTGATTTACTATGTTGACAGTAAATGTGTCAAAAAATCTCTGGTCAGTTTCTAAAATGGGAATTCAGAGTCTGAGAGTTTACAAAAACATTCACAACATCCAAGAACCTCATAATTCCTGACTGTCCTGGACACAACAGCAGGTTGTTTATATTTTTTATGAATATCCCTGTTCCAAGATTACATTTAGCAGCTGAATCAGCGTCTCTTTGGTAAACTCAAACAGTGCAGTATCTGGAGCAGGACATTAATCACAGGCAACTTACAATAGCTGCAGCTACAGGTGCAGTTTTTACACAAACAATATATGAGAAAAAAAAAACACACTCCATTTAATATCTCTGAATATAATTGATCAACAGTTCTAAAGTGGGCTTCCCAAACTGGGGTAGTACTTATTAACTTCAGGCTCTTTGTTATGGTAAACCCATTATGTTTTACTTTAGCAGCTAATGTTAGCCTTGAGACAGAGAAGTCTTAAGATAGATAGGAAAATAGAGAAATTCAGGTGTCCAGTAGCTGCAAAAACACATCCATCCACACAAACAAAACAAATATATTGATCATTCTTAAAAGCTTGCAATAGTGATAGTATTTATAAGAAGCAACAGTGCTCTGTGAAATGACGCAACAATTCAGGAAAAATTGTGAATTAGTGACAATTATTTTTTACCTACCTGTGGTTTACCTGCGTGCAAGGGATGCGGTTTCATTTACAGCTGGTTTTGTTACGTGACAGAAAAAAATCAATATGGAGATGGCAAATAATTACACTCTTGAGCTTTTGGAGCCCATTTTGAATAACGGACAGAAACGTACATGATCAAGTAAGCATTCAGTACAGAGCCAGGCATGCCAACAAATATTTTACTTTTTATCCTAAGAGCCCAATCCAAGAACACAAAGCCAGTTTCCATGGGGCTGCTGCTCGAGTGTCGCCTTATTGTGAAAAACATACATATCGATCATGGATCCCCTGAACCTAGACCTCTGTGATCTTTAAGTGCTGCCCGTCGCACTGCCTATTGCCTTACCTTCTATGCCAGAAAGGTCGAAAACTTTTGTGAAAAAAGACCTAAAGATTCCACTATTTATTTTGACTCACAATGTTATGGTAGAGCAAGTTTCTGACGGATCCACTTTAAAACTGGGATAGTTTGAGACTAGTAGGAAGAGTAAAGTGGTATAAGGGTAAAGCTCTTGATGAATTGACCTCATGGCCTTGTCCACACCTGATTGGCTCTGTCACAAACTGCATCCCATTTTGTTATCATACCCTGGTGCAGTGGTTCCCGTCTTATATATATGCCATATCTTTCACATCGCCCAGAGGTGTCAATCTCAATCTCGTCCTGGACCATCGCTGTTTCTAGAATTTACCAAGGAATCCATAGTTTTCCTTGGAACGTTTATTTTTCACATTCGGCTCAGCAAAAATATCAACAAATTCAACATTTCGTAAACAGATCAGTGAAAGATCTAAATGAGACATTTCATTGGAGCACCGCCCTGTGACCAACAGAAAGTCTGCCATGACATTTTGTTGCCACAATGACTTTTTTGTTTGTTATCACTCCTAGGTTTTATCGCAATGACTTGTAACTTGACCATTCCCGATCCAGACTCATTGAAGTTTTAGAGTTGAGCTGATTTGTGTCCATGTTTGTCATCGTCTACGTCAGGCATGTCAAAGTCAAATACATCAGAGGGCCAAAAAAACAAATTTGCTGCAAGCCAAGGGCCGGACGGGTTCAATGTTTATTAACTCATTGCCTGCCAGCCTATTTCAGAACAGGTACTCCATATTGCCAGCAGTTTCTGATGATTTTTATTGATTTTTCAAGAACCACAGAATATTATGTACTATGACTATCTGAAATCCGAAACCAGATTCTGAAAGAATAGACTGTCTACTTTCATCAGCAAAAATAATTTTGTTTCTAGCTTGTAATCCCCAGTTGAGTAGAGGGAAGTTTTACTGAAATCACCAAAAAGTTGAGAAAAAAGAGGCACAAGTGCATCTAGCTGTTTTCAAACCATTCAGAAAGCGCTGCTGCCACCTGCTGGCTCGATTCAATATGCTCTCAAGCTTATCCCCAAACATTTTAGATATAATAGACATCTGGGAACATGAAAATAGCGGAAAACGCAATTGACGTAATAGTGCCTCAATGGCAGGCAACGGGCCATGTAAAATTCACTCGCGGGCCGGATTTGGCCCGCGGGCCTTGACTTTGACACATGTGGTCTACGTGCTTTGCCGTGGCAAATAGCACCTTTGTTTTACATATTTTTGACGAGCTCGCTGAAATTTGTCTTACTTAAATATGGGCCAAGAATCATGACATAAAAATGAACTCTATAGCACCACCTACAAGAGGCTTCAGACCTAAACATATTCCCATCATCCTGAAAATCCTTGAGCATTACCGTTGAATCAAGACAAGCTTTACATTACAAAGCCGACCTCTAAAGCAGTACTGGATCCTTTAAATTAGCTTCTTTGAGAATCCATGGTTCAATCAGGTTCCAAATTATTTCACATACAGGTATACACGTGTGACCCTGAACACATCTACTGTATATACACTTGTATATATGAATGTATACAACAGCGCCATCTATAGGCACTTACATGGTTGTTTTTATCTTTTTTTATTTTATGGACACTCCTTCTATGTCATCACAATGTCTTCTACCATTTCTTGTCCCCTTCTAGAAACATAGAAGTTAGAGATATCTGATGTATTCTATATCCTCTTCAGTGTTTGTGTGGGGATGAATATTGGCTTTGTTCCCTGTTCCTTCACTGCTCTCAGGACCACACGCTTAGACCCACAGAAATAGGATTTTGTTGAGTTGGTGCTCTCACTATAATTAATATTATTATTGTTATGAATGTTTACTCTGTATTTATGTTGGGTAAACTCTGTTTCATTTATGTTGGGATAACTTTGTTTCCTTTTGTCTGTTTACTGTAAATTTTCCAGCGCCGCAGCTGACGTTGGTTGCGCATAATGGCATGAATGGAATGCAGTGTGTCCTGAGTTGTTTTTCCTCCATATCTTTCGGTTACATTGTCTAGCTCTTTATGTGGGTTCACGACGCGATACTGCTGCTGGATTACCTCTGCCAACAGATATGTATCAGCATGATGTTATCACGGCTTGAGCAGGAATCACGAAATGGCGCACTATAAACTCTATAGGGCCACCAGTAGGAGGCCTCTGAAATAAGTATTGTGCAATCGACACCAAAATTGCTGAATAAAATCCATGCAATGATAAAAGCAAAATATTGCATGACACAGAGGGCGTATGTCCCACAGTTGATCACTAGGGGCGTATGGACTGCTATGAATTAGCTATCTTGGTCCGATTACATTACAGATTAATTTACAAATACACAAGATATCCAATACTACTTTTTGCAAACTATTTGTCATTGTTACATAATCTACACTTTTATTTTTCACAAGATGTATATTCTCCACATCCATATCACATACAGTAGATTAACACATACTAATTATTTTACATTCAACAGACGCACTCTGTTGAGACACACTGCTCTAATGGTCACTACTGTGTTTGCTTTGATAATTCTGAGTCAGATATAAGTAAAGTAATGGAAGCTAAAACATCTGTAGAATCTTTTCTAAGGCTTTGCACAAGCCAACGAGATACAAACATGACAATCCAAAGAATGGCTGGAGATACGTGGCCAAAATCCTTGTTTTTATATCAGACCTCCTTCTGCATGGGCTTCTGAAACGTCAAACAATGCATTTCAATCCACAGTTTTCTTTGTATTCACCAAAAACTTGTGCCAAACCTTCCACCACATCTTAAAGAATATCAATGGGGTTTGGATTTGGACTGTGGTGAATAGAAAGCCATGTGTGAAAATGTCTCCTTCTCCGAGAACAACTCTTTCGCAATTTGAGCTTCATGAATCGTGGCTTTGTTGTCTTGCAATCTGCCCGAGCCATCAAGGAAAAATACTTCTTTTGGAGAGATTTTGGGCCCTAGTGTTGCAATTACCCAATTGTTATGACCGATCAGCAGATGTTCTATTTTCTTTTGGCTTGAATAAACATACCTTAGACAAGCAGACACATTTAACACTTTATATTAATATCTGAATCCAAGACACACCCATGATGCAACGGTGTGTTTTTCTTTAGTCCTCTGCTTAGTGATCCCACTCCGATTACCACTCATTTCAAGTGAAGTTAAGTCTGAATTTACTTTGACAACCTCGACAACTCCCACATCAATGTGGAGTCGATATTTAATCAAACTAAGCACACTTTTTATCTTTACAACTTTCATTTTGCAGAGCCATCACCAAGGTGTTCTGCATACAAATATGTTATGCAAGCACTCCATTGAATTGAGCAAAACAAGCCTGAACTAAAAGCCACCAACTATTTGACGGAAAAGGATTCAAGATGCCCTTTCGTACAATAATTCATTAGCGTGAAGTGCTGAAAATCAGATGTTTTTGGACAGTGAAATCATCTTTCTGGCAGCCTGCTTACAATAACAATGTGCAAATGATAATGACATTTCAAGTTGAAATGTTTTGCTTTTTATCAGGGAAAGTCATACTTGCAATAGCTTATAGAATAGATATATAAAATATAGATTAAGTAAAGTGACATTGTTCAGTTGACATTCTAAAGTTGCAGTATTGCACATCGCACATGATTGCAGTATTTACTTATTTACAGATGAATGACATTTACAGGCTCAGTTGTTCTCATTGTACAGTCTGACAGCAGCAGGAAGGAAAGACCTGCGGAACCTCTCTTTCTCCGTAATGTAACACCATAATTGTAAATAGCATGGCAGTAGTATTCAATGATCTCACACAAATCAATTCATCAGAAAAAATTAATTCTTCTTGCCATTGTAAGTAACAGGAAGTCACAAACTAAGAATTTGCTTTGGCTCCAGGTCCAAACAAATAAAAAGGTTAAATAAATAAAAGACATGCATAAAAAAATCTTCAAAAATTATCTTAAAATGACTGAGTGCACTAATAAAACACATCAATATTTCCCAGTACTACATTTATTTTATTGTTACTGTTTCTTCAACCAACTTTGTAGTTAGAAATAACCACATCACATTTGCCAGCCTATAGGGAGCATGTAAGCCAGGGGTGTCCAAACATTTTAGTTAGAGAGCCACTTTACTTCACCAGACTACTCCAGGGGCCGACGTCAAGGACTGAAAAACTGTCCTGACTGGCATCGGGCTGTTTTGAGCTGAAGTTGGCTGAATGACAAACATCTCCCATCTCTGCAGCTACATTAGCACCATTAACAGAAGTGTGTGACACAATCAAAAGTTGGATGTCTGACACAGTGAACTTGTATTTATGATCTCACAGATTGCTTTGGATTAGCAAGGTAGAGGGCCATTTAAAATAACACTGAGGGCCGCAAATGGCCTCCGGACCTGAGTTTGGACACGCCTGATGTAAGAAGTGCCTGGATTTCTTAAGCTCTTCCATCACCGCATAAATTAACTTAACCGTGTTGTTACTCCACTGTCAGTCAGTGCACTGGGGAAAAAGAAAAAAAATCCAAAACACTGTTTGTTTACCCTATCGTTGAGTAATTGTTTTGTGATCTTAAAAAAGTGTCGCTACTTTTCGTCTCCACAAAGCTTCCCCATACAGCACAAAAGATGTTTGCGTCTTTCACTAATTGTAACGCAATTATACTTGTTTTTTTTTTTTTCCTGCGATCGCTCATGCCGGATTTCCCATTGTCTTCCCGATGCTGACCTGCACGCACACCAATCTCATCGTCATAATTACCGTCATCACAATCGCTATTATCTTAATTGGGCTTATCTCCTCGTTAGCTGCTCGTTAGCTAATTGACTCAGAGAATATCCCGTCAAAAAGTGCACCGCGCCGTCGACACAAAGAGAAAGGGGGGAAACAGACGGAGATCAAGAGGAGACATCTGCCTGTTGAGGGAACGCGTGGAAAAACTCATCCTTCGCCGTAATGAGCTTCAACTGTACACAATTATGAGAAGGGAGCGGTGCATTCGCGACGGCAGCAGAGGCTCATGGGAACACGCGCGACTCTGTAAGTACTCCGAGACAGATGCCTAATGACACGTTCTGACAGAGGCCACGAAACAAAGAAAAGAGAGCAATTATTCTGAAGAACGGCAAAGTCACGTACGCCGCGCTTGCTACAGTACGGCGCCGTGTCAAAAAGCCAATTATAGGACATTGAAAGAAGCACGGGTAAATACTGTAATTACCACGGGCTGATCTGTGGCAGAATCCGAAAGAGGGAAAAACAGGGAAATTGTGATAATTGAAGAAGCTCAAGAGGTCAGGCTTTTTGGATGAAAGAAGAGAAACGCCGTCTGATGTATTATTGATTCAAATATACATCATTATGTGCAAAGTTTTGTGGGGCTTACTGAATCAAAAGTGAATGCAGCATTTAAATGGTTGTTTTCTTTCAATATGCTAATTTACAGAAAACAAATGTTGCATGCCTTTAACAGTGTGGTCACCAATATTTTATACATTTCTGTTAGGCCAAAATGGCACACTACCAAACAGCAAAGTAGTACATATGGGTTAGGTAAGAAGTCAACTTGGAACATTTGCGGGTTGGGTTTTTAAATGTCTAACAAATCTAAATGGGTAATGTACTTGCATGTAGATAGACCAGTGTTCCCCAACCTTTTTCAAGACCAAAACTCATTCTAATCAAAGTGTATTATATTCAAACAAGCACAAAAAAAAGTATTTCTAATCTTTTCACTTTATTTTTACTAAATAGGGGATATTAGACCATGTTCAAAGGCACATCATAGAATATCTCAAGGCACACCAACGTTCAACGGCCCATTGGTTGAAAAACTCTGAAATAGACCTTTATACTCAACAATGCAGCTTGGAAAACAGTACAGCTAACAATAACGTTTTTCACCATTGCCACAGACATATTTATAGATACTGTAATGTTCAGATACAGTTAATGACATAGAAGTATTCTTAGGAGTGTGGCTAAAACATGATGTGATTAATTTTCCAAAATGTTTGACACCATTAACAAGAATAATGTGATTTTAATTATAGGCCTAGGTACTCATACAGAAGTAGATAGTGACTCAAAGTGTGATCTACCAAATGATTGACGAAACGGGTTAAAACATTGATATTTGAACATAATGATCGAACGTTATTTTGTGATCAGCTTAACCCTTGTATTATGTTGAAATAAAATGACATTGATTATGTTGCGGGTCATTTTGACTCGTACTGTGTAAATGCACTCAAAACAGTCAAGAAAACAGGTAAAAACCAATAACAACTTTATTTTAGGTTATATAAATATTTAGAAAAGTGACATACAATACATTTTTAATTTCAACACTATATTTAAGAAATATTTAGTCTAATTTTCTTGTCCTCCTCTTGGGTCAAAATGACAATTCTTCCCTCCTTTCCTCCTGCCATGCTTTCTCCTTTCTTTTTCTCATCCCGTTTTCCTTCTCTCTGTTCATCCTCCTCTATTCCCTTCTTTTCTCTTCCTTCCTTTCTTCCCTTCTTTCCTTCCTACCTTCCTTCCTTCCTCCCTTTCTCTTTCCTTGACCAAAGATTCGTCCTCTGAATCCTCCTTATTGTAGGAAAATTGACAATCTGGATCAGCAATAACATTGTCCTCTGTCTCTGAAAAATCCTCTGTTTCTGAAACCTCTTCCTCTACATCATTATCCCAGTTAAAAATCTGTGATAAAGCCTCCTCAGATGTCATCCTTCTGGAGCTCATTTTTGGTGAGTTTGACTAAAGCCTAGCGCACATCGACAGAGTAACTGGAGACAACTAGCTTTTGGCAACTGAGAGTAGATGATCAGTTGCCGAAATTGGTCTATGTGAGCGCTCTTACAACTGGAGATAAACAGTCAATCTCCAGTTTCAGTCAGTTGCCCGTGTTCTACTTTTCGGCAACTAGTTGTGCTCAGATCCGGAGATATCACCCGATGTGCGCGCTCCAACCACATGTGTGTATTGCGCGCCCTCTACAGTTTATGTCAGAAAACACACTGTAGTTGACGGCCAGTTGCTGTCGATGTACGCGCTGTTATTCCCGAGATTGGCCTGATACAGGAGTTGCCCGTTTTCGCCAGATCATCAATGTGTGTGGGGCAGCAACTCAAAGGCGACGGATAAAACGAGTTGCCAGTCCTATGTACGCTAGGCAAACGAGATGACATGAGAACAGTGACAAGGACAAGTGTGAGAAAGTTCCCTCTCTTCACACACCTGGCTCTGGGTCTCAGAGGCAATCAAAATACAATGTCAAAGAGACATGTTTTTTTGGATCTGAACAACTATTTACCCACATTAAAGCGTCTGGGTCAAAATGACCCGCAACATCATCTTTGTATACAAACTCTGCACAGACATTCCACTACACATCAAAGTGTCCAGATTTTACACACCAGTTCATGACCCTAGATGAGGAAAAGTCACACAATTTCAGCAAGAAAAAGAAAGGATAACCAGTACTTTGATACTAGGGGCGACAGTAGTTCAGTTGGTAGAGCATTGGCCTTAAGGCCAGAAGGTCGTGGGTTCAATTCCCACTGCTGCACCTTCTCCACCGACTCCCACTGATGACTACTGTCGTTGTGTCCTTGGGCAAGACACTTAACCCCACTTTGCCCAAAGCCCCCACTGAAAGATCAAGGCTATGCTCACACTCAGAGAGCAGCCGTCCTCCTGTGGACTCACCACCTGCAGAGGGTCAGTGAGGGGCTGGTGCTATGAGACTTGGGTGGCATCTCTGACTGCCACCCCCCCTGACCCAGAAATGGATTAAAGGGTAGAAAATGGATGGATGGATGGACAGTACTTTGATCAACACAAAAACTGAAATGGGTCAAATTGACCCTTAACATAATACAAGGGTTAAAAGAGTAAGGTCACTAAAGTGTGGCCGTACGGAGAAGTTGGGAAGTTCCCTCATTGTGTTTCCTTGTACATGGATAGAAAAGCTGAACGTTTTCGTATCTGTTCCTTGCGGTTCCAAGGCAATGGTCTTCTCAGTTTCAGAGCTATTTCTAAACTGGACCTCTGGTGTTGTTGTAATGAGGAATACAGGTTTCATTTGTATTTTTAGGTTTTCCGCCGTAGAATCCACTATGTTCAGGAGTGAAGACTCAATACATGAATGTGGTGTAAGAACTTAGTAAGAGCAGTGTCATTGCAGAAGTTAGATTAGCCTGGACTTACCACACCATCATACTCATTTCAGTTTGTACCAGGGTCTGGATTTGCTCCATTTAGCTCCGTTTACAGGAGGGAGGGGTTAACTCCTTTTGCAGATTGAAACGATTGGGTCTGAGTTTACCGTGATGTGTGTAATGTGCCCGAGTGAGTGAGACATTTAGCATTTAGCTTAGCTTTAGCATTTAGTCTAGCTTTAGCCATCTTTTTTGCCACTAACAGAGCCTGTAGGGATTGGCCTTTGAGCCTGAAGGTCGTGGGTTTGAGTCCACTACGAGACCGTCTCCACCAACTCCCACTGAGGTCTGCTGTCATTGTGTTCTTGAGCAAGACACTTAACCCCACTTTGCCTGAAGCCCCCTGTGAATGATCAAGACTGTACCGTCACTGATAGAGCAGCTTCCTGTGGACTCACCACCTGCAGGAGGATCAGTGAGGGGGTGGTGCTCTGTGAGTCGGGTACAGCTCTGACTGGGCGGCACGGTGGCTGAGTGGATAGCACTCTCGCCTCTCAGCAAGAAGGTCCTGGGTTCGAATCCCGGTCGGACCAGGGCCTTTCTGAGTGGAGTTTGCATGTTCTCCCCGTGTCTGCGTAGGTTTCCTCCGGGTACTCCGGTTTCCCCTACCACTAAAAATATGTCCAATAGTTCTGTCATGCGCCTCCTGTACTGGCCCCGCTCCCATCTCTGTGTGGAGTGAGAGACAAATACCCAAAAATTAACAATTGTAAACCGCTTTGAGACTCAGATCTGCAGTGAAAAGGCGGTATATAAATAAAGATTACTACTACTACTTACTGTCACCCTCCCGACCCAGAAATGGATTAAGGGGAATATGGATGGATGGATCAATCTTTTGTTAAAGTTTTTATCAAAGTGTGTGCCTTTATAATTGTCTATAAAAGCAGCCACTCCTTACTCCAGCAAAACTTCTGCTGTATCCAAACTTGTTTACAGGCATTTTGTGAGGAGATAGCCCTGCTCGCCACGCACCCAGTCTCTTCTACTACAAATCCCCTGGCCCGGCAGAGTGGATCATGCAGCAGCCGACACTCGTGCCCAGAAGCACAGAGACCTCCCGCCTCTGCCCTGCTGTAGGCGAATAAGATTATAGGTATCAGCAGACCGTGTGGAAGACTCCCTGCTGCTGAGTTTTTCAAGCTCTCCCTAAAAAAATCCTTCAAAGTGCTGTCCGAACAGTGAATATATTACAGGCCGGTCTAGACGGACTCCCACAAACTGTGCTAACGTCATTACTATTCATCAAAGCTGTAAAGCAAGTGTCTAATGTTTTAATAAAGCGCTACATGAGGCTACGTAGACATTCACTGAGTTTTGGCATGCAGCTGTCGTAGTTATGTTGTGTATTTATGATGTTAAAAGTAAATCATAAATGCATAAATAATGAACGTTAATAAATGTGTATGAAAATTTACAAATTATTTATTGTTTTACATTTTACATGCATTTTGTGTGTTTAATGCCGTTTTCTTTTCTTTTTTCTGTTTTGCATGTGAAGAACTTTGGGCTTGTGTTGTTGTAAATGCGCAACACAAATAAAGCTGACTTGACATTAACAGATAGAAGATTTTATCCAAAGAAGGAATACTGTGTATGTAATAAATATACTATGTACTAATTTTTGTATTTTTTCTTATTGAAGCATCAAAATTGGTTCTAAACATAGTAAGGCAAGGAGAGGCCGTTTTCTTTTCACATATCAGTGGATAGCACTCTCGCTCCTCATCAAGAAGGGCGTGGGTTCAAATCCCGGTTCGGAACAGGGCCTTTCTGAGTGGAGTTTGAATGTGCCTGTGTAGGTTTCCTCTGGGTGCTCCGGTTTCCCCTACCACTAAAAACATTTGAAACAGGTAAATCCTCCAGCTCTGGTAGTCCTGACCAAACCGAGCACCAACATTTAGAGATGGCGCTGTTACTACGGCGACCACTGCTCCCGACAGACCCCCTAGTGGCATCAGGATGGGTCAAATGCAGAGGATGACACTTATACACAAGAAAATCAAAATGAAACTTTTAAAAACAAGAAATTAAACAACAAAATCATGCAAATACATCAATAATCCTAGTCCTAATCTTACATGCTAATCAGTAACAACCAGCAATAACCTCTGATGGTGGAAGACACCTTCAAACAGTTCATTACTAAAAGCGCATTTAGTCCAAAGAGCACCAGAGTCCACTTCAATCAGGCCAAGTGTAAACGCATCATAAATGTCTGATGATGTCCCTGATCAGGTCCAGATGAAGTGAAGTCACAGAGGAACACGCTGCACCGGGTTCTGCTTGTTTGTTGCACTGTGTTTCCATAGAGCAGCATGTGTTTATATTAGGGAAGTCCAGACCAATAGTGTGAACCTAAAATGACAAACTAATATACTTGGAGTAGATTTGTGAAGTCCTACGGCTTGTGCTGAGTTGGTGTCGGACACGTCAGCTCTCTGTTCAATCCAAGTCTGGCGTTGATTCAATCCAGATTCCCGAAGAGCTTCAGCAGCATACTTTAATCTGCCTATAGACATATTCTGACTCTCTTACATGAAAGAAAACCATAGAAATTTGAGAGATTCTATTGCTGTTAAAAATTCAGCTTTTTGAAAAGTACAAAATGTTTCCTGACACAGCTCTCAGACAAAATCATCACATTTGCAAAACAGATTGAGAAGACTTACATGTATTGAACTGGGGATTTCATTAAAACAAATCAGATTTCTGGATCTGACCTTCTTACAAACTTTTTTATTTTTATAGATTTTAACATGTGACTCATCATGGATTATGCAAGACTTAATTTCCCAAAACATCCCAACTCCCTAACTGTTGAAATTGGATGATAATAACATATAATTGATTAATTTTTTTCCAAATCATTTCAAACATTCTTGTTCAGTTTAGTTTAGTTTAGGGGATGCCCCTTGAATCTTGCCATTTTGTTTTCAAGGGAATCCTTAATGCTATTGAGGAAAATGACAAACATCTTGGATCGTGTCAGACATGTTTTATTTGTCCTTGGTAGAGATGAGACGCGAACACGGATTCACAGAATGCAAGTGATAATACAGGAAAGACCGATCAGCATTTTCCACAACAGTGATTTCGGCCTTGGAAAAGTACCAGAACCCCAGTGTTTTGTAAGGGATAATGTATAGCGTACAGGTCATTATCGGAAAATAAGTACCGACAGGGCGAAGCGGACCTCGACGCGCAGCGGACCTGTACGCTATACATTATCCCGCTTATTATACTGCTTTGTACCAACTTAACACACAAAATAAACTTCAGATCACTTTTATGAATGCCAAAAGTTTATTTATTGACAACAAATAAAGTAGTCCCAAAAGGTTTTCCCGTTGCTCGGCAACCGCGGGCAGGCAGTGTGGCTTTGCGTTTAATATCCAGCTACTTATTCACATTAAACTGGACATTCCCGTTGAAGGTGCAGTTGGAGATGAGGAATGGTGGTGTATCTCTGGCTAAGTTGAAAGCCTTACTCCCGTTAAACTCAGGAGCGATTTCCCCAGCTTCTCTTGCAGAGACAGAAGTAGTGGGCGCCTCTGGAAATAGATAACACTAGCGTAAATATACTGAACAGGGCTTGCGGGATAGAAGGGAAAAATGTAATAAGGCAACTCACTAGAAAGGATCTGGCTCCACTTCTCCCGGTCAGATGTTGTGGGAGTCCAGTAGCTCTTCAGACTGGTTTTCACATCTGTGTCCGGTTACCGTCATAATCTCCAGTGATTGCAGGCCGGCTTTTGACAATAGCTGCACAGCTGTATGGTTGGTGTAGCGCCTCGAAAGTCTGCCTTGCTAATATTTGGCATCATTTGTCCCACACCCTGGAATACCAGATGTTCTGCTGGTTGAGGTCTTCCTGTGGCTTTCTAAGAGGGTGAAGGTAGAATGCAGCGGAATCCGGTGTGCAAAGGGAAAGATACAATTTAAAGCTTGCAACTGGACAATTTGGGTTTGTTGGCTCAGCAAAAATGCAGCTGCGATATATCTGTTGCATCGGATCCAAAGGGGTTTTTGTGATTTTTTGTGTCAGCGTTGTGGGATAATGTGATAAATTCTTTTCCATTTTCATCTTGCTTGAATATAAACGACTCTCGTGTTAGGTCCCGGTTACCTTCTCTTCCCCTACGTGCAAGGTGTAACTGAACATCAAACCATACTTTTCTCACAAAGCCAATCGCTGTGCTTGAATTGAGGACACCAGAATCTTTTATCTTCTTCAAATCAGTGCTGGAGATTGGCGGATGATGCTGGCTGGTGTCTTTGCCACTCTTGCGATTTGCCTTTATGCCCGATTTATAAATATTGTTGCTGGAATTGAATAGTTGATTCTTTAGGATGTTATACTGGCTGTAATAACGGTTTATTCCACTACGCAGAGCAGTGTAACTTGCCACAGAGTAGACATCTCCAGCGCTGGTACGCACGGATGGATAAAACATTCTCAAAAGTGTGTTCAACCCATCTGCATCATCCGCAACAGACATATTGTTGGTCTCTTTTATCCAATCTTTGAATACTTTCATTGCCCAAATTGTGCTCTTCTTTGTGTTTGTCTCATGGCGGTGTTTGTCTCATGGAGGTTTTCCTCTATTTCATTAATCTCGTCAGCCGTTAGGTGTTTATGCCTCTTGTTAGTCTTCTCTACCTCCTGTTGTTCTTGGTTGCTCTCCTCCTGTTCTTCTTGAGGTTTTCGTTTACGTTTGGGAGACGGCAAATTAGATTGTGCGTCCCACCAGTGGTAAAAATCCCCATACTCCCCGTAAATATTAAAATCCACTTTAAACTCGCTCATGTTTTCGGCCAGACGGTGTCGCTCAAAGCTCGTTGACGAAGTGCCCAGACTACTTGCGGAGTGATCTGATCAGGATCTTGCGTTGCCATGGGCAGCGGTCATTATTGTTTTGAGAGGTCCGTTATTAAAAATAATGACCGGTAGAACGTTTTGAAATTGAATTCAAATCAATGGAGCATTCTACTGCTGCTGTGAGGAGCCGTATAATACGTTTTTTTAATGATGTTTTCAGCTTTAACCACAGCTGCTTCAAAGTGTTATAAAATATATCTAAATTATATTAAAATCTTGTTTGAAACTAAGTGAGGCAACAGGTGACAACCTCTCTTTCATCCGGAGCTAGTGTTTTGGTTTCAACTCCACCTAAAAGTGATAGATCCAATGTATCGATAAGACAGGTTCCACAATAGAGAAGTCTTTTATTGAATTAATTCTGCTGTGAAAGAAAACCCATTTCCCCTTCAGGCCGTGGATCCTATCAGCAGAGACAATGTACAGGGAGGCTTAGTGCTACGGAGTGAGAGAAGGGTCAAAAGTCCTGCAGGTCAGGTGGCTTTATCAGTGGTCAGGTGGCTTATCTGACGTTTGTCACAAGAACGCCACTGGAGCAGAAATGGAAAAGGAGACTTCTATTATTCTTCTGCTCTCCCACATTTCTCTTCAGCACTTTTATCAGCAGCATCTCAATATCTCATCGAGAAGTGAGACGTCCACTGGAGGTTTTACTCATACGGACACTGCCTTCTCTGATAACCGCTGTGTCACTCACTGTGGCCCTATCGCTCGCTGCCGATGCACTGCACTGTGTGGATTTATAACGTATTTTAGATGATGCATATGTCACATTTATACTTTGACTGTATCTCAGTGGACAGATGATTGAAGGACATAATTGTTTTAACTATTTAATCATTTTCAAAAACATTTAAAACTTCCTTTTTATTGAACTTAAATGTCAGACTTTTCAAAGCTTGGTAAGGAGCACATTTTTCCATAAATCTCATAAAAGATTTTCATGTAAAGTCATCATTAAAGGGCCCTAATCTGTCCAAAGGTATTAATAAACCACGGTCTTTTCCAATACTTTAACTGATAATAGGAGTTCGACCGAGATATTTGAATTTCAAAATTGGATTTACAGCCCCTAATTTCAATGTTTCGCCCTCCACCATTTTACCAATCAGAAAGTCTCTAATCCCGGGTTGCCAGATCTCACTGCGTCAAGCTAATCTCTCTGGTAAAGTAACATGTGGTCTTGTTATGATTCTCAAATCATTAATGACAAAACAAGTAATAAAACCAGGATTTCTCGGGCTTTGTAAAAAAAGGTGTTGATGACGAAACTCTATTCAGATTATATGGTCCCAGCTGGATTCGTCTGCATATCTGGCAACCTGAGTCAGTGAGAGTGAGAAAGGACTACAGAATGTTGTCTGTTATTGCAGTACCACTTTTGACCAGATTTTTGCATATTGCTCCTTTTGAAGTACTCAATCGGTCATAAACACAAAAAGATTGACAAACCCATCTCCTCTGACCATATTGGCAGAAATATAATAGCAACCTCTTGGAGAACCACAAATAGAGGAAAGCAAGGGATCTTTCTCCATATGTATGATTCAAATACCCGCAACTATTGTAAATGCATACTAACTTTAGTTTAAAAAAATAAATAAAAATCTTTGAAGGGACAATGGCTCAGTTGGTAGAGCATTGGCCTAAGAGCCTGGAGGTTGTGGGTTCAAGCCCACCACAAGACTCTCTCCAACGACTCCCACTGATGTCTGCTGCTGTTGTGTCCTTAGGCAAGACACTTCACTCACAATGCCTAGAATGAGTCTGTTGTGTGTGTGAATGGTTGGTGGTGGGAGGGGCTTATGACACATACTGGTTGCCTCGCTTCTGTCAGTGTGCCCCAGGGCAGCTCTGGCTACAGTAGGAGTTTATCACCACTGTGTATGGAGTGAATGAATAACGACATGTGAAGCGTCTTTGAGGGACCAAAATAAATAATGACACTGGATACTGGTAACATTATCACCTAACCTCCAGAAAGTATCTCTTGGGTAAATAGCCCCAAAACTGCACAATCAGTCCTCTTTATCCGTACTCCTGGGGCCTGGTGGTGACCGATATAAATATATTCAGTCGAAAGATAAACTCTTGTCTACAGCCTCATTCATTGTCAAAAAATGAGTAAAGACAAGAACCTGTTTTTATGTATATTGTTGTCAAAAAAGATTTGACTGACGTGTTCAAAGTTTGATACAGAAATAAGATCAAGAATTCAAGAGTTAAGGATAGAACATTTATTTCTCTTTACAATTAAATATTGATACAAAACTCTTGGAGCTCTTAATTCCCTAAATCCATCCCTGTGCTCACTGAGGCTCAAAACTCAAGCCAACAGTTTTATCAGAATGTCCGATGACGTCATATGGTCTGGGACTGGTCTCTGGTCTGGACTTTGGTCTGGGTTTCGTCTTCCATATCAGGTTTAGCAAACAGTGCCCCCACCCACCAGCGGCGCCTTCCTGTCTGCTATCCTCGTCCTTGGGGGCTGGGGGAAAAAGGGATTCACACATTCCAACCTATAGCTTCTTCCTTATAAGGAAGAAGCCTCCATGCAGGTGTCACTGGTCTGACATCAATCTCCTTCTCCAACCAACTCTTATCTGGGCTCTATATTGCACAAAGACATGGTATGCTAACACCTACTGAAAATCATTAGTATACAACATTTTAATTCTACAACAATATACGTGTATTTCTTTCCTGGCAATACATCCCCAACAAACACAGTCACGTGGGAGCTCTTTGTTCGTGGGAGATCATTTTGTTTACAACATGCTTGTCATTGTCATCAGCCAGGATAAACTTGTATCTGTCCTGGTTCACCTGAGGTTCCACAGCCTTGAAGTTGTGCAGTGACAGGCGGCCTCTTTGTTGCTGCGTTCGTTTTCCTATATATGTGGTATCTGTGGATTGTGATGTTTGTTTGCTTGTGTGTATGTGCAGGCGCTTGCTGCCGTTGGCGGTAGGCTGTGATTATGCAGTAATGCTAGGCCTGTCAGGAAGCCAGCAGGCAGCCTGGTGTTAGGCTCAGCGGGGAAGACACCATCAGCGCCATTACACCAGCCTCTCATCCAAACACAAATATATGCAAACTGGGAAATCGAGGAAAGTGCTCATGCGACTTTATTCAGACGAATGTTCTGCTGTGTTAAATGAATGTTGCTATTTTAAGTGTTTGGAGTTACAGGTTGGCGGCCACCTGATGGAAGGAAATTGTTTCTTGTGTATGTTTTTAGGCTCTTAGCAATCCCCCCTTTGCAATCAAAACGCGTAAATTATGCTAAATTAGGGTGTGACCAGTTCATTATAAAACATATATCTTAGTTTTGAAAATTGCAAAAAAAGTTATTCCCCTGGCTCCAATCTTCAACATGTTTCTGCTCAAGAAGGGGTGAAACTAAATTTGTATGGCACTAAAATAGATCTGGATATTCACTAAAATACTTGGTCAAAGGGACAATTGTAAGCCTTTCAAATATGTTTCTATACACTTTTCTAACTAATGTGTTTTTGCAAATTAACTATAAAAAAAAAAAACTCAAAAAAAAAAACATTTATGGCTGAAAACTACCTTAAACACCCAAATGGTTTCAATCTCGAGAGGTGTCTTCAGTGACATGCTAACCATAAATATTTATTTTAATTAAGCAAACATGTGTGTGTAATTTCTATTTAATGTTTTCTCCCTAAAAACCCCAACAGGAGTCATATCACAGTACTTCAAAGTCTAAATAAAGTAATTGAATAGTTAACTTGTAATAAGAGGTATATCTGAAAAAATGTCCCTATTTTCAAATTTAAAGCCAATAACAAAACCTGATAAAATTGCAAGTATTTTTCTCAAGAAGAGGTGAAACTTCATTATATTACACTTAATCGTCAGACTTTGCTTTGTAAAGTGTGGCTCAGTTGGTCGAGCATTGGTCTTTGAACCTAATAGTCGTGGGTTTGATCCCACCACGACCCATGTCACCTGCTCCTTCTGATGTCAGCTGTCGTTGTGTCCCTGGGCAAGACACCCCAATTTGCCTGAAAGACCAAGGCTGTGTCATCGTTGACGAAGCAGCAAGCACCAACTGCTATAGAATAATAAAGTGGATGAAAATGAATGAATGAATGAACTCAATCATTCATTCATAATTTGCAAAAAGGCATAATTCTGTCAGAAAAAATGTCCCTAGATACAATTTTCAAGAGGTTCTGTCATTGGCTGAGAGTTGAAACATGACGAATGAATGAACTCAATGAGTCAATATGTAGAAAAAGATTTTCAAACATCTCCTATAGGCAAAAATACTACAGAGTAGGAGAACCACCGATGTGAGACGTGTTTCTCCAGGACAAAAGGGCAGAAGTTGGTGCAAGTTGGGCATCAGGGTCTACAAATTCTCTGGCCTCTCACTGCGCCTCGTAACTATGTCAATAAAAGCAGTAACGCAGACAATGAGCAGCCCTAGCATTCTCCCAACAAGCTCTGGTCATGGGTTTGATACATTGATACAGTACATGTGAACACAGATCTTGCTCTTCGCTCATGCGTACTGCCCTCCATATTTGTCAGATTCTCCTCTCTGGTTCCCTGGAATAGATCTTACCAGGGCAGCCGAGGAGTGCATTACATAGTGATAGAATATACTCCCCAGCTCGCTCTATAGTCTATAGAGAAAATCCTCAAACATCCAGAAACAAGATAGTCATGGCAGACCTCATACTCCACAACCTTTGCCAACATCCTCAGTGACCCGAGCCCAGAAGATGTGTGTACATACAGTGTATATATATAACAATCTCACCACTACATACATTAAGTTTCAAACATCTGTGATATATAATTCAAAAGATACAGTAAATGTAAAATGTATTAGCTGCTTGAAGTCTGTGTTTACCAAGGTTCATCTACAGAACATTTGTAGGATGTTTTAAACTATTTCTTTCCTCTGTCCTTGTTTCCTAATTCTTATTCTGTCAAGTTTCACAAATATCTTGCTTAGGAAAAGTCCCGGTTTATATGTGGTGACCTTGCTGTGGCGCAAACAAAGACAGATGATCCCAGTCTGGAAGCAGAGATTTATTCAGTCTTAAACAAGAGCGTGGAGTCTAAACAGAGCGCGGGAGCAGCAGAACAGTGGTGGGCGGTCATTAATAATCAAGCAGGATCTACCAGAGGGGCCCTGCAGACCGCCGAGGCAGCTTGATAATTCAATCTGTCAAAGTACGATACCAGCACGGCCAATTAAGAGGAGAGGAGAAGAGATGACCCCAACATCACTCCAACCTCCACCACAGCAGCGCTTCATCTCAGCCCAGAGTTAAACCAACTTCTACACCCTTAAACTGTCAGTCTGGCTGAGGTCAAAAGACACGTGAAAACTATTGGCTTTTTTTTTTTATTCGCCAAAGTCCATCTTCACAATGATGGTCTGTTACTACGGGGACTTTTGTCTGTTGTGTGATCTCAAGATAGACATTGGCAAGGCAAGAATGTATGCTTCAGAGGTCTTTGACAGGTTATGGCTATCGCAAGTTTGGCCAGTCTATGTATAAGTTTTAACCGCCTAAAAAAAAGAAAAAACTTAATATTGTTCCATTATCTCCATACGGTGACGAATGCGAGCTGCCGAACACACAAAGCCTCCATCCAACACCATCCACTCACTCATCACATATTGTGCATGTTTTCAGTGGTAGATGAATCCTATGCAGACACTGGGAGAAATCAGAAAGGCCCTGTTCTGACCGGGATTCGAACCCAGGATGTTCTTGCTGAGAAGCGAGGGTGCTAACCACTCAGCCGCCGTGCTCTAAAAGAATGTATTGAAACATGTCTGTATATATTGCCCCCTCAGCAGTAATTATGCCTTGGGATTCCTGTTTTTGAACGTACATTCTGAAGAAAAAACAGAAAATGGAAACCTGCCATGAAATCAAAATGAGGATTGGTTAGTTGCCATGTCAACTTCAATGCTTTACCCAAACATGTGAGAATGGCTCTAAAAGCAACTGTTACGCGCCCCGGTGTGAGCTTTCTCTCCTCCTCCCATGATCTTTCAGCTTGGCCCTGATTGGCTGGCGGTCCACCCAAAAGAAGAGCAGGTGTGCTGATGCGGTCTCTCTCTCCCTCCAGCCCTCGACACACTGGTCCCGACCACGTTCTGGGACAGCCACTCATATTACACTTACACTGACCGCAGTAATATATTTGTATAATTATCATTTAAAAAATAAATGCCAACAGGCGTAAAATCTGGTTGTGGTGTCGTTTCCCCCTTTTTCCTTTGTTGCAGCCATCGAGCCGGGCTGTAAAAGCAACATATATGGCTCTCTGAATTTTGGCTATGAAGTTTTTAATGTTTACAACAATTATTATCGATCGAAATTCAGTTTGACAATAGTTTACCCTGTATTTTTCCCATGTGCCCCATTGCAAATATATAACAATAGCGCATGATTAGGGAGTCGCTACATTTTGCATGATTAATAAATTCTTCACTTTAGAAACAGGAAGTGTGCTGCTAATGTGCTGTCGGTATATTGTGACAGAAAACTGTGCTCTGGGATGAAAGCTGTGAAAAAAAGCTGTAAATACAAAGAGATGAATAATTTGGATGTGCAGAGTATTTGCTGTTGTTGCGACTAATTATTCTGGTTTTGACAGTTTTGTGAATGCATGTAATTTAGTCTTGTTCTAGACTTTTTCTTTTCTTTTCGTTGCTGGTGCGAGTTTGGATGTATGTGTCTTCAGTGGTAAAAGTACTGATCCATTGACATCAACAAATATTAGTGTTTAGACCCTTACAGGACAACTCAACACTAAATCAACTTTTTTATTGCACATAAACTGCATACATGTGTTTCTTACATTGCTTTCTATATGTCCTGAACCATTTTTGCAAATTTTAGAGCAAATTAGAGAAAGAAATTCACTTTTGAGCCTATCTACCTATCTACCTCTGTCTGGCGCCCCCTCTACATTATCGGTGGTACTACATTTGAATTTGGTCCTGGCCTCTCCATTGGCTCTGGAGTCCGTCTCTCTGCGCCTGTGGTATAAAAGCAGCCAAGTCTCACTCACGTCCCAGTAGCGAGTTTGAGTATTCTGGCGTTTATTTAGATAGCGCATTTTACAGACCAAGGTCAACCACAGCGCTTTACAATTGTTCAGGTATTTTTTCCATTCTCTCCACACACACGGTGATGAGAAAAGTGAGATGCCGAACACACTGGCGCATCAAAGCCCCAACCAACACCATCCACTCACTCCCTCATTCACATTCATACCTATATTGTGCATGTTTTTAGTGGTTGGGGAAACCGGAGCACCCGGAGGAAACCTACTTATACACGGGGAGAACATGCAAACTTCACTCAGAAAGGCCCTGTTCTGTCCGGGATGTCAAACCCAGGACCTTCTTGTTAGATTAGTTGACTGCTGCTACTGCTGAGATCATTCTGTGGCTTAGGTTCAGGTGTGTAGCTTTGCAATTATTTAAGTGAGTAAACAAGGGTGGATGTGGCTGGGCTGTGATTGACAAGTAAGCTGTCAATCACCGCCCATACCACGCCCAACTCTAACCCCACCTCCTTGTCCCCTGGTCATATGTTCATGTGGGCGGAGTAAGGCTGGGCACTGGTGTTTAGTTGACCTTTAACTTAATTGATTATAAGTAAAATAATTGGTTATTGGTGAACTCTTGTCTCTGTGTGAAATATAAACCGTTGTGTCCTGTGAGAATCTGATACTTTTTCTATACTTATTTTAAACACACACCCTCTCCTTGCCAGGCTCATGCAAGTCTATTTCACAGACCTCACTTTTTATGTCACTTTAAAGCAAGATATCAAGTCACCAATTAGCAAAATACTTTTAATCGAGCCAGTACAATATGCTGTGGAGGTGTGTGTTATTCCAACTGCAGAAGAGCATACGGCCTTAAAACATCTTTTCATGCTCTGCCACGTTACAGTGAAAGAGAAACACAACTTTGAAGCAAGGTCACAAAGAGGTGTGAATGAAAGTGTTGCACGAACCAACGCGCAATAACCAGACCGCGGACCAGAAGAATGCAGCTTCATGGAAAATACAGAGAATGTTTGATGCTGCTGTAACCATCTAATCTTTTCTGGATGGATCGTAGATTATATTTCTGCCAAGCATCCAGTTATCTGCAGTGTGCAATCAATAGTTCAGGATTCTCCACCTCCTGCACGAGCCGATAGACGTCAAACTAAAGATAGAATTCTCAGGGATACAGTAATATGAACTTAAGGCTGTAGGAGAGCTCACTGACTCTCTGTCATATTTATGTTATGCTAGCACAGAATTAGCCGGGTCTTTGCCATCCGGTCCATCATCATATCCTACATGTACGTCTGGGTCTGATCCTCGGACCAATCAGCGAGCGGGGGAGGCGGGTGTTGTACGTAGGAGTTTGCAATTTTGCTGGTTGTAGTTTGGCAATGGCAGCAAATGAGATAGTAAATTAATCTATTCTGGTTCAAATACATGTATCAAGAAATTCAAACTGGAGCATAGGGAATGTTTAGCAAATGTCAATGGTCTCAAAGGTGTTGTGGATCTACTCCCCACGGGCAAAAGAGATGACTGAAGCAAGGCTAAATGCTAAAGCTAGGCTAAAATCTAGCTCACTCACTCAGGCACATTACATACGTCACAGTAAACTCAGATCCAATCGCTTCAATCTGCAAAAGGAGTTAACCCCTCCCACTTGTTAACGGAGCTCTATGGAGTAAATCCAGACCTTAGTACGAAATGAAATAGTACGATGGTGTGGTAAGACCCAGTCGGTTACCACAACACCAATTAGTTGCCGTTTCCCATTTTGACATGACCCTGAAGGTCCTGGAACCGATACCACCTCCTTTGCATGTTCACCTCATGTCTGCAAAGGTTTCCTCGGGTTGCTTCGGTTTCCTCTACCACTAAAAGAAAAATTCTTTGGGACTTTCCTGGTGAAATTGTTCAAAAGGGGCTTGCATACAGAACTCGTCAAATTAGAGTATCAATATCAGTAAAAAATTATGTTATTCTGCATTTCAACCTGCAGCCGGGTTCAGTTGTAAAAGTCACAAAGGGTATAATTCAGCACCATGGAGAGCAACACAAAGGACTTTAGTTTGCAAGCTTTGTGAAGGAATTATACTGTATATATGAGTGAACTTTTTATCGCTTGGTATGAACAAAGACATTCTGAATCCCGTCTTTTCACATTATGAATAAACACGGGTCTATGTAGAACGCGTATATAACATGTTTCGCCCAATCACTGGTAGCTCAATAATTGTGGGTGTAAATCAGGGAAAAGTGAAAACAGACAGATTGCAGTTTTCAGGAATGTGTCTCCTTTACATCTATAGCAGGAGGAGTTTTCACTATTTAGCCAAGATTTTGAAATTATACAGTCTCTTACATTAGCTATGCGGTTAGGACTTCCGTATGTTAAAATAGCCACATTTGAGAAGTGCGGAGAAAAACCCGGAGTTCACTTCAGAAACATTTTTCATTCCAGTGCATTTTTAATACAACTCTGAAAGACTTTCGGGGTGATTGAAATTCTCACTGTTAGCTCCTCTTCCTATTTTGACACTCTCCTTCTAAAGTCCATTAATTTCACTGTTACACTTCCTGTTACAGCGGCATCCATCTATGCCTCCAAAGAGACTTTTTAGCATATATCCTGGCGTGTGAAATCCGCTGCATAATAATATGTGTTTTGAAGGCTCTTGCTTTGATAGTCTAGCACCAAAGACGGCTCTCGGAAGAATTATTCACACATATTCACAGCTCCATGCTTGTGTACTGTAACTTTGTGAGAAGGCTGGGAGATGTCAGGTTTTGCATCAAAGAACCTCAAAAGAGACTCTTAGTTTAGCTGTAAGTAGAAAAAATATGATGTACTTTTAGTTTGAAGTCTTGGATGAATATTTGGATGATGATTTGAAGATGGAGAAGGAGGACATAGAAGAAATAAAACATGGTGGACTGAGCTGATCAGGCCATGGGGAAGTGATTCTTATATTGTTTCAGTCAAAAGGTTGGGCTGGGCAATCTGGGACATGTAAAAACTATTTTATTATTGATTTGATCATTTATTTTATTATTGTATTATTGTAGATATTTTTTACAGGGTCTGGACTCTCTGTGTGGGTGTTAAAGGGACGCTCTCCTCAGGATTACAGACGCTGGAAGAAAAGCTATGTTTTGGACAAAGAGCAGAGAGCATGCAGCCTCTGGCATGTGCAGCACTTTGAGGTCTGCCTTTTAAAGCACATCACTGTTGGAGCATGGCTGTAGAGCAGGGCATTGCTATAGGTCCTTCTCCAGGTCAGAACATGATCTCTTGCTGGTCGCGTGTTTCTTACACATGCTGCTGTGCTCTGTGCAGAACATGTGCACACCAGTTATGTCTGCTATATTATTAAAGATTATGCTCTAAAAGAGGCAACGCTATTGCACCCAAACTGAGTCCTCCTCTTCAGCCTCATGATTGATGTCTTTGTTGACTTTAATACAATATTCCTGTTTCTGGTGTTGTATTGCAAGCTCACATGTGCCACTTTTAATTCCCACAAGTGACAACCTCAAAGAGTTGCCAAGAGATGGACAGTAAAGTAAACGCCTCGAGGTAAAGTATCTATTTTAGAGTTAGGGTTAGTGCTCAGCAGTTCACCCTCACTTGGACCAGTGCATCAATGAGAGGAGGGAGTGATTGTGACATGTGGCAGTTTCATAATGATGCTTGAGATAAAGTTAACTTAAAGTCACCATGGACTTTGTTGGATTCACACATGAAATGAGTTTCTACTTTGGTGATTGACACATTGGTATTTGCATGATCTCTACACCGTCATCAGTAATAAACACACTGTCACGCTACATGTGAGTCCTATCAAATATTGGTTTAACCAGTCTGGCGTTGCTGAAACTATTTTAAACATAAAGTAATGATCATTGTTTTAATCATGTAGGACCATGAACTGGACACACAATGATTTTGTGACCTACAGTTGAAGAAGAAATCTCAAAGTTACAAATATTACTATGTTTAGAGGTTAATATTACTATTATTACAAAATAAATTCACCCTCGAAAGACATTTGTAATTATAAACTTTTGTACCAGCGTTACCTCCACAATCCCCTGTCACACTGCGACGTGAACACCTTTTGATCATGAACATTGTGTGACATGTTTGCCAGCGCCCTGACTGCCGTATCGCGCCACTGTCAATTAGCTCGAGCAGATCAGGGGCTCTGCCAACGCTCAACAAACGCATCGGCTTCTGAAGAAAGAGGATTAAAGAGGAGTAGAGGAAGACAAAAGGGGAAACGCCTGTTGGATTTGTGCACCAAACCTTTCTGACACTTAGGATTTGTTTATACAGAGCTACATTGTTTGATTGTTGTTTCCTCTGTTGTGCAAATGAGCATTTAAAAGTCATTTATTCCCATTCAAAAGGCCATGCATCAAGTTCAACTGCAAACAATTACTCAATATTAATAATAAAGAAACATTATAAAAACCCTCACATATATATCTTTTCAACATTAATGATGGTGCTGTGCCCTCTTTGGTTTCAGAAATATACCCATTCCAAAAATTGAATAGTATATAGTATTTGGAACAGTTCACAGCATGAATGAACAAGAAGAGTGCTATATGTGGAACAGTGCTGTGGACACACTTAAATAAGTTTTACCCATTAGATGTAAGTATTAGTTTAAAAACACAAACGTCTGTGAAATGTGCAACAAACATTACAACTTGTTTCATTTTCTATTATTTTAGTTTTGTTTTAATCTCTATGAGTAAAGCTGTTTTTTTTAGAAGAAAGAAGATGCTATATAAAAGCATTGGGTAATTCTCTTTCTGGGTACACCCCCACCAGCAGCATGTCAGCGTACATGCTCATGGACCTCTTTGAGCCGGGACACACTGGTCCATGGGCTATATGCACGCTCTACTTCCGCATATGACGAAGACGGCGACCCAACTTCCCGCGCGCAGTATTTGGTGTGAGAGATGGCAGAGGGGGGCTATACGCGTTGTTTGCTGGACCTCCCAAAGCTCACCATTACAGATGTCAGGCGTATTGTTCGTGAATGTTGCTGCACTCCAACCAGCCAAATGGAGAAAGGCTTCAAATTTTACGTCAGTTCATATTTAACCAACTTTGAAGGTAAGTGTTGTGCTAAGCTAATGCTATGTGTCGTTCTGGTGTAAAAAAAAGGCAAATGTTATAAAACTGTCTCAGTTTCACTACCTCGTTGTAGTATGTTGTGTAAAATTATGCAAATGGATCTTAATTACATTTTTGTAATTTCAGTATCAGGTAGAAGTCTGTCAGGAGAGGTGACAGTAAGAGCTCGTTGCTACCGGTCAATGAGGAAATCCGAGGCTCCACACAACTTGAGAGTAGGGGAAGCAGACTAAATGCCCGAAGAACTGTTGTACTTGTTGTGTTATATTTTTCAATATATTACACAACAAAAAAAGCTTTTATTTTATTGTTACAATTTATACAGGGCTGTGTGTGAAAGCTATAGGCTTTGGCAGTCCTTTTACAAATATTAGCTTGCAGTAACATTAAAAGATAAAGTATGTAATTTTGGTTAGAACTATGGAAGTACTAATAACTATTAACCATTATGAACTATACACCTTCCTATAGCTTAAACAAGCTTTTTGTGGGCTATGTTCAGTAAGTGATGTAAATTAAACAGGACACATGTAAAATATATGTTGAGCTAAAGCTGTGGCAGTGCAGTGACAGGGAAAGAGGGTGGGACATTGATTTTTTTTTTTATCAATTTGGAGTGATAATTAGCACATTTAAAGATGTACAACTTAATGCATTGCATTATAGATATTGTACAATTAGTACATGTATTCGGTAAGCATGTATGATTTAGAATATTTAATTAAGGTAACAAAGAGTCTTAATTACAATGCATTTACATGCATTCAATAATCTCACTAGATATGTTAGCATTGTGTTACACCACATTGAAATGCTAGAAAACTGGACACTTGAATCTGTCTACACCCATCTGAATTGGTTTTTCATCTGTGTTTCAGCTTACACTCAGTGATTCGGTTCCTGTGGTTGTGACTGAGAGTTCCTGCTCTTGTGTTGCTGGGAAGGCCTTGTGCAACCATTTGGTTGCCCTCTTGTACCAAACAGCACACTATTCAGAGAACGAGATGTCAGTTGTCCCACCTGTTTTGTCTTGTACTCAAACAGAGCAAAGGTGGCATAAACCTCGAACAATGGTTTGTTTTTTGATTGTGGTGTATATTTTGCTTTGGTGCATGTTATAATCGTTTTTTCCCTATTTCAGGGAGTGAAGCCTGGACCAGTGGGTGCGATGGTTGTTGTTAAGCCCAGACCAGGGACCACTGCAACAAGTGGAATAAGGTATGCTGACTCATTTTACAAAAAAGGGTAGGAGTGCTACACTTTTGTGAGTGTAATACAAAGTATGCCCTATAAATGTTCTAAGTATGACCTATACATGTTTTTAACAAAGAATCTTTATTTTCATGTAGGTCTACACTCTATAAAGCCTTCAAAGGGGACCTGCCTGTCCCAGCAACCCTAAACCCCACTGTCCATTATGATTTATTTGAGCCAGATGTTCTTCCCTTAATTTGTCAGATGAACATCAATGCAGATAAAACCACTTGTGCAGTCAGCATTTGGTAAAGTTCAGGCTGGTAGCATCCTGTCCTATCACCATCCTCCACCATCTTCTCACGGTGTGACATCACATCAGGGTGCACCATCGTTTCCATCCCTACCACTGGACGACTACCACATAGCACAAACCAGCTGTAGTTTTGTTCCCACCAGGCAGCAACAGGCTCATCTCACATCACTCTGTGTGACTTTAACCCAGTCTCGTCTGATTGAAGCCATGACCAGAAAACAGAGTGCTGCACCTGAGTGGCATCACCTCAGAAAAGAGAGGGTGACTGCCTCACGATTTAGAGAAGTCTGCCACGTGAGAGGAGAAACGTCTGCAGAAAATTTGGCAGAAAGGATCCTAAGGGGGCAGCTACAAACGGCACATATGAAAAGAGGTCTTGAGATGGAGGCAGTGGCTCTTAAGGACTATGCCGTACTGAAAAATTTGAACCTCACACAATGCGGCCTTGTTATCCATCCAGATGCACCATGGCTTGGAGCAACACCAGATGGGATGGTCTACGATCCACTGGAGAGACCAACATTCGGCCTGGTGGAAATGAAGTGTCCGAATGTTCAAAGCTATGTGGATTGTGGGTACCTCACAGTAGTAAAAGGCCAACACAAGCTTAAGGAGAGTCACACATACTACTGGCAGGTCCAGGGGCAGCTACTGGTCACTGGAATGGAATGGTGTGACTTTGTCATATGCGCCAATGATGACATTTTCATCCAGCGCATCCGTAGAGATGAGGCTGTGTTGGTCCCTCTAAAACAGAGATGTGATGTATTTTTTTTCCATACTTACCTCCCCAAATTTCTGGATAAATCTTAGTTATATCTCCTCGTAGAGTGGCTTAGACATCATCTCCTTTTGTTCATTATTCACTGTTCACTATTAGCACTTGTTTTTGCTTAATGTTGGATAAATGTTTTAGTGGATACATGTTAAAGCTTCATTTGTAGCAGCTTACTGTGGCAACTGTAAAAATGCAAAATTATAGTTTATAAAATATTTATAAAACTGTTTTTTGTTAATGGAGTTCATGAAAAATACAATGACATGCCATGGAGGAAAAACACATGAATAGTAAACATTAAGTAAAACAAGAACAGATAATCAAACCAATACATCAAATGTTATCTTTAACTCTCAATTTGGTACTTTAACATACATTTTTTACAAGGCAACTTTTCTTTCATAGGAATAATATTGAACCTGTACATATACTTCATAAAATAACAGAATTAAGCACTTCACGCACCACTGGATACAACTACACCCTAAAACATGCATACATTTATTTTTCACAAATCATTCATAAGTCATGGTGTGGCAGTCCTTTTTGGCCCATGCTTTAACAATCGGTCCGTTCTGGTAGTTTGTTAATAGACAGGCAACGGCAAAAAGCTGATCAATGCAGCCAGTTAGTGACATGGGGATCACTGTGCCTAACAGTTTGTGCTCCTTCACCCTTCGAATTACACGCTCAACATGGACCCTGAGCCTTGCGATGGACTGGGTCTTCCTCACCTCTGCTCCCGACAGCTGCAGATTCTTCTTTTTGAAGGCAGGTATGTGGACTTTGCATGGCACAAGATCCTCCACTAGAAAACCCTTGTCCACCATAATTGCCATTTTTGGATTGAGGAGATTTACCAGGCCTGACCGCTTCAAAATCTCCCTGTCACTGATGCTGCCTTCATAGAGTGGAGAGATAAAAGTCACTGGACCATGAGGAGCCATCCCTATCAGCCCCTTAAAGGTACTGTGAGACTTATAACTTGAGAAGACCTCACTCTGGAGCAGAAGGGAGTCTGGTGTCTGACAACGCAACTCTGTGCAGTCTAAGATGACTTGGGTGTCAGCATAGGTGGAAAATACCTCTGGCATGTACTGCTTGATGGTCTCCTCATCAAGCCAAATTCCAATAGCTCCAAGCACTATATACAGGAAGTTGACCCAGGTGGTTATGATTCGGCTCACGGTGGATTGGTGGACCTTAAATCTGTGGGCCAGATCTTTCTGTGTCAGACCCAATGACAAGTAATTCAGGAACAGAAAAAACTCATCAATGGGCTGAAGAGACTGCAAAAAGAAAAATGAAATGGACAGTTAAATTTAAGGCTTAAGACACTCATTTCAAGGTTACAAGTATAAACATGTTGCATGCAGCTAGCGGCCTCTAGTGTTAAACTCTTGAATTATCACTCAACTCATAAAATGTTTTAAATTTGTTTACCGTGAGAACACCATGGCCGACGCTCTGTGCCCTAGTGACACGCACAATATCGCCAATTGCTGGCTCTATCTGTCTCCAGAACGCCATCAGATGATCATAACTTGAAAATCTGTTCAAAAAGCAATATGTTTAGCCATGTGCAAAGATTGTAGCTAATCCATTAACTGTGGGGATTATAATAAATGCTTGGATTCAATGGATTCACTTAGCATTGTTTGATGATGTGAAAGGTAGGTGACAATGTTGCATTAATGTAAAAATATGATAATTTTATTTTACTAGTATTAAATATCAATGACATGAACAGCAGTAAACAAAATACAAATCTTAGTGTACAATACATGCTGATCTTACACTGCAAAACACGTTTAGTTTTACAACAATAACCTCACCTTGTATAAAACCTGATGTCGTGATCAGAGGCAGAAAAACGCTCCAATCCAAATTTGTGGGTGATGACCAACGTCGCAATATGCTCTTCCAAAGCTGAGACTTTTGCTTTGAGCTCCTCAATTTCACCAAGGGCTAAATCCAACGCAGCAGGTTCAGGGCTGGTGCAGTAGTCATGGCCAGGACAAGCTAATGCTACATCCATGGCTAGGTCCTCAATGGGAGACTCGGGCCGCTCTCTCCGCTCCCAAACAGCAGCACGGGGAACAGGTAAGGAGAAATTGTTCCATTCAAACAGAACAGGAACAGCTCCTCTTTTTAAATGACGGCGAGTTGGCCACTCAATCACGTCAGTTGGCAAAAAATGCAGACTACAGACCCGTGTGTGGTGTGTAATGGTAAAGTCAATTCGCCGAATGTTTATGACCCACTGTTTCCGCAGATTAACATCCTTTGGGAAGGTAAAAAAACTTAGCAGAGAGTTGTACCGGCCAGAAGACTGGCATTTGGGGACACAACAGCAGTATTTGGAAGTACTATCCCCTCGGTTTTGGAGCCGAAATAACGTCATACCTTTGGATGTCATGACGAAGATATACACACACTCACGCAAAAAAATGAGGGAAGACGAAAACTAAGTTAGCTAAAGGTTAAAAGTTGAGCTGTTTTGTTTGGACAAAGTGCAAGCGGGAGCCGAAACCGGAAGCGGATCTGCCGTCACCGATTTAACCGGAAATACGTCACACCTCGCTGTGCATATAGCCCATTTCCTTTGATGAAAATGTTATCCTAAAATGTACTGTCAAATAAATACAATTATATACACTGTACACATTGTGGATGCAGTAAAATAAGACCTGGTGCCACCTGCAGTGAAAGACAAATGCTGTTGGATTGAAGCTAAGTGTGGCATGACCTGCTTAGTGCTGTGATGGGAGACCTTCGGGAACACCAGAGGCAACAGAGGGGCAGCTGTAAAGTACCACCATTGCCGGGTATGAGTCTGGTGCATTGATGGTGGTCGGAACAATGGCATGTGAATCATTGTATCATTGTGAATCAGTGTCTAGAAAAAGCGCCGTATGAAACTAAATTATAATTTGTTAAAAGATTATCAATTTAACCGGCAAACTAGCATACTGTATTCTTTCACACATAGGCCAGTGGATTGCTTAAACACCACTTACCAATATTTCTTATCAGGTGTTTTATTGTGGTGAAGAGGCAGGAGGAGCTCTTAGGAGGAACTTGTTAATTATATGAGCTGTTGTGCTACGGTCAATCCTCCAGAGAAGACAATCCAACGTGTCCATGTTTGACTCCTGCCTCCACCCCTCCCCAGGAACCTAGTGAATTCCATCGTGCCTTCCATTATTGAGCCAATAAAGCAGTTACGGGCGTGTGCAGTGGTGAGGAGGGCGGTGTGGCGGCTCGCTTTTTATTAGGTCCCAGGACGCAAAGGACGCCCAGAGAACACAACGGAGCATGCACTGTCCTCCGCTCCCTCCGCCTGAAATTAAAGTGATATCTCATTTCTGTACAATATACTTGCTGTCTAATGGCTGGGAAATGGAGAAGGATGAAGCTGGGAGGAGAAGGCTGTGCCGGTTCACATGTGTTTTGGGAAATGGCCATGGAAGTGGACTATTAGAGATTTGATGTAAAACAGACAAAAGTTGGAGCCCTGAAACTTCATAAAAGATAGAGGATGGAGATGAACGCAATAGAGAATGCATGGACGGAGTATATCTGAAGAAACCTTTGTATGAAGCCAGGTCACTGTATAGAAGTTTCTCTAGCATGGAGTATAAGGAGCTCTGGTGTGTGCTATCTGGGGCACAGTGGGGTCGTCTGGCACAGTTTTTCCAATGTGGTTTCACTGCAAAAGGCAAAACTATTCTTGAATCTTGAAAGTGTCCTGGATAATAATCTGATAATTCTGCCTTCCACCGTCACTTTACCTGTTGATATCTTACTGTATTATTCATATCCATCTGATAATTCTCCCATTCAAGTCACTTTACCTGTTGATATTATTTCTGATGTTTATTCTGCTCATATTCTCAAATTCTCCGCTGCTAATGTATAATATAGACATCTGTAAATACTCCGAACCAAGTGCAATTGTAGTCCAGATTTTCTTATTTTATTGTATTTTATTTTATATTAAATTTATTGTCTATTATCTTAAATAATAGACTTTGATGTGTGCAATCTGAGTGCTCTTATTTCCTTTCTCTGCTGTAATGTGCAACGATGACACTGAAATTTCTCCACTGTGAGACTAATAAAGGTTTATCTTATCTTATCTTATCTTATCTTATAAAGGGGTTCAAGTATAAATTCTGCTAGTCTGGCTCCTAAAAGACCATCCCCAAGCCTTAATCATAGACCGCAGATGTTAGTAATAATGTTTGCCTTTTTGATCATGATACACATAATTCCAACAATACTTTATTATTTTATTATTTAAAAAAGAAGCCTATTTAAAATATGATAAGCACTTTGTATGTATAAAACTGTAATATGTCAATAAGGTTATATGTGCGACACAGTGGGTTGGATTCCGACTCTTTCCAAGTGCAGATCATGCAAACTGCATGTTCTCCCCGTGTCAGTGTAGGATGCGTCCGGGTGCTCCAGTTTCCTGTATCACTAATTCAAGGTGTGACTGAGGGACAACAGATAGATAGATAGATAGATGGAAAAATAGATATAGATACTTTATTGATACCTGCAAGACAAATGCAGGAGTCCAGTAGCAGCAGATGGAATAGATGCAAAATAAGCCCACGACTACAACCGGATGCACAGCACATTTACAGCATTGCTAGTCCTTATCACCCAACTAAACCAACAAATAAAATAAAATAATACCAAAATATGGAGGACAAGTTTGTTATATAACCAACTATCTTTAGTGCCAGTTTGCCTTTGATGGGTCGTGTTTGGACATGATTTAAATCCATGTTCATCTGGTTCTCATAATAACAAACATACTCTCTGCACGCTTTCGGACATGCCTCAACATCTAAGGACAACAGCAAGGCCTGGAGAAAATATATTAGGAAGGACGAATGCTCGTGATCGCTGGTGGGAGACGGTGGAGGTAACAAATCAAACCCAGAAGTCGGAGCCCAAAACATTTAAACGCACAATGCTCCGCTCCTTATCAGCGCGCAAACACCTGCCATGTCAGCCACTACTTATCCTGTGATTACCGCTGTAGCCATTCTGCAGAAAAATGGCAAAAACATATGGGAAATAAATAAATATCAAAGTGGTGGAAGAAAGAGAGGGAGTGTAGTCAAATATTGAAGAGAAATGTGCTGCGAGAACACGATGTACCGAAAGTAGACGAGGGAGAAGAAAGTGTGTTGCTTTGTTGAGCTTGATTTTAACAACGCTAAAGAAAATCATAAGGAACGACTACAGTAACCATCTGGTGAACATGGCCGTCGGTTTTGAAAGGACGCAGTTCTGTTTCTGCTGGAAAGTTGATTAATCTAAATAAAAAATCAATTCATAACGACTTTCATTTATCGGGTTAAACTACACTTAACAGAAATAATTGTAAGTCTTGTTTTAAAGAGACGTGATAGCGTTATGGAGCTTTGTGAAACATTGAGACTTTTCTTTCAGTTGTATCGCCATTTTTTTGAAGTGTCAAAACAGTCTGGCGGTAAACACTGACATCTGGTGGACACAAGTAATACATCCATACATCCATCCATTTTCTTCCCCTTAATCCATTTCTGGGTCGGGGGGGTGGCAGTCAGAGCTGCACCCAGTCCACAGAGCACCAACCCCTCACTGATCCTCCTGCAGGTGGTGAGTCCACAGGAGCTGAGGTCTTTCAGTGGGGACTTCAGGCAAAGTGGGGTTAAGTGTCTTGCCCAAGGACACAGCGACAGCAGTCATCAGTAGGAGTCATGAAGTAGGTCTCGTGGTGGGCTTGGACCCACAACTTTCAGGCCCAAAGGCCAATGTTCTACCAACTGAGCCACTGTCGCCCACAACACAAGTAATCATTGCAGCTTTTCAAACAACTGGACCTGCATTGACAACCATTATGTTGCTGTATTAAAAACAAAGCTATATAAATTATTGAACTTAATTCATAAGTGACCAACAGTTATTACTTTTGAATAACATTTCAACATTTCGTTCAGGTGCGACCACTTTTTATTTCACATTGCGTGCACCAATAATCCCGGAGAAATCCATGTCTGTGCCATTAAGATTTACTGTATTTCATAAGAATTAGTGCTGTTGGCAAAGACAAACACACGCAGATGCTTCAAAAGGATTTCTGTTGCACTCATGAACTGAAAGAAAAGACATTTTTACTTTCCTAAACGAGTATGATAAGAATGAGGAGTACGAGTCTCAGCAGACAAGTCCAGACTTTTCACATAAACCTCACTCTTGGTTCGATTTGAAAATGCCAATAATGTTCCTCGAAGACGTTTTCCAGTCTATGTGTAAGTTTTGTTTTTCTAAATGCTCCATATTGACTGTCTGCTTCTTGAATCGATGATAAAATACAAGTACAGATGCCATGTCTGCTTTGTGACAAACACATAAAAAGCTGCCTTTGATTAACAAAATGAAACTAAACTATACACGTTTTGAAAGAAAATCAAATGAGTGTGAAAAAAGTAGACCCTGTGCATAATATATAAAAACATATACATACACCTTACACAGTTATACCACTCAGCACTGGATTAAGGACCTCGGTATTCAACAAAGTGAACAACTAAGTGTAACTACATTAAATCTTAAATCTATTAATGACTGGTGTGTCTTTATCGCAGTTAAAAAGTGACAAATGTGGTTGCCGCAGAGTGAGGGGGTGTGAGGAGGCTGCGATGGTGCGAGGGATATGACACTCGGATAATGAAACACAGCGCAAAGTGACTGCGAATGGAACACAAATTTAATCATTCATTTCAATTTGAATCCACTGACTCCCATCAGATCTGCGCCGAATCCCGATGTTTATCCCACACGCCCCTCCCTCACCCATCTGTCACTCACCCCGACTTGTTGTTTCTTGTTATCCATCGCCACTTCCTCTATTCCTCTTTCTTATGGATCTTCTTTTTTTTCCTTTTTTGGGGTGACCAGGTAGCAGTCTAAAGCTGTTTTAAATTCACAACACAACTGGATAACAGTGCCCTCTAGTGGTTTTCATTCAGTTATGCAGACAGTGCATAGAGACAAATCAATTCAACTTATGTTTGTACAACAGCAGTATTCTTGGAGTTTACACAATTATCATTTTGCCAAATTAAAATTAGAGAGTCAAAGAACACAGAAAATGCATTAAATATGACAAAACATAAAAAAAAGAGTGTGTTTAATTTCATGTTTTAGAAATCAGATTGTGAAAAGCCCAATGTTCATTCACTAATTTGGAGGTTTTGTAGGAGGATTGAACCCACGACCTTCAGGCCCGTGGACCAAGCTCTAGCCAACTGAGCCACTGTCGCCCCAATGTTGTTGTACTTATTTTAGAAAGTGTCGTTAAGGCCTAAAGTCACACATACTCTGAACCAGGGATGTAAAAGTCAAACACATGCACCTAGTTTTTGATGCTTGATTGATTCATCAGAAAATTACCTGATGTTTATGTTCAAGGAGAGTTCAAGTAAGAGTTACAGCTTTGCAAGTAAGTTCTGCCTTTTACTTGATGGCTCTTTTTTAAATGTCACTGAGAAAAAGTGGGATTCATCACTGATGCCTGAGAGCTGCACGTCATTATGGCTTTAGTTCAAGATAAGGTCCTGTCAACTTCACACAGATGTGAGACAATAACAGTGTTTTCAGCCTCAGTCGTCTAATAAAGTGAAAGAAAGCACTTTCACTCCCATCACTCGCACTCACCTGTAAACCCCCTTTTTTATTTTATTCTCCATGTGAAACGGCGAGTGTCCAAAAAAGCGCTGTACAAGTTGGCTGTATTATTACTATGTTATTATTCATATAAATGTGTCAATGATATGCAGTCACCTTTTTAATCCAAACAGATAATGACACTTTCCTGCCATTGTGTAGACAAGGGTATAGAGGCTTTCTCCTTCAACTTAGCCCGGTCTAGAACACACTTTTAACTAATCCATTTAAAACAATATTCATATCCACATGAGAGCCCCTTTGTACCTTTTTTTTGGCAAGAACTCATTGAAAACAGAGGAATCCCTGTGAAGCAGACAGCACTTTGAAGCTTCCTTTCATCACAGACAGTTTGGAACAGTCTGGCGTTTGGCTGAAGCGCACAAAGCTAGCACACAACAAGTGCTTTGGAACACAGCCCTGCTAGGACAGACCGGCGGAGGCTCATAAGCTCAGAGAATCTAGCATCATTTTCAAGGTGGATTGAAAAGAAATATACTTTTATCTTTCCTTTCTTCTTCCTCTAAGCTCAGTGCCTCAGCAGCAGAACCATCTCTCTGCTCATGAACAGTGTTAAAACCGTACTTTGCAGTGTGATGTTTCATAGTTATTAATGTTGTGTTATGGTATACAAGGATGTTATGGTATGAGATACAGTAAATTTGGACTGATTAGCAATTCCCATCTACATGTTCTGTTTTACTAAGATTGCTCTCTGACAGGGAATCACGACACAGTGGAACAATATCTTTAATCTTAACTAGATTAAAACCACGGCAGATTTCTCAATAGGTGGATTGACTTGTTGGTTGTTTTAGCCTAAAAACGTAATTCTGCCTGCTATGGTGAACAAAATCTAAAATAATGATTTATGTTTCTTCCACTTTATCTGTTGCCGGGTCGCAGGGACAGCAGTTATGCCTAGCCCTCCCTATCCACACACTTCCTCTCTCTGACAGGGAATCACTGGGGGCAACGAGAGACGAGAAAACAAGAAGCTTTTGAGTATTTTATGAAAGGAGGTTTGGCGCCCTAGGCCCCGGTGCGGCCTTCAGATCGGAGGGGCTCTGCGATGGAGCGTGCCAATCCCCCGGGACCTAGGCACTGGTGGCGGCATTTGGCAGCGGGAAGCAGATTGAAGGCAGATTGAAGGCAGGGTGAAGAGGAGGAGGAGGGGAGGCGGTGGTTGCAGGCTTCGAGAAGGCCGAGAGTGAGAGTTCCTCTGCTTTTAAGCGGCTTGCCTGGCCGGTACGGTGATTGGCAGGGGGCGTTTGCCGTGCGATAGGCTGGGGATGAGAACCGGCTTGGAGGGGTTACCTTTGGCTGACGTCTACCAAATTGAACTTCCGCTGGCTGCATTTCAATTTGGAGAGACGAGAAAACAAGAAGCTTTTGAGTATTTTATTGGGAGGAGGTTTGGCGCCCTAGGCCCCGGTGCGGCCTTCAGATCGGAGGGGCTCTGCGATGGAGCGTGCCAATCCCCAAAAAGGTTGTGAGTTGATGGAGTTTTGCAGCCTGGTTTGGAGGGGACAGACGTCGAGACTACTCTATGCTGTGACCGCTATCGCTATATACTGTGACCGCTATCGCTATATACTGTGACCGCTATCGCTATATACTGTGACCGCTATCGCTATATGCTGATGACCAATCGTGCGCTAACCATTTTTTGCTATATACTGTGCGCTAACCATTTTTTGCTATATACTGTGACCGCTATCGCTATATAGTGTGACCGCTATCGCTTATATACTGTGATTTTATGGTGATACGTGACGTGACTTCCTGTATCCGGTGAGCGTGTTTCTTGACTGCTATCACTCTGCTCTCTGTTTGCACTAACAAAACCATTTTAAATGCCACGTATGTTCACCAAGCTAACTGTGTATGCAACTCCGGGTCAGCTGTACTGTAGCTGAGGTTTAGGTAGCGGTTGTTTGTCTGATATCGGAGTCTGGTTGTGCGGGCCAGGATCAGGACTAGCTTAGCCTAGCCTAGCCGCTAACTCGTACTATGGCGGTGCGTCTCTCCCTCAATCCTTTATGCTCGAGTTGCCATATGGCGAGTCTAATCCTGTATCCTTTCTGAGGGTAGTTGTAGAGGTGTGAAGTGTAGTGTAGTCGTGAGCTATGGAATCCAGGGGTCAGTGAGTTAGTGTGCGTCTACGAGCACGGAGTCGCGAGCTTGCGCTGCATTAGCTACAGCACGGGCCGTATCTCAGGGTCTGCGGAGCGCAGCTTTAGGGAAAGGCTGAGGAGAACTAGCGAGCACTAGCCTTCCCAGCCCGTCCTCCGCAGACTGGGACAAGACCAGGGTAGTGATGGCTTTGTGACTGTTCGGAGAGGGCGACGAGTTGTTGTTGTTTCCCCATAGGCCTCACTCCTGTAGCATTTACGATCGCTGGGACGCTCTGTCGGGGAGAAGGCGGGAAGAAGGCCCCAGCTGAGAGGAGCCGCTGAGTAGAGCTGCTGAGTGAGCCGATGGAGTCGATGATTGCGTCTGGTAATAGGCTCCTCTATTGTTAGAAAATAGGGTGGGTTAATGATCCCAAGAGCCACTGTTACGGGGCTTCCCTGGGGCCAGGCTTGGTGATATTGAAGGGGAATCGGAGGTCATGATGACACACAAGGCAGCGTTTCCGTCGAATTGGTATTTCACGCGGGTGGTAATGACGTTCGGCGGAAAACAGTCCGAGGTTGTTGGAAGCTGCAAGTCGCCTGCCGTGTGCAAGCTGGCTAGCACAATGGCCGACACTGTCATCTTCTTCTTGGGCCCCTACTAGCACTAGCAGTGCAGTAGCATTCAGCAGATCACTAGGCTTTCAACCGCTGGCTGGTCTGGCTTGGTGCCCTCGAAGTGGTGTTGTTCATGTTGACAAATTGGGAGTGCCTTTTGGGGAAAGCGCAAGGTCTCATCCGCTCGGATGATATCAACCCTCGTTGGCGGGTACATCCCTTTTGGCTAAGAATTTGGCCCTGGCTCTAATACTGTTCTGCTCGGCTCAAAAGGACGGTGCAGAACTGAGGCCCGGGTGCAGAGCTGCTCTGCCACAAACCATCTGTGCCCAATTGTTCAGTTTCTAGCCTCAGAGGCTAGTCAGATTGAAAACCTGTGTGTGATGTGTGTGTGTGCCTGTGTGTGCTCAAGTTACTAGCCTCAGAACCTAGTCAGATTGAAACTGTGTGTTGTTCCCCGCTTGAAGTCTAAAGCTCACTATATGCGAGGAAATCTCGACCTAGGTGTCAGACACAGTAACTTAATAAAAGTTCAGTCAGACAGAAAGAGTTCTTGCGGTAGGGTTGTTAAATGTGGTTTAATGAAGTCAGATCAATCTCGTCTATAATTCGCTTCTCATAAAACGAACTTATTATAGTCAAGGGCTTGGATTTGTTTGCGCTCTCGGAGACTTGGCACTCCAACAGGACGAGTACGTTAGATTTGAATGAGTTGCACTCCTCCGACGCATGTAACTACCAGAAAGCCTGAGCTACAGGTTCGCGGCGGTGGTGTTGCGATTCTTATCTACACACCAACTTGGTTTCTTAGTCAATACCAAACAACGCTTTCACTCGTTTGAAAAAACTATACACTTTCAGTCACCTGTCCTGGGTGGAGAAAACAAAAAGCAGTGCTATTTATAGTTTTATACCGACCTCCTGGTCATTACAGCGAGTTACTAACAGATTCTAGAAAGTGTCATCTGCCCATAACATGCTCCCCTGAATCTGGCAACCGCTCTGACGTCAATATGGGACTTAAATTCTCAACCATTGTGTACAGTAGTGACCTGGATATTTACGGCTGTTTTTCCCCCCAGGATGGGTTTAGTATGTATAGAGACTGTCCCCTTTAAATTATATATACATGTGCGAGCTGGGACTTCCAATATATTGTGGTTGAATTATGAGCAATCATGAGACGTAAATGAATGGGGAGAGTATTTGTGCTCCTAAAAATATAATCTAAAACTCACCGAATAATAAAAATGACTGATTATAGGAGCTATCCAGAACTAGGAATAATGCACGCAACCCAATTTGGACAACATCAGATAGATTAGCAAGTTCTTAGAATATTCTATTTTCCAATGTTTGGGGATGATAAAAAAACAAATCTGATCACATTTTTGCATTTACATCCAATGTATTTAGTAATCTTAGATCTGGATGTGTTTAATTAAAATAAAATCAGTTTGAAGAAGGGTTTCTGAAGTCCATCTTAATTATTTGTGAGCAGTGTCGACTTTCTCCACTTCTTTAATAATAAAATTACATCCATCCGTGACAAGCTGGAGGAGGTTGCTCCTGCTGTTAGTGGTGGACAGGTTGAAGCGGCATACGTGACTTCCCACTTAGACTCTTCAGTGGGCCTTGATAAATTCATGGCTGTGAGCCAAGCAGAGGTGATCTCTGTGGTCACATCCTCAAAAGCCTCAACTTGCATGTTAGACGCAGTCCCGACATGGCTCTTCAAAGACATACTTCCTTTGATAATTGAGCCTATCGTAAATATAATAAACGCATCCATACAATGTGGCTATGTCCCACAAGCTTTTAAAACCGCGGTAATCAAACCCCTTCTGAAGAAAACAAACCTGGACCCAGAAATACTTACAAACTACAGACCGATCTCAAACCTCACTTTTATATCTAAAATCCTGGAAAAACTTATAGCTGAGCAGCTCCGCTGCCACCTGCAGGAAAATAATATGTTTGAAGTCTTTCAATCAGGATTCAGAGCTCATCATAGCACTGAAACGGCACTAGTCAAAGTCACAAATGACTTACTACTAGCTGCTGATAATGGACAAGTGTCAGTGCTGGTCCTACTGGACCTTAGTGCTGCATTTGACACAATAGACCACAGCATTCTACTGCAGAGGCTAGAATGTGATATAGGTCTTAGAGGAACAGCCCTTGGCTGGTTTAAATCCTATTTATCAGATCGATATCACTTCGTCAATGTGAATCAGGACTCGTCGCCTTATTCTGGAGTGGAATTCGGTGTGCCGCAGGGTTCGGTACTCGGACCGATTCTTTTTACTCTCTACATGCTGCCACTGGGAAACATTATTAAAAAGCATGGAATTAATTTCCACTGCTATGCAGATGACACACAGCTTTATCTGTCGATGAAGCCAAATCAGACAGATCAGCTGGAAAAGCTCAGTGTCTGCATACAGGACCTTAAAATGTGGATGACTCTTAACTTCCTACTTCTCAACCCGGAGAAGACAGAAGTGATCATACTCGGTCCGAAGCGCCTGCGTGACTCCCTCACTAACCAGATGGTTACTCTCGATAATGTCAGTATAATACCCAGTAACACTGTGAGGAATCTTGGAGTCATTTTTGACCAAGAACTCTCCTTCAAGGCTTATATAAGCCAAGCAACTAAAACGGCGTACTTCCACTTACGGAACATCGCTAAAATTAGGAATTTCCTTCCTAAAAGTGACGCGGAAAAACTCATTCACGCGTTTGTCACCTCAAGGCTCGACTACTGTAACGCTTTACTGGCAGCGTGCCCTAAAGCCTCTTTGAAGAGCTTCCAGCTCGTTCAGAATACAGCAGCTAGGATCTTAACAGGTACCAAAAGGAGGGAGCACATAATTCCGGTGTTAAAATCACTCCACTGGCTCCCTGTGGAGTACAGAATAAAGTTTAAAATCCTACTCTTAACATATAAAGCCATAAATGGCTTGGCTCCCTCTTATCTCCAAGACACGTTAGTGTCGTATCAACCAGGTTGAGCGTTGCGCTCACAAAACGCCAGACGTCTGGTGGTCCCTAAGGTCTCAAAGGTCACTGTTGGTGGCAGAGCATTTAGCTACCAAGCTCCTTTACTGTGGAATCAGCTTCCCATTTATGTTAAGGAAGCAGATACGGTCTCCACATTCAAGGCCAGGCTTAAAGCACTTTACTTTAATTTAGCATATAATTAGGTAATATATAATATGTAGTGTATATATTATATATATATGCTGTATTATGTTATATATTATTCAATAATGTATTGTGTTATGTTGTATATTATGTTATATATTATGCTGTATGTTATTCTTTATTCAAGGCTAGGTTTAAAACAGTCCTCTTTAGTTTAGCATATGGCTAGGAAGGTAAGACTCGGAGAAGGTTAAACTCCTCAGAGTGTCAGTCAAGCTGCATAGGGAGTCAGTTTGCTGGGAGAAGTATGGTAACTTGAGCACTATCCTCTCCTCCTTCCTACTTTATCTGTTTAGCATTTTTAGGATTCTGACTGTAGTTTGTTCATTGCTATTCACCCGTTGTCCCATTGTCTGTTTCATGGTACGATGACGGGATCTCTGAGCCTGGCCTCTTCCATCTACACCTGCGGACTGCCCCGCCCGACCCGCCTGGGAGTGCTTCGGTCCTGCACCGGACCTGTCCACGTTCAGCGGCCACTGGTCCACGTTCTGTAGCTAGCTTAGGTCCTAGATCATTAGCCTGTCCGTCCGGAGGAGCGGATCCCTTTCTCAAATGGGTCTCCCTCCCTGTGGGTTTCCCTAGTTCTCCCCAAGGTTTCTCACTTTTTCCCACTGGGTTTTTTAAGAGTTTTTCCTTGTCGATGCAGGAGGGTCTTGTTGGACAGTTAGTGTCCAACAGAAAGGATTGGTGATGATCAGGACACTTTAGCATTCTACAACATGTATGGACATTTTCTTCTGTGTGTGCTTTATATTCTCCATGTGTTTTAACTGTTGATTCTCTGACCTGTGTTGGTGATTTCAATGGTTTTGTTAAGTCCTCTGAGATGACTTCTGTTGTGACCTAGGGCTATACAAGAATAAATTGTATTGTATTGTATTGTATTGTATTTGTAATTTAATTTGTACTTGTTTTTAAGAGGGGCGACAGTGGCTATTGCTGGCTCACCACAAGACCTACTTTACAACTCCCACCGATGACTGCTGTCGCTGTGTCCTTGGGCAAGACACTTAACCCCACTTTGCCTGAAGCCCCCGCTGAAAGACCAGGCCTTCTGTGGACTCAGCACCTGCAGGAGGATCAGTGAGGGGCTGGTGCTAAGTGTACTGGGTGCAGCTCTGACTGCCACCCCCCCCGACCCAGCAATGGATTAATGGGAAGAAAATGAATGGATGGATGGATGTTTTTAAGAACAGGGCAGGCAACATGAGATTTTTTTTTTCTTATTTTTGCACCTTTTCATTTGTGTGACAAGACTACAATGATATGAAATTAAAACGTATTGTCATGTCCACAACTGAGATAAATAAATCAAGATAATGTGTTGAATACTTGAATCCTTTGGGGAGCTATCTGGGAGGAGGTGGCGAGCTACTAACACCGTTCATAATGTCTTGGTCTGTATGATGTTATTGGAGATGGACATAGTACGACTTAACGCTACGACTCTCATTTACTCACTTAACAAAATCACCTGGTTGTAAAGAGACCCGGTAGCCTGTTTAAACTTAGAAGTGTGTGAGAAAGGAAACTGAATTGCAGAGAAAGCGAAATCCAATAAGACCCAAATAAATAAACAACGACCATTTTTATAAAAGGAAGGAAGCAATAGACCCAGAGCATAAGTCTTGAAGGAAGACAAAGCAAGGAAGCCAGGCCAGTAGAAAGGGAAAGGAAGGTGCCAGGAGAGATAGCAGAGTTCCCCAGCAGGGCTTTGTGGGTGGCATCAGAGCAAAGAACAAGTCATCTTTACTGGATTTTTATACGAGAAACTTAGCTCAAATATGGTCGTATTTTGGATCGAAATTAAGGCTGCGCAGTATTGGACGCAAGTGCGAGATGCAATAGCTGAATATAAAACTAATAATAATACAGAGGACATACATTGAGATCTCCAAATAGACCAAATTTGCATAAACCAAATAAGCATAAACATGTATAAGTAAGTAAGTAAGTCAAGTTTATTTGTAGAGCGTCTTTGACAGAGCAAGATCACAAAGCGCTGCACATTCAAAAACATACAGATGATGATTATGATTATGTCACATAGGGAAATGAAATCAAAGAGGAACCCGAAAAAGGGGGACTGAACATCTAATGTAATCCAAATCCAGACTGATCAAAAGAACTGACAAACTAGACAGGGACACACATGGTACAGAGACAATGGCCAGGCAACAAGTGTGGAAAAGCACAGGGTAGAAACACACACAACAGACACAGGTGGATCACATCAGGGCGGGGCTGATAATCAATAGGACAGACAGGAATCAAACTTAAACTACAAGAGAATGAAATTTACTCAAATAAAACCAGGTCAAAATAATCCAAATAAGTCCACAACATGACGTAATACACATACAAGTCAGATTTAACAAACAAAGATACAGAAGACCACTTGTGTAGCACTCAGTTATTTATTATTGCAGAAGTAATTGCTGTTGTTTAAAAAATACATAGACAAAGTGAATGTAACGGGATTGTGTTGAAACAAATCAGATCCCAGGTAAAGAACAGTCATCGGCAGGACTTTTTATCAGCTCCTGTCTGTTGCCGTTGTGTTTCCCGCAAAAATTGCAGAGCTAATTTTTCCACACTTAAGTTGTCAGAGCGGTTTAACATTTTGGAGGCCCCGCCGAGATCGTTTTTTACGTGCTCCGGCGACTCGTCATCTCTCCCGGAGCCAAACTACTCCCACATTTCAGAACCGCAGTGTTTATTTTAAGAGTAAACAAAATATTCATGAAAGAAATGCCTCTACCAAAAGAAGAATTATTGTGCGTCATTGCAATATACTCACTGCACAAGAAAAAGTTCCCTTGTGTATCGCGAGAGTTGCGTTCTAAAAAAAAAACCCGTGATAAGCAAAATCCGCAAAGAAGAAGCTGCATGTTTGAAGGCTGTAAAACTTCTGACCACACACTTTATACACTTTTCTGACCATCACAACTCACGACGGCTAAAGTGAGATTGCAGAGACATCTAACCTGTTGATTTGAACACAACACAACAATAATCAGATAGAAATATTGAAAAGAAATCTAAAGCTGCAGCCCATATTGTGACATTTAGCATGTTGGTGACATTAACTCATTGACTGCCATTGACGCATTTGTCTGAGACCGGTGATTTCTGTTGAACTTCCCGCTATTTGACTGGGGATTACAGGACAACACAAAATAGCTAGAAACAAACTTATTTTTGCTGATGAAAGTAGACAACCCAGTCTTTCACAATTTGGTTTCATATTTCACATAGTCATAGCACATAATATTCTGTGGGTCTTGAGAATCAGTGAAATCATCAAAAACGGCTGGCAGTCCATGAGTTAAGGAGACAGATCTCTAAAGCGAAAAAAAGGAGAAACTTATAATGTAAAACACATAGATTTACATAAATGAATGATCCACAGGTGTTAAGGTTTATATGGCACCCACATGTTTGACTGCTTTTTCTTTTCATAAGAAACTGTTGCAAAGCTTCAAACCGCTCATTCATTTACAGGTGGCTGGATGCATGCACCAAATCACTTGCATATAGAAGGCTGAGAAAGCAACCCAACAACGCGACAGTAAGCAGCAAGCAAAGAAGCGAGAGCATGCAACGAAAGAAGGGAGGAAGGAAGGAAACCCAAAGAAGCGGCATAAATGACTCATGTTGCTTTTACAAACAGAGCGTATACAGCAGTCAGGTCGAATGTCACGCTTCATTCCTTCAACCACAGGTGCACAGTCTTATCTGCTCCCACCAGTCCCCCCATCACTCGCCGGAAAACATCTCTGAGGACCTCCCCTGCCCCTTCATCTTCATCATCCTCATCCCACCGATGCGCAGGCTCACCCCGCAGAGAGGCAAAAGAGGAGAAGAGGATGAAAGATTCCACCCCTTCTCCCTTCATTCCCCTTTTTCTATCTCTCCTCTCGGTTGCGGCTGGCAGCGGATGCAGGCGATGGCTCGGAGCCCGCATCCCGCCGTCTGCCTCACCTACGCAGCATCTCCAGTCAAAAATTCATAAGGTGACACAAAACTGTCAGAGCGCGTTGATGCCACTCCAAAAAGGACGATGCCGCGAGAAAAAGAGAGCGCGTGTTTAGGCGAGGGGATATGTGGGCGGCGTGGCTTGGCTGGTGAAAAAATACAACATACTTGGACCAAAACCAATGTATAAGTTAAGAGCTGTGGTTATAGGACAAGCAGAGGTGGACTACTCTGGCACTGGGGCAATGTAAAGTATTCAGGAGGAGAGCGTACCATATGTGATGGTAATGGATAGATTTTAAAAGCTTGGAGGTTGTGTTAAAAACGAAAGAATCAGAATCCTTTTAAACGCCATGTGAGTAACAAGCAGTCACAAACTAGGAAAATTGCTTTGGCTCTCGGTGCAAACCAGTTAAAGTAGAGAATAGAATAAGGCACTCGGGGATTGAGGGATTTTATATTTTTATCTAATTTTTTTTAAACATTTTTTAATGTACTGTGATTATTTATGATTTTAATGCTTTCTTGTTTTGTTCAGCACTTTGAGTTGCCTTGTGTATGAATTGTGCTATACAAATAAACCTGCCTTGCCTTGCTCGTGAATAAAAATCTACATACATTTCTTCAATTTACAAGGACATAGTTTTGGATTGTGACAAGTGACGAGTGAAAATTGACTTGAATTCCAGAGTGAAACAGTCAATTATCATGTATGGCTTGAAAGAACTATTCTAAAGGTATGAATCATGTACATACACATACAGTCGATACGTTTTTTCAGCTGCAAACACACAACTAATGAAGATATATATTTCATGGTTTGCCCACAATACACTATAGATATAAAATGGATGTTCCACCTTGCATATAAGCATGTAAATAAGTAAGTATATGAATAGACTGTGTGTGTGCGCTAAAACATAACTTAGAATTGTAATAGAATGGATAAAAGCAGCACTTTCTAACCCAATCGAAATATCTCGTCCCCATGTGATGCCAAAAGATGACAGTCGAAGAGAAGAGACGCATTTGACTATATGTGTATCTGGAGGACTACATCAGCCCTGTGTTTATAGAATGAGAGGTAATATGTCCAATTCTACCTTTCTCACTACAGGCTCAACACCAACTGCCCGCTCCCGGCAGTATATAACCGCTGCTCAGAGCCCCCACTGCTATAGGTTAGAGCTGACAGATCTGGGGTGCAGGTGCGTGGAGTTTCCCAAATGGTGGGTCAGGACACCACAGCAGGTTATATGGAGATGTCTTTATGGACTGCTACAAAAGCATTGGAAATTCAAGGGGTATACAGTCATGTTTAGCTAGTGTTGAAAAAATATTGATCTCATTCTATAGGCAAATACAATGTGGGGACAGTATAGGGTTAATGTATTTATCTCCTTTGGTTAGTGACATATTCTTTCTTAAGCCTTCTTCATATAACAGCCTTGGTAAGCAACATCAAGCAGCCATAATAAAGATTGGAAGAGCGACTGCACTGAGATTACATTACTATTTGATTAAAAATGTGTTGTAATGGATGAGAACGGCTGGCATGTAACTCTAATTATACCTGTGTTCACATGAGGGTTTTCACACTCACAAAGAGTTCAGCATCCGCCCAACAGCTTCTCAACAAAGGCAGAGAGGCTTGGATCATATAGACACGAAAATTGTCCAAATAGTGATATATGTAGCAAAAACAACAAAAGCTGAACACAAATGAATCTGATTGTATTATTACGAAATGCAGCAGTGGCATAATTGTAGACTAAACTTTCGCGTTGCGTCCGTATATCGTAATGCAGGCTGGATGCTCTGAATGCACGCGTCCAGGCGCGGTGTCAAAACTGGATTTCAAGTTGCCCACAGCCACATTAAAAAGCAATTCATTTGAACCACACTCGTACGCGTAACTCCTTGCATGCCTGAACCTCAGCATCATCACCAAAGATGTATAGACAGCATTCCATAACTATCATCGGTGGAGCAAGAGCTTGGGTGCGTAAAAGCAGTGAATTCAACTACGTATTTGGAATGAAAATAAAAGGAGTCTTGGGTTTAATGCAACACCAGGTTTAAGCATGTCAAGACGTAGTTGCCTACCTATCCGCGCAGTCCACATACACCCCACATTATCAATCCAAACATCGAGAATAGACCATTGGCGCTGCAAACACCATGCGTAAAAATCGCTCCAAGATACAACAAAAAACTTTACTTACTCATACAAGCGTCCGTCAGCTCAATCCAGCTCGGCATGGCTCGGGTGGGAAAGGGTTTAGAGAAGAATAGAGGCAGTAGCAGTAGAATACAAGTCCATTCCGAGAGAGGTTCAGTGGCAAAAGAAGGAGCGCGCGATGCAATGGGATTTTTTCCTTTTTTTTCCCAAAGACGGAGCTGCCGCTGTGTGTGGATCCAAACAGTGCCAGGCATGAATGAGACGCGGGCTGCGCTTTACTCCGGCTCCAGAGAGAGAGAGGAGAGCTGCTCAGACATCACACACACAGGAGAGATACAGGGCACAGGCTGTAGCTGACTGCCGTGCGCCCCCTGCCTGCCAACACCCGCCACGACGCGCGCCTTTATTTGAAACAACAGCAAGACGCATAGGTGGCAGCATCGGATCCGCTCCTGTGCTGCTGTTGCTGATGCTGCTGCTGCTGTTTTCAGGGTAAAGCATCTGCCGCCTACTTGGCCTTCAGAAGTTCTCTTTGTTCAGTTTTCACCAGACGATTGTTCATATACTTGTCAAGATTCTTCAAGTATAGATAAATGCATAGTTCAGCGGCCTTGGGCTTTGTAAACAGGCCCTTATCGCATCCTTCTATCGAACACTTGAGTGAAACATGCCAGCTAAATGAAAATATGACCTTGTCAAACAATCAACAGTTTTATTACAAGACGTACATAGACATTGTGGGGTAAACTTGTTTTTGAAAAAGTGCAGTAAGTAATTTTGTCACGTATTCCTCCCTGGTCCAGTTTGTGCACTGTATTGTGATGAATAGTATAAATCATATACATATTATATCATACTGTTAAGTTGTTTTATACTATTTGTGCATTTTTTTTCCTATTGCTGATTAGAGGATTTTACACACTCAATAAAATACACTTTCAAATAGTTTTTTTGTGTAATATAGTCTTGAAATTGTATGATCAGTTACAAAAGGTTATTGGTATGTGTTACTAAATGAGAGTAAGAATATAAAACAATTGCCCATATAGTCGTCAATGTGTTTAGTAGTTGCTGTTTGTTTATATAGGGATTTCTAAACTAGATGGATGTGATTCTTATCAGATGTATCCAGTCAGAACTGTGTTTACAGTGACACTCGCCTGTAAAAGCACAAATCATGCATCATCTTTTTCTTCAGTGATTTTCTTTGCGGTAAAAACAAACGGATTTCAAGTTTTCAATGTTAGTGTTTTTTTATTATGAATTTTTAGAGATTGAACAATAGACTTAAAAGTACAGATTTTAGTTTGTACTCCTACTGAACTTGGCTCCCAATGTTTTTCTTCTTCTACTGAATCTTTTCTCTTTTCCCACAAACACAACCTTAAAACTAGTAAGTAAGTAAGTAAGTAATCTTTATTTATATACCGCCTTTTCACTGCACATCGGAGTCTCAAAGCGGTTTACAATTGTTATTTTTTGGGAGTGGGGGTGCCAGTACAGGAGGCACATGCCAGACCTATTGTACATATTTTTAGTGGTAGGGGAAACCGGAGCACCCGGAGGAAACCTACGCAGACACGGGGAGAACATGCAAACGCCACTCAGAAAGGCCCTGGTGCCGCCCACTTATTAACTATGGTTAATACTTCCATGTTAGACCAGTAAATGATTCAGCAGGAGCTGGAGGGTTTTACCTGTAGAGCTGGAGCATGTTTTGGTCGGCGGGGAAACCCACCAGACAGAGCAAGAAACTTCCAATATCCACTTGGAAAACTTTAAATAGCAACAATGGTAAACAGTTAAATTCAATTTATTTTTGTAAAACCCTAATTCAAAACAGCCGTCTCGGGGGACTTTCGACTAGCAAAGATTGAATAAAAAAATTCAACCACAGGAAATGCAATAATAAAAAACATAGTTACTGTATTAGTCCATTGGAAGCGGGATGACCCATGCTAGTAAAAGTGCAAATGTCCCGGAGCATCACTGTCCCGAGACACTTCTGCTTCCCGAGGACCGACTCAAAAGGACAGTGGAAGAAAAAGAGAAATCTCACGGAGGCTCATGTTGAGAAAAGGATACCGCTTCCACAGACAGACAGGATGTAGTTAAAGGTTCAGGTTGGAGGGACGACTGTTAGTTAGTTAGTTAGTTTTAACTAACTAAAGTGACCTTTGATATTGTTGCAAAAACACAGCTCCAAAAATTTCGAAGTGATGAGCATGACCAAAACATGTGAGTCAGATTTGCAGGCGTTTGGTGGCACCGGTCACAATCTGGACTAACGTTTGGATATATCTGAGAGAGCCGAGCTTTTGACCAGTGAGTGCGATGCAAAACTTTACATTGAATTAAGCTATGTCTAGCGCATAGTGAAGAGCTATGTACACGGGAGAGAACTTTATGCCATGAATCATCCTGGATCACAAATCCTATCTCTTGCTCCCATGCTGCTCTTATGGGGGAGATTGAAGAGTTCCCAAAGGAACATATTCGGTGATACAGACATGATATAATACCCTTAGATGGTGGAGGGTATTATATCGTCAAAGTCATGATTTGGAGGTTTTGATGGGAACTGAGAAGTTTTTTCCTTCACATAACTCCGAATTTGTAAGTAGCGAAAGAAATGATTCTTTGGGAGACTGAATTTAGATGATAGCTGCACAAAGGAGGCAAAGATTCCATCAATGTAAAGGTCATTGAATGAGTTAATTCCAAGGGAAGACCAAATTAGAAACGCAGGCTAAACAAGGCTTAAGCCAAACAAGGCTTAAAACATGGATTTTTCACAATGGGGGCTTTTAAAGAAAAGTGGTTGCATTTGAAAAAACGTCTAAACTGAAACCAAATTTTCAAAGTCATCTTAACAATTGTGTTATTAGAAAACTCTGAGCTAGGCAGTTGCTTTGGAGCATAAACAAAAGCAGCTAAAGATGATGTGACGCAGGAAGAGGCTTCCAAGCACAGCCAGGCTGGAGCATCGTTAAGAGATTCCACCTGCAACCAGTACCTCAGAACACGAATGTTAGATGCCCAATAATAGGACATGAAATTCGGCAAAGCCATCCCACCAACATCCTTAGGCCTCTGAAGGTATGTTTTACAAATTCTTGGAGTTTTGTTATTCCAAATAAAGCCAGAAATAGTTCCATCAAGCTTAGCGAAAAAGGAGGCTGGAATGAAGACTGGAACACATTGGAAAAGAAAGGAGAATTTAGGAAGCACATTCATTTTGACAGTGTTAATCCTACCAGCAACTGTTAAGTGCAATAGAGACCATCTATCAAAATCTTGTTTAACTTTATCCAGGAGAGGGTCAAAATTAGATTTGAAAAGATTTGAAAGTTTTCTCGTAACCTTAACTCCTAAATATATGAAACTGTCAAAAACCACTCTAAAAGGTAGTGGGTCAGGGTACTTCTGTGCAGCTAAATTCAGGGGGAAGAGCTCACTTTTGCCAAGATTCAATTTATAGCCTGATATGAGACTAAACCGGCCAAGAATTGCAAGCAATGCGGGAATTGAAAGAGTAGGCCTGGAAATGTAAAGAAGCAAATCGTCAGCATACAACGAGATCTTTTGCTCAGTACCATATCGCATGATTCCAGTAATATGAGGATCAGATCTAATAGAGACGGCGAGGGGTTCTATGGCGATTGCAAAAAGCAGCGGCGACAGCGGGCAGCCCTGTCTTGTACCTCTAAAAAGTGGGAAAAACTTTGAATGTGTATTGTTTGTTTTGACAGAGGCAAGGGGGGAGGTGTAAAGGAGCCTAATCCAAGAAATCAACTTTTTACCAAACCCAAACTTCTCTAAAACATAGAAAAGGTACCCCCACTCGACCCTATCAAATGCTTTCTCTGCATCTAAACTTATAACCATCTCAGGGTCGGTCAAATGAGAAGGGTTATACAGAACATTAAACAACCGTCTGAGATTGGAGAAGGCGTATCTCCCCTTAATGAATCCCGTCTGATCTGGACCAATTACTGAAGGTAAAGTAGTCTCCATGCGTGTAGCTAACAGTTTAGCAAGAATCTTATAGTCTACATTTAGCAGAGAAATGGGGCGATACGAGCCACAGGACAGAGGATCCTTCTCCTTTTTCAGGATCAAAGATATGGAAGCCTGACGTAAAGAGGGGGGAAGAGAACCAGTCTCAAATGAGTGCATGTGCATTGTTATCAGTAGAGGTGCTAATTTAGGCATGAATTTTCTATAAAATTCAACTGGAAATCCATCTTGTCCAGGGCATTTAGAGCATTGCATCTTGTTTGTAGCCTGTACGATCTCATCAACTGTCACCGGTGTCTCCAGTTGAAGCGCAAGAGTCTGGTCCATTTTTGGAAGCTCTAAATGGGCAAAGAAAGACTCCAGAGACTGTGCACTGGGGGAGCATTCAGAGGTATAGAGGGTAGAATAAAATGCCTTAAATTGATTATTGATTATTTGAGGGTCAGGCGATATGCCATTAGACGTTTGTATCTGAGAAATAAGATGTGCTGCTGTTGCACTACGAAGCTGGTGAGATAGAAGTTTACTAGCCTTATCCCCATACTCATAGTGGGAATATTGTGACTTCAACAATTGTTCCTCAGCCTGAACCGATGTCAACTGATCGAACTCCGCTTGTAAAGATAATCTGTCATTATACACTTCAGGTGAGGGGGATGTAGCATATAACTGATCCAACTGTAGAATCTGTGTCATGAGCTCAGACAGTCTTCTTTTCCTTTGTCCTGTGTCATACTTAGTATAGGATATAATGTGCCCCCTGATGAAAGCCTTAAAAGTTTCCCAGAGCAGAGATGGTGATATATTTGGTTCGGCATTTGTGGCTACAAATAGGTCAATCTTCGAGGTTAGAAAGGCAACAAATTTGTCATCTGACAATAAGCGCGTATTCAGACGCCATGGAACAAAAGAAGGAGAACCTCCACCAATGACCAAGTCCATAATCACAGGAGCATGATCCGAAATGACAATAGCATCATGAGAACAAGAGCGAACATGTGGAATTAGTTGATTGTCAAGGAGAAAGTAATCTATACGAGTGTATGTATGGTGAACTGGGGAGAAAAACGTATACTCTCTGCATGTTGGATTAAGAAACCGCCAGATGTCAACAACATCAAATTCTTGAAGAAAGGTGTTTATAACTTTGGAGGAATTAGACTGCCTGGTAGGTTTGGTTGATGATCGATCCAGATGACCCAACCAACAGTTAAAGTCCCCACCAAGGATAAGAAAATGTGAAGATAAATCTGGGATTTTTTTAAAAAGGTTAATGAAAAAATTGCGATCGTCCCAATTAGGTGCATATATGTTTGCAAAAATATACTTTGTATTAAAAATAGTTCCACTGACAATAATATACCTACCATTAGGATCGGCAATAATAGTTGCAGATACAAATGGGACAGATTTATGGATTAGAATAGCGGCACCACGAGCTTTACTTTGAAACGATGAGTGAAACAATTGGCCTACCCAACCCCTTCGAAGTCTGGAGTGATCAGACATTTTTAAGTGAGTCTCTTGTAAAAATGCAATCTGGGCACCCAAATGTTTTAAATGATGGAGCACCTTGCTCCTTTTAATAGGTTGATTCAGACCCTTACAATTCCAACTACAAAACTTCACCGATTGACCTGCTGGCTGATTACTAGTATTAAGTGGCAATGACATGGAAATGAAAAGTAAACATGTGGGAGTGGCTATTACGATAATCTTGATAAATAAATGATCTGAATTGTACAGAACAGTACAACCACAAAAAACAAACACTTACCCCAAACTGCTGAAGCATCTCCCCAAATGAGATGCGCGCACCCCCCTGTTCACAACCCACCAGGCACTTTGTCCTAAACATACAAAGTCCCAGTAGAGCCAAAACTCCCAAAGTAAAAGCAATAACAATTTCTTTCAATTTTTCCAATTAGAAAAAAAAAAATATATATATATATATATAATTATAATAAAACATAAAAATTACAATACAAAAGTCATATTATACCAGAAAAAACAAAAACACTCAATTTAAACACAGGATAAATGTAAACATCCAACAACATTTTTAACTATAGCCTAAATGTTTCTATTAAACCACTAACCAAGTCATAAATAAAAGTTGAGAATAGAAAACAAGCTATACATGAACATTGGTCTCTCAAGAAATATTACTTAATCCGAAGGGGCACTAGCGTCCCCCAAGATCTTAACAATAAAGTCAGTAGCAGCTTTTGGGTCAGAAAACTTACGCACCACTCCATCTGGAAGTGTGATCCTCAACTCGGCAGGATAAAACAGGCCATACTTAACACCAGCACATGAGCGCAGAAGACGCTTTGCAGTAGTAAACTGTGAGCGCTTTTTTGCAACTGCAGAGGTGAAGTCTGGGAAGATGGAGAGCCTTTTGCCTTGGTAGAGGAGAGGTGCATTAGTCCCAGCACAGCGCAGTATCTGCTCCTTCAGGTGAAAAAAATGCACTCTAATGATCAAAGGCCGTGGCGGGACTCCTGGCTTTGGCTTCTCGCCCAAGGATCTGTGGACCCGATCTAGTAGAGGTGCATCGTCCAATTTCAGAAGATCCTGAAGAAGCTTTGAAACAAACTCTCTGGGATTGGACGTCTCCTGCTCCTCGGGTAAACCAATCAGGCGAATATTATTACGCCTGGATCTTCCCTCCAGGTCCTCACATTTTGCCTGTAAATGCTTTACTTCGCCTTTCAAAGCAGCAACAGAGGTTTTGAGAGAGGACACATCATCATTGCAAGTAGTTGCCGATAGTTCCAGATCTGTAATGGTGGCTCCCTGAGCATTCACGCTGGCCTGGAGGCTCTGAATGGTGCCTTTAAATTCAGCTTTAACAGAGGATATCTCAGACCTTAGTGAGAGAGCAACGGTGTCAATTTTAGAATCGAGCGTTTCACAAATATCCCTCTTCAAGCTCTCGAGTGCTTTAATAAGAGTTGCTTCAGTCAACGGTGTGTCGTGAGCGTCGCTATCATCTGTCTCGCTCGGCCGGAGACACGACAGGCCCCACAACATTCATCCCGGCTGTTTTCCGTTTACCCCTAGTTCGGACAGACTCTTTATCCCCCATGGTTGCAAAAAGGGTGTATTTTTGAAGAAAAACTTGTCCAAAACAGAGTAAAAGAGCAGCCAGAAAGTAGACAAAGGCGGTGACGTCACTGCTACTCACGTGGCCGTGGACGGCTAGCCATTAGCTTTAGCTCAGGGGCATCACAGGAGGTTATAACTCGTTCTGACTTATCTGGTGCGAGCAGTGTTGCCAACTCCTCAGTAAGGAAAGTAGCTATTGGCTGTCCCAAAAGTTGCTAGAAGTCGCTAAATGACGTCATCGCCTAATTTGCATAATTTGCAATTTGCAAATAACTGTAACGGACGCTGTAGGAGAGAGGAATAAGGTCGTGGGAGAGACAAAAGTGAGTAAAAACACCCTAAATATGTTTAGAACTACAAATGTACAAAAATAATTTCAACATTAACAACATTTAATGATTTTAATGCTTTGTCTAGATCCACATTACACACATCAGTTTTGTCCTGTATTGTTAAATGTTATAACAGCAAATGTAATCAAAAGATTGTTATGTAGGGTGAAATTGCTAGCTCTACAACCAACCCTCCTCCTTTATCCGGGCTTGGGACCGGCAAAGTGACCCAAAAGACACACTCTGGCAGAGTTACTTAGGTTTATTTTTGTAAGTTTTTTTTTTTTTTCATAGTTTGGCATAACAAATGATTTAATGTGACCCACTACTGAGAGAAAACAGAGTCACGGACAGAGCTGCCGCGGATGGAGTGGGGGGTAGTGGGGGGTGGCGGTGGTAGGAGTGGCCGGGGAGCTTTGGATGTGTGGTGGTGGTGGAGCTGAAGTTCAGTCTGCAGCAGCCTGAAAACTTCCTGTGCTTTTGAGTCTCCTCTCTCTCTCTCTCTGCTCCGCCCATAGACTGTAGCTGGGACTGCTGCGCAAGGCTACTGTGAGACTGGCCGCCTGTAGTGCTTTGGGACGGGGGAGGGGCTCACGTTGAGGACAGCAGAACAATACGTGCTTCACGAGTCTCCAAAACACCAGATAAGTCGCCAAAACACCAGATAAGTCGCCAATAACACCAGAAAAAGTCGCTAGATTTGTCGCTAGTCGCTTTTTTGAAAAAAAGTCGCTATAGGGGTCTGAAAAGTCGCTAAATCTAGCGACAAAGTCGCTAAGTTGGCAACACTGGGTGCGAGGTAATTTGTGAAGTGCGGAGGTGTTCAAGAGAGTCTGGCTGCAGACTCCCCACCCCTCGCAGACCTCCCTGTTCAGCCCCTCCTTCAGGAGCCCCTGTTACCTCACTTCCTTTACTGGACACAAGCAGACATCTCTCAGTTTAGGGAGACTTTGACCCGGACAGTGAGGAGCATGAGAACATCTTGGAGCCCTTCAAGTTTGTCTTCTCTCAGATTGAGGACATGGAACTCTTTTCTGTTGAATGTGTTGATAAAAGGGGTGTTTTATTGTGAATGCATAATAAATAGTTGAACGGCTTTATCATTGAGATAATTTATTCACCACAAACGGGGAATGTTCAGTATTGCATCACAAGTTACAGAACGTTAGGAAAATCAAAAATGTGAGTAGACCTATAGGTCTAGCTAACTCTTATTCCTCTAGAAAATAATAGAAAAAAGAAATATTGGGTACCTATGTAACTTTATTGCTGTTGCGAGAATAATATAGATGAATGGAAGTTGCAGCTCTTAATATAATGAAGCCTCGCCATGGTATCTCCATATATATTGTCTTTTCGACGTGTTTTCATGTTCTATACTATGGGTGACATGTAGGTGGCGCTCTTGTAAACAAATGGCAACAGAATTGTCCTTTGGCATCCCAAATGCCCAGATGAAAACGCTCATATACATAATACCTGGTCACAATTTGTGGAACAAACGTCACTATTTTTGTTTGTTACAAAATATATACAATATGTTAAATATAAGCTTTATAACTTTGTGAAGAAAAACGTTTTCAAGTCCCAGGGAGTGAAGTGACAGTAGCTCATGGCAAAGGTTACGTGACAGGGGCTCCTGAAGGAGGTCACGTGACAGGGGCTGAACAGGGAGGTTTGCGAGGGGGGGGGGAGTCTGCAGCCAGATGCCTCTCGAGGTGTTCGCCATTCGAGTGGTACGAGTTCCAGAGCGCTGCAATCGGCTGTCTCGACTGATGAAGCAATGCGAAGCTGCAGCGGCTAACAATGCTAGTTAGCAGGGCTGCAACAGGCTACCTCCACAGCCGTGCAAAGCATTCTTCCAAGCCTCCAAATGTCACAACATTGACGGCAACAAGTGGAGTCACCATTGAGAACGAGATGTGAATGTCCAAAAAATGAAAGTGCTTTTAAAATATATATATATTGTTAGTGCCTTGAGGAGCTCCGGGAAACACGTCTTCACCCCATGGCGTCCAACAGCGCCCCCCCTCCTGTATACCTTTTTTAAGTCAACCGTGGCACCTGGAGGGTTAAGACCAACTAAACTAGAATGTACTGTAAGTTCACGGTTGATCATACAAGGACAAACATACTTTTTTGGCGCATCTTCTTGGCACTACTTCGTGTAATTTCATGCAGGCGGTAAAGACTAATGTATGTTCTAAATGCCGTAGTCACCTCAAGGCATTATTTTAAGTAGAAGCCAATTCGCTTCTTGCGGAATACCTTAATGCTTTGAGCCTTGGGGGATAGCTACGGGTAATGAGCTGTAGATGATCGATTCGTTTCGGCTGTTGTTTTGAAAGAAGGTAAAAAACGACTCGGTGTGCTCATTAATGCTCCAACACCTTTTCTGTGGAGGGACCGAATATAATATTTTCATTTTTCATTACAGCTACATGTTTGATATGTGTTCTAAGATAACATGTCAACATATACAACTGGTACAGAACATATTTGGCCTTCGCTGAACAACTGTATTAGATAAACTGTATTCATCTCGCTATAGAGAAACAGAGAGAAAGTGGAATACTCTTAGTTTCGAGCTGACAAATTGTAAATAGAGGTTCATTTGTGTATTGATATTGCGATGTATAACACATGGTGTAACTAGGGAAACTATTGTTGCTTGATTGTATAGTTGTTTATATATTTCTATGTATAAGTATAAACTGTAAGCACAGCAGGCAACATGTATGTATAAAGAATCATCTAAGGAATGTAAATATTGTAAATACTTATGATTGTAAAATTTCTGCTCGAATGAATAAAAAAAAAAATCAATCAAATCAATCAATAGTTAAAGATACAATGTCATAATTTTTTTTGTATGTGGCCATTAATAAAGATTCTGATTCTGTTGACAAGACCATTAACACCGCGTTAACTAGTGTGACAATAACAAAAATTCTTTAAAGGTACACTGTACAGATTTTACTCCCATCTAGCATTGAGATCATATATTATAATTTACGATACGATAAGATAAGATAGACTTTGACAGTTTTCCCCAACTCCCGCTCAATCTCCTTTTTGTCCCTTATTCACCACTGTATTTCAAGATGGCGCATTAACACGTAGAGTCCTCCAGCCTCATGGACATTTTTAAGTCAAATTCTAAGACTATGACAAGAAGTGGTGGAGGCAAATATTCTTAAAAAGGACAACTGTAAAAATGACTCAGAGTACCTTTTGAAAAAATGTGTTCATCCAGATGCTGCATTTAGAATTGATGGAGAATGATGTTCTGTTTACGTGCTGAGACGCTGCGACAGTAAAACAATAGAGTTGGTATCAGTTTGGCCTTTTGTTTATAAGAAGACGCTAGCCTTGAGAAACAGCCTCCAGAGTGGATCAGAACAGAGAGGCTGCGGCGGAGGCTGATGTGAATTCTCTGTCTGCTATGACCTCAGCACCTCCCCTACGTACATTCGGACACACGCATTAGCCGAGAACAAACGTAAACAACAATGGCGGCGGGTTGACTAATGCTAAGTGTATTTTCGCAGCTGCTGTTAAATGCAGAAAGATTTTGGTGGATTCTTTCATATCTGTGCCTTAGCCTGAGGAGGATGTTGTTGAGGAAGTGATTATACTGCTGGCGATCGCGTGTGTCGTGTTGTAAAGTTCCACTGCCCCCTACTGGCCTGGAGCTAGAACTACATATTTTTCCATAGCCCTGTGCACTTCGAATACAGATCCTGGTTGTTTTTGCAAATTGCTTTGAAGCGTTGCTGTCTAAACGGGCCCTGAGTCTCTCATTAATGTTGCCAGTGATTTCCAGACTTCCAATCTGCTGTATCATGCATTTTTATCTCCAATTCCCTTTTCTCCCATTGAAATTGTATCTAGTATCACATCAAAGTTCCCTCTCAAAAACTCATATAATCTTTTTTTTCTCTCTTTAATCCGCTGCGATCCGATAAGTATTTCTTTCAGTCTTCGTTGCTTCTGTCAGCAGCCAAGAGACCAATTAGTCAAGAGTTTGGCTCACATTGTCCATAAGCAGAGGGCAGTGAAGGACAAAGGGTGAGGCGGCATTTTTTGTTTTAAGCAGTCTTGTGTGAAGAACGTGAACATGTTAGTTACTCATAAAATGTTGCGTTTTATTTTAATTCAAATAATTCCCTTGACATTGCAGCTTCAAAATATATGTACTGTATTCTGTTGTGTGTCTCACGTATGTTGTCAATTCATCACAATGTTTTCATGGCTGTGTTTATTGCTGAGTCATTTCTCGGATAAAAAAACAAAACCACATACAGTAGAAACCGGCACGACTGTGGTGTGTGAGTCATTCAGCAGGAGACCAGTTTTCGACGTCTGTTGGAGATGGTGCTGACAGTCTGTCTGAGGTGTCATATAGCGTCATATATTCTAGACAACTTCACAGATTCAATACAGACGAGTAGATGGCAGATCACAAACTGGAATTCCAAATACACATTTTTATAGAATTGTTGGTTTACTATAGTTAATGTGGTGTTAATAGGGTTCAGCCATCACAATCAGATTCTTTATTAATGGCCAGCTGTTTTGAAGGCTGCTGGAAAATGCATCCAATACAGTTTTTGTTAAAGACACAGACAACAAAAAAGGCATTCCAGTTAGTGGGTTTGAGGCAGTTATCGGGGCAAAAAGCGCAACGAGAGATTTTACAGTATAGTTACTTCATTATTATATTTTACTCTTAATTCTTGATTCTTTATCATGCTAAAGTAAGAAATTCTAGACTTATTTGGTTCTTTTTGAGCCAAAGTTAGAGATTATATACTTGCCTCTTTATTATGCTAAATTTGGAGATTTTAGACTTAATTCTTTCTTCTTTATTATGAAAAAGTAAGACGTTTTAGACTTAATTCTTGCTTCTTTATTACGATTAACTTGGAGATTTTATACTTAATCCTTGCTTCTTTATTATGCAACATTTAGGGATTTTATACTTGCTTCTTTATTATGCTAAAGTAGGAGATTTTATACTTACTAGATATTCACATGCAAATCTAACAAAACCCGATATACAGTATTCTCCAATGGTTATGAGTCAGAACTTCTGACCCTAATTCTCATAAGGCAACAGCCTCAGTGTAAATATTATGGTTGACCAATTAGAGAGCCCTGAAGTAACACAGATATACCTGTTAGCTTGCATATTTCTTTTCAAACCAAACTGACCTTTAAAAAGGCTCGGTATAGGCGCCCGACGCAAAACCTCCCTAACATCATCGAAAACGCAGGTAGTGATGGGGAAGCATGGAAGAATGAGTCACGAACAAGAGGAAGAGAGAGAGAGAGAAAGAGAGTGAGAGTAAATGACCGGCCGCAAAGACGACAGAAGGCGGGAGTCAAATCTGGGATGCGAGGAAGCACGCAGCATGAAATGGAAAGGATGTCAGCGGAGGGGAGAAGACGACTCGTTCTGCCACTGAGCGTTCCTGTCTGAAGGAGCAGACCGCCTCTCTCTACTTTGCTACGTCACAACAGACTGAGACGGAAGGCGCTGAAGCTGAGGAAGCCAATAGCCACTTCCCAGACATGCTGCCGGTAGGAAGAGAGAGAAGAGGCTAACTTTTAACATGTTTTACTGGCGTGTAATCTTGAAAGCACGTTCTGGGAGGGATTTATCACCCGAAAAAACAAGCATCAACAACATTTAATTTTTTGTTTTTAAGCTACATTGAGCGCTTGAGTCGTCTTGGAGAACTACCGAAAAAGTAAGACAAACAAACACCTCAAGGAACGAAGACGACAGGATTGGTTAGGTGTCAGGAATCCTCACGTTAACATTAATTTCTCTATTTGGACTTTAGTCAACTCCAAGTTAAGCCAGATTAGGGCCGCAAGTGTGGATCGACAAGGCTGCTGTGGAATGTCGTGACCCACAAATGCAAAATGAAGTTAATGACTGCATTCCCGAGTGCTGCTTTGACGAATGGACACATCAGTGCTGAGTCACCACAGGGATAACAGGTGCCACGCTGCTCGCTCCAATTAGATTTTTTTAAAGCTTTTTTTTCCCATCTAAATTTTGGCGCTGCTGTCAGGATTGTCCACTGCTTCAGTCGTCACTCTCTTCCAAAAATGGGACCATATTTTGACGTAGAGCAGAGATAGTTAGCACAATGGTGGTGACACGTTTGGAGCTGGAGTTGCGGTACCACGGGGAGAAGTTGCGTGGCGTCACATGGAAGTTGACCCGATCGGAGCATGGGTTCCTTCCAGAGAGTTCCTGGCTGATCGCTGCTCAGGTCACCGTGCCTCTGCTGGTGTCCGGGCTCGGGATGGTCTCCGCCGGAATCGTCATGGATCTTATACAAGTACGGAAAACTGAGACGTCCCTTATGTACGCCTTTTCAATGCTGTTTATTTTTGTGTATCCCTAAATCACAACCGTAATCTTGTCGCAGGTATTCAACAAAACACAGAAAATGCAATAATAACAAATACATAGGAGCCATTGTGGATATGACCAATGTCCGTAAATGTTGATTTGAAAATGTAAATGTACTTTTGAAAAAGGATCGCAAATATTCTATAGAGATGTATTTGTACACTGGATAAGAAAATCCTTGGAAAATTGGAAAACATATTTGAAAATACTGTTTCAAATGAGTAAAATGATCTGCCAATTGAACAACAAAATATGACCTGAACAGAGAAAATAATATTAGCCCCAAATGACTCGATTCTAGTTTAACAACATACATTTCAAGAATTATTTACTTAATATTTATTTACTATTTTATTAAACTATAGCATCACACACCTATTTTATCTGAAAAAACTAAACTGCTTTTTTCTCTAAGATTATGAAGTGTCTTGAAACTAGTAAAATAATCTTACACAACAAACTACATTCAAGCAAAAAAAAACAAAAAAACATATGATAAATAGAATAAATAAATCCCACCAAGATGTACTTTTTCAGTGTATCTGTAAATCCTCAGGTACAATGCACTTTAACTTTTGTGGCCTACTTTCAGGCTTAGCGTTGACGACTCTCCTTTAAGCCACACGTACTAATAATAATTTCTTTACCTCTAAATGGATGAGTGACCCTTTCTTTTATCACTTACTTTATCACTTCAGGCGAGCTCATAAAATCCTTTCATGATTTATTCCACCCTTCCACATTTGTAAACAGATTTTCCAAAATATTTCAGATACATTTCATGGTTTTGGTTTTGGCAACAAGCACATCGTCGTAATGCAAATGTAGAAAAGCAGGATTCTTTCTTTGAGAAGCCTGAATGCACAAGAATTCAATTATTTTTGAGTTTTAAAACATGTTTGCAGTGGTTTCAGTCAATACTGTGCAGCTTTTTATATATATATATACTAGGATCTTTTTGTACTTCATCACTGTCTTTTTATAACTGGATTTAGTGACTTGGAGGAGGGTACACAACTGTCTCAATCTTTCAACAGGATTGTGTATTCTGCTTTCACTTCAGTTCAGCTGCAGTACTGATGATGCTGCAGTTATAAGTTCAGTGCAGTGGATAAACTTTCTTCCCCCCTTCGACATATGGAACCTACGTCTTCTTTTTCTCTAAATTGAATTACATTTATCAGATTCCGCTTAATGTAATGAAGCCTGCTGGGGGAAGAATATGGAAAGTTGAAGGATGTATACAAAAGTCCTTGTTCAGGGATTTTGTTTGTTATATTTAACTATTTACAGCAGGACCCTTCTCTTCACTATCACATCCTACAATAATGCATTTGTCCTGGGATAACTTGGAGAGGCAGTCAGTGGTTCTTGGCTCGTGGCCCATCTGCTTTAGGCAGCAGTCACACTGAAGTGGGCCATGTCCCAAGATAGAAAAATGACAGCCACCAGCGAGACCCACTGTCCCGGGCCCAGGGTTAAAATAGACTATTTACATATCTGTATATAAAGACTGGCAGGGGAAGCTTGTAAATGACAATAACACTTTGAATCAAATTACTAACTACAAGGTAGAGCAATGGCCTTTGGGCCTGAAGGTTGTGGGTTCGAGCCCACCATGAGACCTATTTCAAGGCTCCCACCCACTGATATCTGCTGTCATTGTGTCCTTGGGCAAGACACTTAACCCCACTTTGCCTAAAGCCCCCGCTGAAAGATCAAGTTTCTTGTGGACTCACCACCTGCAGGAGGATCAGTGAAGGGCTGGTGCTCTGTGTACTGGGTGCAGCTCTGACTGCCACCCCCAGACCCAGAAATGGACTAGGGGGAAGCAAATGGATGGATGGATGGATACTAACTACAAGACACAGACTAATCGTGAGCACTGACAAGATTCTTTTAAAGATTGCTTTTTGTGCCACCTGCAGCCTCTTGATTTCTATAAAAATCTCTCTTATCTGCCTTAAAAAAGACAATTATTTCTGAGAATATCTGCTTGAAAAAACAATTTTAAAAACTCAATGTTGTTTAAATGCCAAAACTACCACTCTTTACTACTACTAATACATGATTTAAAAAAAATTGTTCTACTAATGCCCATCTCTTATTTGTTGAGTCTTTCAAATGTCCAATTACCAAATGTCTACTGTCGTCATAGAACCAAATAGACCTTGACCTCACATCACAGTCTCTGCACTGGCAGTTTATAAAAAGTCTACAAAGGTAATGGACATCCTCTTAGTATTCACATTCAACCCTCTCCAACCTTGTCTTTTCATGTCTTATCACAGTAATTTCCTGGTGTCTCCTTCCTCAGGACAAACTAGTCTGGCCTGAATCATTTTTTCTCGTTCCATTTCTCATTCTGTTGCCACTCGACAGTTTGCACAGCTCCCTTAAAAAATAGAAAAAATAGAAATGTCTGTGGCCGTGGTTAAACTCGGTGAACCAGGCCGATGTGAGGCGGCGTGAGGAGATGCTCAGAGATGTGGAAACGAGGCTACTGGGTTAGACTTGAATATGTGATGTGTCTAAAGTGCTGACTCTGAATGCATGTGTTCTTGTTCTGCAGCATTGGGAGGTGTTCAAGGTGATCACTGAAGTCTTCATCCTGGTTCCAGCGTTGGTGGGACTCAAAGGAAACTTGGAGATGACCCTGGCTGCTCGGCTCTCCACCGCGGTGAGGAATTCATTTCATTAATTCATTCAGTCATAAATAAGAAGTGTGTGAATTTGGACAAGAGTGCAGTAGTGATGATGATATTTAGTTTATTATACGGCTCCTCACAGCAGCAGTAGAACGCTCTAATGATTTAAATGTAATATCAAAACAGTCTACCGGCCATTATTTCTTCATAACTGACACTCAAAACAAAAATGACCGCTGCCATGGCAACGCACCCTCTGCTTGTAATTCAGATGTGTAGATTACTCCGCAAGTAAATCCGGCCACTTCGTTGCTGTCGGAGCTAGCCACGCTCAATAAACGCAAATACCAATCAATCAACACATTTAAATGTTAATCGGAGAATACTTTATACATATACATTATTAATACACGTGCACAGGGGTTTTCAGAAGTATTTGTTAAGGTGTGAATAACCCGAAAGTAGATTCGCGTCGGGGTCCGCTTCGCCCTGTCGGTACTTATTTTCCGATTATGACCGGCGTAATATACATTATCCCTTTCTTATATCCCACATGTTGTTTTTTGTATCATTAAAACAGAAACTTGTGAATATCATGCTTGTGGCTGTTGCTGGGCATTGCTTTTGATCAATATCTGTCTTTGTTGTTATAAAAACGACACATATTGGCTTCTGGTACAGGATTCAAAAGTTTGCCACTATAAATCTTGGCCAGGACTCCCATGAAAAAGAGGTCCTTAATCTCAATGGGATACAAATAATTCCATATTGAAACCTTCTTTAAAAATATTTGGCCATTCACTATCAAGAACTTTTTGCTCGGACTGTATTCTGATGGTTTTGTTTTCGTGCCCAGGCAAACACGGGTCAGATGGATGATCCTGACAAGCAGTGGTTAATGGTGTTCAGCAATCTGGGCCTTATACAGGTACCGCTACACGACACACGTTTGTTTATGTTTTCTTCCCTATTCTTCTTGTTTTTGATGTAGTCCGTGTCCACTTCTGCCCTTAGGTCCAGGCCACGGTGGTGGGCTTCCTGGCCGCTGTGGCTGCCATATGTTTAGGGGCCATCTCCAGAGGTGGAGTGGAGATGGACCAGGCCGCTGTCCTGTGTGCCAGCAGCATCATCACTGCTTTTGTAGCTGCTCTCTCTTTAGGTCAGGCATAGTTCTCCCCCACAGTGTGTTTTGGACCAACCTCACACAGCATTACACTGACAGAGTAATGGCGCCCTCTAGTGGGAAGATAGAGCCACGTCATATAATGTGACAATGTTCTGGTCTTTTTGTAATAGTCAGTTTCAGGGGAATATTTGATTTAACCTTTATTTAACCAGGAAAAATCCCATTGAGATTAAGCACATTTTTTTTCAAGGGAGTCCTGGCCAAGGGGCAGCAAGTTACACAGAAACATAACAGACAGATGCAATTACATTAATTGACTACACTCACAGCAAGTTAAAAGATTACAGGTAACTGAGGGTAGTTGAGTTAAGTTAAGTATACCACCTTTTATAAGCTTGGACACAAAAAAAGGATAACTATCTCAAAGTCAAATCATGCATTGTGGTTTCAACTCAACTGTGTCTGCTTTCATAGGTTTGATTATGATCGGAGTAATCATTGGTTCCAAAAAGGTGGGCATCAACCCTGACAACGTGGCCACTCCCATAGCAGCCAGTCTCGGTGACCTGATCACGCTGTCCCTGCTGGCCGGGGTCAGCAGTACCCTCTACGAATACATTGGTGAGTATTGGAAACATGTAATCCATTGGCTACACTGGAAAATATCCTTTAAAAAAAAGAAAAGAAAAAAAAGCATATATGAAAATGAGTAAAATAATGCTTCAAATAAGAAAAATGGTCGCCCAATACCACAAGAAAATATGACTTGATAAGATGTCTGAAAGAGATAAAATAATACTAGCCCCAAATGACTTGATTCTAGTTTACAAACGTGCATTTCAAGTATTATTTACTTTTTTCTTATAACATTTATACCATTTTTGAGAATCTTTTTGTAAAATATAGCATACGATGTCTGGAATGTCAGACATTTTTCTCTAATAAGATTATAAAGTGTCTTAAAACTAGTAAAATAATCAAAGTTATTTTTAGTATTCTGCATGATCTTTCACATATAGGCCTATTATATAAACATGTGTTGTATAGAGAGAGATAGATCACAGACTCATGGTTCAGATCAACACAGACCAAAAAAACAGACCTTAAAAACTGTATTGTGTTTTGATCTCCAGATGTCTGGTACCTGTCCCCGTTGATCTGCGTGCTCTTCTTGGCCCTGATCCCTGTGTGGATAATGGTGGCCCAACGGAGCCCTCAGATCAAAGAGGTGCTAAGGTCCGGGTGGCAGCCGGTCATAGTCGCCATGTCTATTAGCAGGTCTGTTCTTATACTACATAGATACTTTTTAAATCTTATTGTGATGCGGTTTTAAACTATCTGCGTTTTTCACAGTTTCGGAGGCGTTATACTTGACAAAACAGTCAGTGATCCAAACTTTGAGGGGATGGCTGTCTTCACACCTGTTATAAATGGTAAGAACTGAATTTAAGTGAGACTTGGAGATGGAAGGGTTCAGACATGGATTCAAAGACCGCTCTTGCACTGCCCCCATGTGGACAGACCATGCTGGTGCAGTATAGTTACATATAGTTAGTATCAATTCTTTATTATCGTGTGTATGTTCCAAGCCCCGGTGATCCAAGATGGTGCCCTTTTCAAATGAATGGCTTGTGCTCAGTAGCGCATGGGACTTCACGGGCGCTGACATATCAGAGGAACTCTGCTATATTTGGGCATAGTCTGGTCCTACCGGTTCTGCGCAGTGGACGAACTTCCATGATGCGTTTGCGTCTCGCTCCGACCGATCAGAGCTGCTGATCAGAGCAGCGGTAGAGCCGAGTCAGAGCGGGAAGGAAACGAGCAGAGTTTGTGGCAGTAAAGTGTGGATTTAAAGAAAACCGAAGGATTTAAAAATAAAAAAAGTTCAGGATGACAAGGGACACTAAAATCTCCACAAAATCCAATCTTTATGAAAGCTGTAGGTTCTCTGTCAGGTGAGGTCGAGCTGTTTTAGTTTACATTGAGATCTATGGGACTTTTTTCTGGGTAGCCCTCGTGAATTGAGTCTGCAGGACCACGGGCGCCCCCTGTGCCCGTGGGTGGGACAGCTATAAGCTAGTTATACCCCAAATTTGATTAAACAATTTTTTTTTTAATGGCTGCTCTTTTTTGTAACATCTTTAGAAAATGTTTGTATGAAGTTAACATAATTCAAAATGTTATCGTGGCATTATATATAGCAATATTCAGTTATAGCTATTAGCCAACTATTAAGGCAGAGGAGGACCCATTCTGTGCATTATGTTGCATTTAAGAATCATGAATTTTCCCTCGGGTCACATTTCTATTATCCTATCATTTATTTTTATATAAATAGAATTACATGATGGAGTTCTGGTGATGTGGTTTTTGATGAATGAGTGAGAGTGGCCATGGATTGTCTGTGCTTTATTTCTTGGATGTAACACAAGAAGAAATATCTGCTAAACTACTCAAACTCTACTCAAGCAAATGGACTAAAAAGGAGCTTATACGTCTGTAAATGAAGCTTGAAAAGTAGCATTTTCAGAAGCAGTTGGAGCTATTTCAGAAAGCACTTCTGCGGGTATTTAATCCCAGTGTGGAAAACCTCATAATTTGACTGTGCCAAACTCTGAAAAGTCAAGTCATCATCTTGAAATTGTACAAACCACCAGACTTTATGCCTATAAATTACTTGTTTCTATTTAATAATCCTGGATTACTTGGAGTTACAAACACTGCATTGAGAAAAGCCACTGAAACATGTTGAAATCCACCTTGTGAAAAGTGTGTTTCTGTGCAGCGGTTTAAGGGGGAGGTGGAAAACTGCAGATGAACCACTAACGGGGCCGAGCCGAGCGCTGGCGTCCGACGGAGCTAACGGGCAGAGATTCTCACTGCCCATCTGGACTGTCCTGCAGCTCTGTCCACATCCACTCGGTGCCTCTCCTTCACCAATCTGCTTTGAATTTCCCTTCTCCTCTCCCTTCCCAGCTCACAAAGAACTTGTGTGCGGTTTTGGCTGGAAAGGGATAAGCATTTCATTTGTTTTAAATGAAGCACAGATCTTTCTGTCAACAATCAAACGGGTTCGGTCTAAACTCAGCCTTCCATTGATTTGGAGAAATGCCCCTGGATCAATAGGCTTTAGTATTTTGTAAAAATCTAATTTGGACTGAACATCCATTGTCATCAAATTGAAATTATATTTGAAATCAAATACATTATTGTGATCTGGCAGTGCTTTATGTTCTCTGTGTCACTTAGAATGACTGAGCTCATTATTCACTAGTGAAGATTGAAGCAGTGTTGTGCATTTACATCTTTTTCAGAATCTTTTCTTGTGTTTTCATTGTTCCTTCTCCCCTATATTTCTGATTCAGATTCATTTATTTGCCATTTGCAAGAAAACCCCATTGGAATACATCCGCAAAAGACCCCAGTATAGTTAAACTACAATCTAAACAAACTCTAACTTCTTAAAGGGACAGAATCTTTTAACTTATATCAACTTAAATTAACTTATATCATATTATACATGTCCCCAGTAAAAAGGTCAGCATGTGCAAATCTTTTTTGAAAGTGTGATTGTCATTTAATGATTTTGCTTGACCGCTAGTAGTGCACATTACATAGTTCTGTGCGTAGAGAAGGGCAGTTCTCCGCCATTGAAACCAACCAGTTTAGCCTTCTCTGGGCTTGTTTTTGGGCCAAGAGTGACTTTTGGACAATCCTGTAAAACCGTTTGAGAGGAAAGAAGGCGCTATACAAAACCAATGGGTAGTTCTCTTTCCGAGTACACCCCCACCGGCTAGGAGTGAGATTGCAGCGTATTTGAGCCGGGACGAGCCCCCACTGGTTCTACCACATTTTATTATCAATGAACTTTTATTTGAACAATTCATTGCACAAAAAAATCAGAATTCATTTTTTAAAGTCTCTAAAACTCCCTTGCTATTTCAAACACACCACTGGTTTCAAATGGGATTGGGAATAATTGTATTTGCTCCATCCAACCTGCGGGGATGAGGGGATTTTATTATATACTTGATTCAACATATACCCAAGGTTTTGTAAGTCCATTTCCTTAACGCTTCGCAATACCATTTTCCTTTGTACAACTTTGGTTTGTTGTCAAGTATTTCTGATGTACCACAAGCTGCCTGACACAAACTAAATCACTGCTCACAATGAGAACCATGTGGGAGAGTAGATAAGTCCTTTCCCGATGTGGACTTTGCTATTCAACGTATCTGTGAACCGTCTCCACCAGCCAGTGTTATCTGCCCTTTAGCCCCACTGTCTGTCAGAGGCTCCTCTTTAAATCGTAAACTGAGCCAGGCCCGCGTCACGACTAACTTAGACTTTTCCATGAGACTACAAAAGAGAATGAGTGTTACTGGTTTGAAGCGGTTTCTGGCCCAGTGTTTCTCTTTGCCCATAAACTTGTTTGCATGTGGATCTGAGAGTACACATCTCCTGTGTATAATTTGTTCCAAGATGAAATGACATAGTCAAGATTCAAGAATTGATTAGCCTTTAGCAGTAAAACCACATTGGAAAGACTGTGCAAGACTACCCCATTGCTATTGAAATATTCCAATTCAATTTAAATAACTGTTTTTATTATCCGTAAGGACGTTCATTTGCAGATATACTAATATAGCCTGGTCTTAGCCATTCATACACTCCAGTCAATTATCATTTTCTACATGGACGTCTGGATCTGATCCTAGTGACTGCAGTTTCCCATCCGACCAATCAGTGAGCGGGGAAGGCGGGTGCTGAAGAGAGGTGTCAGTGATGTCAAGAGTTTGCGCCGAATTTGCTGGTTGTAGTTTGGCAATGGCGGCAAATGTGAGTAGTATTATAGTAAAGCAAACCATTCTGGTTCGGCTCCAAATATATCAAGAAATTGAAGCCGGAGAAAGAGGAATGTTTAGTTAAATTCCTTGCTAGCAAATATGTTGTGGCTCTACTCCCTAGTGGCAAAAGAGATGGCTAAAGCTGCATTACATACTTCACAGTAAACTTAGATCCAATCGTTTCAATCTGCAAAAGGAGTTAACCCCTCTCACCTTAACGGAGCTCAATGAAGCAAATCCACACCCTAGTCAAAAATGAAATCAGTATGATGGTTTGGTAAGACCGGGCTAATCCGAAAACTGATTCTGCAGCTAATTTTTATTGTTCTCTTATGTGCAGGGGTCGGTGGAAACCTGGTGGCGATCCAGGCCAGTAGGATATCCACGTACCTGCACTGCTGGAGCCTTCCCGGAGTGTTGCCGTATCAAATGAGGCAGCACTGGCCCAATCCTTTTGTCACTTTCTTTTCTTCAGGTGCCAATGCTTTAAACACATTTTAATAACAGTTAAAGAAATATAGAGTTGTTGAAAGTTGTAATTCCTGTCACCAAGCTTGTTAGTGTGTCTCTATGCCAGGTCAGCCTCTTCATTTAAGCGCCTTTTGTTGTGTTTTATATAAGAACCCATCTAGTAGCCTATGTATAAATCTTCCCACCTCGTCCTCTCATTGGTCGAACAATTTAGTATTTATTTTTTGTACCAGGGGTGAACTCAAAGTCTGCGCGGGTGCTGCTGCTGCTGGTGGTCCCGGGACACCTGGTCTTCCTTTATGCCATTTCTATGCTGCAGGGAGACGAAGCCCCCATCTCTCTGGCTTTCGTCGTCTGCTACCTGTGTGCGGCTCTTCTACAGGTAACATTGTTGAACGCCTCGATGATGAGATGCTGACTCAAGGGGCTCTCCTTTAAGAAATCCTTACTGTCTTTGTAAAGTCTGATGCTACTGATGAGCTGAGTATTGATCCATAAAAATAAAAAAAAGTTATATGATTTTGTGATGGTGAATAGCAAGTTTTAAGCTTTAGTTACAAAAAACTAGCAGTGTATATGTTTTTTTATCGTGATCAAAGCCATCCTAGGGACCGACGTTGTACATTGGCCATGGCTATATTTCAGTGGGTTCAGTTATTACTAAATCATCTTATGCTATTAATAAAATATGCACACATCAATCTTTATTTGTAGAGCGCCTTTCATACCTTGGGCAACACAAAGCACTTCAGTCGCCTGCATGGTTGTGATTGGACACTTGGTTTCTGCGTATTTGCTGACCTAACGGCAGCATGTAGACAATTAACAGGAGAGGCCCCAGGATCGACCCCTGTGGCACTCCGCACATTACATATTGTGAACACATTTTTGAGTATGCGCTTTGTATCTTAATTTTCTAACTAAAAACCTTCCACGTGAATCTGTAACAAGTTAAATCAGTTGGAATAGATTCTTACTGAGAAGGACCTCCATGGCCTACACATTTAAACCTCTACATTGTATATTCATTATTTGTTTAAATCTGTCTCTTAAACCAGTGTTTTTCAACCAGTGTCTCCTGGTACGTCAGTGTGCCTTAAGATGTTGTTTGATGTGCCTTTTGGAAATGACCCAATATCACCTAATCGACCAAAATAATGTGAAAAGATTAGCAAAACGTTGAGCGCTTGTTTGATGTTCTATAATACACTTGGTGAGAATGACTTTTCAATGTTAATTAAAGCTTTTTAACATAATGAAGGTGTGGCATGGCTCAAAAGGTTTGGGGAACACTGATCTCGAGGTTTTTTACTTACATTTCATCTTTATCAAGAAGTTTGTTTCAGAACATACAGCTGCCACACAGTTCTCTGGCTGGCAGAGATGGATTAAGGCGATGATAATGAAGGGATGGATTCGGTGAATCAAAAGCGTATCAACTCCCAGCCACCTTTTAAAGACCTTATGCCGGGTTTGATTTATTTAGAAATACAGTTTTAATACCATTTTATATATTAGAAGAGAACTACTAAAGGTTTCAAAATCAATCCTCCCAAATCGAAATAACCCCATAGCAACGCCCTTAGAGACGAAAAAACTTCACAGCCCTTGGTGACGTCAGAGTGGGTACGTTTCAACGCTGTAAGTTGTTTACAATTTGGTATTCGTTCTTTTTTCGCGGATATTCAAGATGACAAGGCCGTGTACAGCGAGTCTGACATAAATACTAGATTGGTACTCTTCATCGGCACTGAGATAGTCCAGTGGTTGTGACGATGCACTGCCAATCCAGATACTGGGGTTCAAATCCCATCTCAGACACATTTTCACTCTCAAAACGGCAATTTATGTGTAGTGAGCAAATGTCACCTGTAGAGGGCAGTATTGTGTTGGGCATCAGTGGAGAGAAGAGAGCAAAGGCAGTCGTGTGGCATAGATCCATGGTTTTCAATGCATGGGCGTTACCCGCTGTGACGTCACACACAGGTTAGAGCATAGACAACTTAAATTCATGAAAAACACGTTCTTTTTATAAAATATAGGATTTTTTTTGCCGGAATCTATTTCAGATCGACATTGTCATGCAATTTTGATATCCACAATTTTGTTTTTAAACCCGGCATAAGGTCTTTAAAGAGCGACTAAACACCTGTGCCCAGCCTTACCCACATGAACATTTGAAAATTTTCTTTTAAAAGGGCGTTGCCTGGAGGACCAAGGGACAAGAAGGGGGGCTTAGAGTTGGGCGTGGTCTGGGCTGTGATTGACAGCTCACTTGTCTCACTAAAAAAAACAGACAGTTGTCATTGCTGCTTAAAACAATAGTTTACGGACCAGAAAGTCTCATTCCACCCTTGTTTACACACTAAGATAATTGTAAAGCTACACACCTGAACCTAATTACACTCAATAATCTCAGAATCACTCATGTAATTTAATTTCAATCCACTAGATGGCGCCAGAATACTCCAAACTGCAGCTGGGGCGTGTGTGAGAGTTGAATGGGTTCACATCACTGGCTCTGACAGACTGACGTCACACAAAACAACTGATGTCATAGAGAACTTCAGAGTCAATGGAGAGGCCAGGACCAAATTCAAATGTAGTACCACCAAAAAGGTGGCCACACAGCGTTTTTTGGCTCAAAAGTAATATTTTATCTAATTTGAACTAAAATGTCAAAAAAATGACCAGGATATGTAGAGAGCACTACAATAAACATATTTATGCAGTTTATGAGTTGAAAAAAGTTGATTTGGTGTTTAGTCGCTCTTTAAGGCTATTCTCTCACTGACAGAGCAGCCTTCTCCGGTGGACTCGCCACCTGCAGGAGGATCAGTGAGGGATGGACCTTTCTCCATTTTGTTGTTGTTAGTTAGTTCCAATTATTTCAAACCTGCAGAACACAATTTCACATATGTTTACACTAATGAAGGTATGAAGCAGATGCATATTTTTTCCCATGCTTCCATGTTTTAGCATGTATTATTCAAGGTAAAATAATTGATTTGCCATTTGCAGTAAAACCACAGTGGAAAGACTTTGCAAGACTACCCCAGTGTGCATCAGAGAGCACACACCAGAGCTCTTGTCACGGCACAATTTATACTCTGCCATGTGTTACTTAATTTAATCAAACATGTATTGATATGCAGTGAACATGACCAATGAAGAAAGAGATGACTTGAATTGACCAACGCTGCCATCTAGTGGGGAACCAAAATTTGGCTATGTATACATTAAAATCAAAGTTGGTCTAATTGTACAGAACATAGTTTGAATGGAGACAATGTCAACATAATCTTTTGTAAGAATACTGTAATGTAATGGTTGGTCTGGATTCATCATGGAGTTGGCTACGAAGTTTGGCAAGGGGCCTAAAGTTTGTGGGATTGTGTGGATTTGTGACCATAGTGTTGCCGTGTTGAAAACTAGTTCAGGTTTTTCCCGAGATATTTCTTTTGAATGACCTCCCCAATTGTTGTTTCCAGGTGAGCATCCTGTTGTACGTGGCTGACCTGATTGTGCGCATGATGTGGCGGCGCAGTCTGGACCCGGATAACTTCTCCATCCCGTACCTCACGGCGCTGGGAGACCTGCTGGGCACTGGCTTCTTGGCCATGTGCTTCCGCTGCGTGTCCCTGGTCCGCAGCCTCTGAACGCACACGCCGCCTCCATGATCACGCCGCGCAGAGAGGCTTGGACTGCACATTCAAAGCGTTCTCTGTTTCGATTCTGTGGCCAGTAAACTCACAACTGTCGCACATAACATTCAAAGCACATCAGGAACACAGACGGATCCGCCTGGAGTCATTCCTGATCAACAAACTGAAGTCGGCCGTCTACATGGCATCTGTCCATAATCGGAGGCACTTTAATTTAAATTGAATGTAATCATGGACTTCATGAAAAAGAGAGTTGTCTTACTGTTGTGTGTGTCTCCAAAGAGGTGGAACGGTTTCGGATCTGTGTTGTTCAATAGTGCTTCTGTCAAAACATTTCTGGGAAGTAAAACAGAAAATAAATGTTCCTATATGTATTTTTGGAGTATCTTAAATAACAATAGATGAAAATGTGCCACTCGTAATCCATCAGAAGTGTAAACATGCTTCTTTTTTAAGTAAAACCCAACACAAAAATGCAGGATTTAAACCAAAACTATGCAGAATATGCACATGTGAAAGATATTGTTCACATGGAGCTTTCACTGTCATTTCTGCTTTATTTTGACTATTTTTGAATACTTTTCCCCCCTTTTCTTATCATGTCAATGCAAATGTTTCATAAGACTATACATTAGACACATTGGAACATATTTGAAATTGAATATTGACACTAATCAAACATCGATGTTAGTCCCTTTTACTGAATCTACCTAAATCAGGGGCGTCAAACTGGTTTTAGAAGTGGCCAGGGTGGCTGCAGATTAAAATTCAAACCAAGCAAGAGCAAACCCAGCCTGGTCTTCCCACACCATCGTACTAATTTCATTTCCTACTAAGGTCTGGATTTGCTCCATTGAGCTCCGTTAACAGGTGGGAGGGGTTAACTCATTTTGTAGATTGAAACGATTGGATCAGAGTTTGGATGTGATGCACCCGAGTGAGCGAGGCATTTAGCATTTAGCCTAGCTTTAGCCATCTCTTTTGCCACTAACGGAGCCCGTGGGGAGTAGAGCCACAACATATTTGACAGTAATGAAATTAAATTTACTAAATGTTCCTTTTGCTCCGGCTTCAATTTCTTGATATTTGGAGCCAAACCAGAACGGATTACTTTACTATCGCATTTCCTACTGTTGCCAAACTACAACCAGCTAATTCAGCACCGACACCAACCAATCAGCGAGCGGGGGAGGCGGGTGTTTTAGGTCGGAGGGGATTCAACCGAGGAAACTGGAGCCATTAGGATCAGACCCAGACGTACATAATAATGGCCCCGAGTTTACGAATAGCTAAGTCCAGGCTAGAACAAACCAGACTCTGGACTAACTTGAGAATATGGTTGGAGTGTGCTCCTGCTTGGTTGGGATTAAAACTTTCTGTCACACCAACTCTTTTGAGGACCAGTTTGACACCTCTCACCTAAATCAGCCAATTAATTGGTGTATTCTCTGCAAAGGCGAACAAGTCACATGTTTTGTCTTGTTAGTGGAAAAGTCACCCTGGTTTTAGCCATTGCAAACTGCACTAACACTGTTTTTTTCTGTAAAACGTTTGTGGAATGTATTGTAGTATCGGTGAAGCAATAAGATTTAGCAACACACACTCGCTACGACACTGATCGCCTCCAGCCTCATTCACATTTTGGAAATACACACATTTCTCAGGCACAGACGGCATTTTGTCTGTTTTCTTTGTTCTCCAGTTGCAGTAAAGCATCATTACTTGACTTAACCGTCCCAGAAACAAGCCTTACTCTTCACTTCCTGAACCATAAGGCCCCATCCTGTCAGAAGAGATTGTTGCATCTGATTGTATGTTTTTAAGTTACCGGAAACAGTTTAGTTTGTAGTTTTGACAATTTGTGCTATAAAGCTTTGGTACAATACAGAGGCATATACTGTATCTGCGGTAGATTTACATGCCGTGTGTTTCTACGTTTGGATTTAAACCTGTAGAGCCATCGTCTACAAGATCAGTGCTTTGGTCATGAGAGAAATCCCACTGCCATACACTGTGTCTGACCGTGTACGTCTGACTCCGAGAGCGTCCACATTTATGTCACTAACTGTTTGGTCTCTCATTATTTGGTGTACTCTAATTCTGTTTCTGTGGCATCAAATAATATTTTATTACAAATAAACTATTTAAAAAGTGTGTATGTGATGAGTTACTGATTTCAACTTAAACATTGGACCCTTTCTATATCTAGTTTATTCTTATTTTGTGTAGTTCAGTTTTTTTTTTTGTATCTATGACTCAGTAAGATCATTATTGCATAAGACACCATAACTGGGAGGGGATGCACCGATTGTGAAATTTTGGGTTTTTCTTTTTGTTATTGATGCAGATATTTACTTCTTGGCGGCTTCAACTCTTCATGAAATCTCTGTCACCTCTGCATGCTTCTCAAATGTCCAATCAGATTCTTTGTGGTAAATTATTTTCTAGCAGCTTTCGAAATCTCTCTGAACTCGTGCAAACTGAAAATACAGAGGAAAGTGCACAGACGCTACCTCCACACACGTGCCCAGCATCAGCATTTGACATTTTTATTTGCCGTTGGTAGTTAAAGCTGCACTAACTCACTTTGTGGCCTTGCTCTTTCTGCTCCCCCCGCACTCACGAAGCTATCACCCCCCCATGCAGCTTTAAAATCGGCAAATATCGGCCGATACCTATTTTCCGGCAGAGCATCCCTACCACTAGAGACCACAAAGACCTACAACTCACCTTTAAAAATCCAAATCTACTGATGGGATTTGAGAAACGTTTAGAGCTATGATTTATTTTACTATTTCAATGTCGCACTACTTTTTTACATCTTTATTATTAATTCCAAATCATTATTTAAACGTTTGGGTATGAACTTCTGGTGGGTGCTTCTACCTTAAGTGAATTGAGCAAAACTGCCAAACACATGCATTTACAAGAGCCATATTAAGCCTAAATTACTTTTTATTTTTTAGCTTTTACCCATGTTAAAACTATGTCCGTCCCCTCATCAAAAACAGACCTGGTGCTGTTTTTAGATCCATCCATCCTCATACTAGGAAACCCTGACACAAACATGTAACTTCTGCCTAAAAGCTCCCGTCTCAGTCCTCGTAATGGCTGGTACCTTTATGACAGTACTACTTTATAACACAAACTCTACTCCCTCTGGTGGTAGCATAGGGATATAGCAGGCTGACATCAATTTTTACCCTTCATACATACATTTTCCTCTGAAGATAACATTTCACATTCAATAACATAAAATGAGCAAGTAAATTGTCTCATCCTAATGTTGAATTGCCAAAAATAATGCTGACTTCTTCTTCTTTAACTCCACATGGCTAACCCTGAAAGAGCCAGGATCTATGCCCACAACGGAGGCTCTGACCTGGGCAAGCGCAGCGCTGGACCGGCCTCACCACAGATATGCCACTGTTTGTTCAGTGTACAGCCAACGGACCACAGCTAAAACGGGAGAGCGTGGAATGTTTTCATTAGGATCTACCATAGTGTGGGAGCTTATGCAAATGACGACAAAACTAAACTGAAAGATAGAAAACATTCTATTGAAAATCACATTCAGAAACAGTGGGTCTCCTTGCATTTGCTACACCCGCCACAAAAACGCACAAAGTTGTTTCTTACAAATATTTATCCCTCATTCCGGTGTACAACAAGCCCTTACGAATAAATTAACTCAGCCACAACACGACATACATAAATAGAGTACAGTAAAGCCGGTGAGATGAGATAGTATTCACAGTCTGATCATCCACCTCTGTGCTTGGGGAGAGAAGAGCCTGCTTCTCTGCAAGTTTCTTCGAGTGTCTCCGGGCAAAACATGGAGAGGAAAAAAGGAAGAATGAGAAGGTAAGGCAAAAGTCCATTAATTATTAACGGCATAATACAAAAACAAAGATAAAGACACATTTGTGAACTTGCAAAATAGGGCTGGGCAATAAAAAAATACAGTTTGGAGTCATAATTAACTATGTGGAGATACTGTATTTCGCGGTTTGCCATAAACTTGCACCTTTATGCTGTTAAATTTGGTATATTAAAGCTGGGGTACCTAAAAATCCATATAACTAGTCTGTAGTTCTTCAAAATGCTTTGGTTCAGTCACAAGTTTTCACATTTAGATCAACTTTTCAGGGAGAAAATGTGGAAAATACAGAGAACCAATCAGCTCTTTCTTAGTATGACAGATGTGCGAGTCCGATTTGTTCACATTTTACTTTCTGTTGGACAAACGTGCATAATTTATAATAAAAAGTAAGGGACCCCAGCTTTACCAATAACATGTAATCAATCAATGGTAGCATTACTATGTCTTACGTCCCTTTTCTCTTTTCCAACTTCACATTTCTTCGACCTGGCAAGCAATTCTCATTTTAACAATTGCAAAATTCTCTTGGAACAGTTAGTGGAGAAAAGCTGATCGGCGAAAGCTTAGTTTTAAAGCTTTCCAGGCCAGTTGGCAAAGTCAAGAATCTATAATCTCTCAATGTGGAGGCATTCTACAGAAATACACAAGATTCAAAACAGGTCTAGCACAAACACTTTTCGCACAATTTAAGTGGCTATTTTTACTATTACGAGTTGATATTGAAGTTTCTCCTGAAGAAAATGAATTGGATGAGAACTACAGATGCCTAGTTGCTTGCATGAATAGTATTGACTACATATTGACGACGCAACATATGGCCCAGCCCTGTTCTGCGTGTTGAGATAAGGCATACCATTGCAATTTGCTTTGGAAGGCAAGAGCTAAAGAAAAAACATACATGTCTGGTCTTTATATCAACGCAAAGTCTGAGCAAAAGTGAAAGCAGAGTCCAACAGTAAAGGCAGACTATGTCGATCAAAGCCAGACCGACCGAAAAATAAGCCACACATCTTTTCTATAGAGACAGCTTTGTAACAGCAGATGACAAGTCTGTGACCGCAAAAATAGTGCAAAATTCTAACACATCAAAGTTTTTCGCCCGATCGTCTCTCTCTCTCTCTCTCATCTAGTTCTAAGATATCCTGGAGTGGAGTAATTAAAAAGTAGGTAATCCATGCGGTACAAGTTAAACAGTTTCTTTTGGTAGAAGGGGCTGATGTGCTGAAAAAACCCGGCAGCCATATTCCCGTCAGTTCGAGTGCTCTTATGCGACGTGGGAAACTGAACCGCCCGATCCACCCCGGCCAGTTTAAGCACGGCCTGGGCATCCGGCTCTAGCGTCTCGTATTTCCCCACCACGTCGTAGTGGATCATGCAGGGGTGGCACAGCGACTGCACCCGCTCCCAGTGCTCGTTGTAGGAGTCCTCCCTCTGCGTCCGCGGATCCACCAGATACTGGACGAACTCTAAAAACGAAACGTCGCTCCCTTTCTCCAGCGCTTCCGGCTCCGGGTTGGGTCTGTGCCGGCGGATGATTTTGGTGCCGTAATGTTTGTGGAAGGCGGTGTTGTAGTTGCGGGTGAACTTGTTGCGGTAGGCGGACACCAGGCGCTCGAAAGGCTCGCGCACGAACAGGAACTTGAGGTAGGAGCGAAGGCGCTGGTTGATCTCGGAGACGGAGAGGTCGGACATGCGCCGCAGGTTTGCCGGGACGTGGGCTTCGCTGGCCGGGATGGACAGAGGGTCGGTGTAGCGGCCGTCACTGCTGAGGACCATCATGACACGCTTCCAGTTTGTGCAAGCGACCTGTGGATGAGAGAACAGCGGCTGAAGGAGATGGAGGGGATGGGTTTTTCTATGGTTATGGGTAGGGCACGACATATTGAAAAAATATTGTTATCGCAATACTGGTTTTTAATTAATTTGTTCCTTTTATTAAAGACAACCAAACAGACAGACACATCAACAACAAACAAACAAAAAAGTATATAAATATATGCATTTGAAGGTCATTAATGTTGTGCTTATTTTTTGTTATTTGTCTCTTGCGTTTCAATGTAGATTGCAATTTTAGGTGACAGAAAAAAATATCGCAATAATATTGTTATCGCAATACTAAACACTCATATCGAATATCGCTCTAATTTCCAATATCCTGCAGCCCTAGTTATGGGTGATGTCAGTACGCATGATGTATGGCTCTCAACCTTTGGTCGTTTAGTAAGTAATATTTATCTCAAACCTACAGCATTCATGAAACAAACAAGATATAAAAGTACAATATACAGTTCCAAATGATTATTTTATTACATGTTTATTTGATAGAAAGCATTATTACAGCTAACCGTTGCTATGTTCATGTTCATAGGCCGTATCACTAACAGCTAATTTGCAGACCTGTGCCTGAAAACATAAAAATACACACATTTACATAGATCACTGGGGGTTGGACAAAGTCAATTCTCGTTGGGTTGCCATCAGGGGTGTCCAAACCTTTTAGTAAGAGGAACACATTAGTCCAGCAGAGTTCAGGGGCAGTTAAAATGGGGTATAATGTCCGTACAGATCCACAATGCAGCTACTTCAGCATGACTGTCATGACTGGATTCCAACAGTCATCAGCTGTTTTGATGGAGCTGATGTTGGCTGGATGATGCATAAGTTAGGTTAGTTTGTCCAGTGTTTCCCAACTGGAGGCATGCGGACTTCCAAATATTAAGAGATCCTTTATTCGTCCCACAGTGGGGAAATTCCTGTGGGCACTTCCGAGTATCACACACAACTATTGACTATTTGTTTATTTCATTTGTCCCCCATGATTTTCCTGCTGTGAGCAGAGTTTGAGTCAAGTATGAACCAAAATAATAATTAAAGCTTTTGCAGTACAGTAGATTCCAGGTGATTTTGTGTTATTCCAGTTTATATTCAAATTCAAAGCTGAAATAGTTGACGTTGTGCATAATCTGCAGAAGAACAACTCGTTCTGACCTGAATCTCAGCGGCTCAACTGTATCTTTGAATATCTTTACATCTTTGAGTGTGAAGGTTTTAACAAACTTCATAGACGTTACTGAACTAAACTAACGCACGGTGCTTAACTAAACTGTACTGTAAATAAAATGTGTGATATAATTATTATTATTTTTTTTTTTTTTTACATTTTTGTTTTAAACAGGAAAGTTGCAGGAGGAAACCACAACAAAGTGACTTGGTTCCAGTTTTCTTTTTATAAGTAAGTAAGTAATGTTTATTTATATAGCGCATTTTACAGATCAAGGCCACCCCAAGCGCTTTACAATGTTCAGAGTTCAGATATTGTTCCAATCATTCCACACACGGTAAATATTTATGCAGATTCTCATTTATGCATGCCTTCTTGATTTTACTCTGCTTTAACTGGTTTGCACCAAGAGCCAAAGCCATTCCCTCGTTTGTGACTACTCACATGGCAATACAATAATTCTGATTCTGATAATTACATGTTTCTATGTCACTATTTTTTATTCCCCCAAACTCCCCATAAAAGTGAAATGACCAAAGCTTGACTCATTCTTGGTTCGCAGTTTCCCAGTTCCCAGCCCGCACTCCTCGATGACAGCTATTTCCAAACATATACAGTACATTAAAATGGACTTACGACTGTATATAAGCCGTTAATTCAACATCTCTGCCATGGAAACAGTGTTTGCGTTGGCCGGTTTTGGAAGAGAGCACACTTTCACCTCGCCTGAACTCACCTTGGGCACGTAGCAGTATATAAGGCTGTGTTTGTCGTCCACAATAAGGTGTTTGAGATCGCTGGGGGAGAGGACTCTGCGCTTTTTGGTGTGACTGAGACAGGCCTGCTCCAGCAGCTCACGCCGGCCTTGGAGAGTCCTCTGCTCCGTCAGCAGCTCCAACTGTGTTCCATATACAAACAAAACATGAAATGAACTTAGGGAACTTTGTCCTCTGCATTTGACCCATCCTGGAATACCACTTTGGTCTCTTCCAGGTGCAGTGGTTGCCGTAGTAACCTGGTCAGGACTAAACCAGAGCTGGAGGATTTACCTGTTGTGTATGTTTACTTTAGAATGCGCTGGGAACGGCAGAACGTCCTACATGTCTCTGAAACAGTTGTTGTTTCGTCATTTACAATTGTTATTTTTCTTGCTTTTTTCTGCCTGAGATGTTGCTGCAGTACAGTGTTCATGGTTTTACACTGGTCCAGATCAGAGCAGAGAGGATTCATGGTCCGAACCAAGTGGACCAGGTGAAAATCCAACGGAGGAATGCTAACCTTTTGATAAAAAAAAAGTTTGCACTCTAGCGGCTGCTCCACCGTTCTTCTGCTGTGACCAGAAGAACTGTTGAATTTTTAAACAATTGTTAGCTAATTTTAGAATTATCTATTTATTTGTTTTGTTCGATTGGATGTGTTTCTGCTGCTACTGGACACCTGCATTTATCCTACGGGGATAAATAAAGTGTCTATCTATCTACCAATCTATCTATCAATCAATCCCTCTACATGTTTTTTTCACAAACACTGTCATACTATCAATTCAACTTATGTAGATACTTTTTGGATGACAAATACTGATATACTAATATTTTCAGGTTTATATATTGTAGAGTGAGTGTTGACCTCATCCATAGCTTTTTCCAAGAGAAGCCAGTTAGGAGAAAACTATCAACCTCAATGAGCAGGTATTTGGAGCCGAATTGTCGGACAGCAACCACATAGCAACCAAAGAGCCAATCAGGAGTGTTGATCGTCTGTATCCAGGTGTGCTATTCGGTAAACTAAGCAGAGTTTGGGGTTACATGCCACATGATTGGTCTGTTTTTAAGAGTTGTACATGGATTTATATATATATTTTATATATGGATTGACATTGGCATAATAAACATCAAAACAGAGTCATGTTAAAGACCTTATGCCAGGTTTGATTTATTTAGAAATACAGTTTTAATACCATTTTATATTAGAAGAGAACTACTAAAGGTTTCACAATCAGTTGTTGTTTTTTTTGTCTGATCCCCCCAAATCGAAATAACCCCATAGCAACGCCCTTAGAGACGAAAAAACTTCACAGCCCTTGGTGACGTCAGAGTGGGTACGTTTCAACGCTGTAAGTTGTTTACAATTTGGTATTCGTTCTTTTTTCGCGGATATTCAAGATGACAAGGCCGTGTACAGCGAGTCTGAGATATATACTAGATTGTAACATTTTGTTGTCACTGAGATAGTCCAGTGGTTGTGACGATGCACTGCCAATCCAGATACTGGGGTTCAAATCCCATCTCAGACACATTTTCACTCTCAAAACGGTAATTTATGTGTAGTAAGCAATTGTCACCTGTAGAGGGCAGTATTGTGTTGGGCATCAGTGGAGAGAAGAGAGAAAAGGCAGTCGTGTGGCATAGATCCATGGTTTTCAATGCATGGGCGTTACCCGCTATGACGTCACACACAGGTTAGAGCATAGACAACTTCAATTCATGAAAAACACGTTCTTTTTATAAAATATAGGGTTTTTTTTGGCGGAATCTATTTCAGATCGACATTGTCATGCAATTTTGATATCCACAATTTTTTTTTTAAAACCCGGCATAAGGTCTTTAAAGTGTAGGTCAAACCCCAAAATGTGAAGCTTTGGAAGGAGGGTGAGACAGGAATTGAATTGTATTACTTACAATATATCTTTGTCTGTATCTTCACTAACAAAGTAGATGGATGAAATTAAAATCAATAGAGAAATATCTGATGTGTTTTTTCACCTGATCCCCATTGTACAGAGTCTGGAGCGGACTCCTCCGGCTTTTCCCCGCCAGCCTTTTGCTGGTCTTCACACCAGCATCTGTAAGAGGACGGGACGAGATCAGATAGTAAGTAAGTAAGTAAGTAAATCATGTTTATTTATATAGCGCATTTTACAGACCAAGGTCACCCAAAGCGCTTTACAATGTTCAGAGTCAGATATTGTTCCAATCATTCCACACCCAGTGATGTCGGAAGCGAGTCCAGAACACACTGACGCATCAGCTCCAATCAACACCATCCATTCACTCTCTCATTCACATTCATACCTATTGTGTATGTTTTTAGTGGTAGGGGAAACCGGAGCACCCGGAGGAAACCTACGCAGACACGGGGAGAACATGCAAACTCCACCCAGAAAGGCCTTGTCCCGACCGGGATAAGATAAGATGTGACATGACACCCTCAGCAGGCATGTGGCTTTGAGACATGATTTAAGAATGACATTTTCCCTCCAGGAAGTCCGCAACGTGGTCAGAAATGAGAAACACATTTTACTATGTGTCATACGTTTGCAGTGAAGCTTAAATTACACTATAAAGATGACCGTACACTTATGGGCGAGTGAAGTGAGGGCCAACTTTCCAAGTCCCTGCCCCTCAGTCTGAGGCCCTCCTCCTCTCATTATACACTCCATAGGAACACTCTGTTCCTGCGCAGCTTTATCTGGGACTTCTCACTAACTCCACTGATGCATCCAAAAGTTTGCTTCTCCCTTTGCTACTTGGAGCCCGCTGTTAATTCAAGAGTCACTTCATGCATCCTGAGATTCGATCAGAACTTTTGAGGCAGTGAGAAAACTATATGAAGGGTTTTCTCTTCTGTCTGTTTCTGTCCAACCATTACCTTCATGAAGTGTATTTGGTGAAATAAGCACTCGTCCAAACATTTGACTTAGTGTTTTACTTTGAAGTGTGAAATGTTTCTAATCCAATAGAAACAGCCCAGTAATAACACTCCATCTCTCCATTAGCCTTTATCTTTCACAGTAAGGAGGGAGCAGAAGTGGGATGATGTACGCAGGCTCCAAATGAAGCCTGTGAAATGTGGGGAACACAGGTTTGTCTCATATGAAGAGTATATCACAGATGTAGCAGTAAAACACCAGGGCAAAGGGTACAGTCAGGAAGAATGTGGTCCAGACACAACTGTCTCTGCAATTTACATGAAACAAACAAGCTGGATACAAATCATGGATAATTAAACTGGATTTACTGATATAGAATATATGTTGGTTTTTATTTACCTGCTGCTTAATTATAATAACTTTCTTTACTTGAGGGACGTGTGAATGATGGCCAAAACGTGTTAACATTTTATACACACATCTCAAGGCTCTTCTGGTTTAACTAAAGAAATTAAGAAAATATATATTTTTAGAAGAAAATTCTTTTTGGTTCACAAGAAATGTATTCAAAACTCAACCAATTATATTATGGTCATGTCACAGATCCATCATTTGGGAAACACTACATCAGAGCCAAACAAATAGAGCTCATTATTACGGCCTGTCTCTGTCATGAAGGCTAACGGTGATACTCCTCCTACTTGAAACCAACCAAATTGCACTGTGCCGTTGGCAATAAAGGACAGCTAAAGCTCGGTTTGAAGCAGAAAGGTTTATGGGAAACCAGAGGAATTAAAGAAAGCCTTTTTTATCTGCTCCCTAACTTATTTTTGGGTCTTTTCTAGTGGTTGAATCGCTCATGGCAACGGCAAAGTGCGAGGTTGGTGATGATTATAACATAGAAGAGCCCAGCCCATTTCAGCAGCACATTAGTTTATCAAAATGTTAGTAATCAAACTCTGAACCACATCTTCTTCCTCTAATTTGAAGCACAAAATGAAGGAACCTAGTACACACAGGACTGGTGACAAAGCGAAACGACAAGTAGTGGCTTGTTACTCAAACACTGACAAAGTTAACTTCCTCAATGAGGTCCATGTCGCGTCATCAACAACTTCATGTGAATTCAAAGTCTATCTCTTTGAAAAAGTCTTGTACTGTAGGTATTGCAAAACCTGCATTTGAGTAATCAAACAGTCATCGCTCTGACTAACAGACATAACTGATGTCTGAATTTCCCATCAAACCTTCCTCAAACACAAGAATAGTGCATATGTCAAGCCAATTTTGAGACCAAAGCCAGAGAAAATATGATATGGTCACAGGGATGTGGTAAAATACTAATGCTGTCTGAATCATCAAACTGCAGTAGGCCCAGATAAGCCCTCTTAACGGACTTAGTGGAGTGGAGAATAATTAATGGGGAATCAGAGCTTGTGATAAACAGAAAAACTGTACAGTATTTACCATCCAAACGCCCAAAGCAAACCCTGAGAAAAATCATCTCACAATGGAGACATAATGTAGGTGTCATTTTTGGTGACGCTGGGTTCTAGGTGCGTCCCTTTTGAGCGTTCCTGACTCCTTCATGTGCTGCTGTTTGTTTGTCTGTGTGATGTCAGCTGTGGACTTTATCAGCGTTAGACTGAAAGCCTGAGGACGTGGGTGGTCTGTAGTTTTAGTCAAGTCCAGTCGGCAAAACCCAAACCAAACAGAACATCAAACAAGGATTTACCCCTCAGACTTAAAGAGGCTTCCATCGGGAGCGGATGTTGTTCTGGCAAAGGTTCTGCTGTTTCAGATGGCAGATTCTTCAGGGAGTAGGACGGGCAAGTAAGGCAAGGCAAGTTTGTATCGCACAATTCATACACAAGGCAACTCAAAGTTCTGAACAAGACAAAATAGCATTAAAATCATAAATAATCACAGTTAAAAAGAAAGATAAAAATATAAAATCCCTCAGTTGTAGCAGCTTTAACCTGGATTTTATCAGAGAGGAGGCCTGTCTCACATCTTCAGGGAGATTGTTCTAGATTTTAGCAGCATGAATCTGAAATGCAGCCTCCCCATGTTTAGTCTTGACTCTGGGACCAGCAGGAGTCCAGTCCCTGTGCTCCTCAGAGTCCGGGCTGGTTCATATGGGACTAACATGTCACTACTGTAGTAAAGTAAAGGGAGACTACACTAGTTCAATGCCCAGTAACAGATAAAGACATCATTCTCTTTATCTTCCTGAATATAAAAAACAGACTTTTAAACAAAAAAAGTTGTCTGGAAATAAGACAAAAAAATATTAAAACAAGCAAAAAAACTTACTGCTCAGACTTTTTTTTTTTCTAATAAAATGATGAAGTATCTTAAAACTAGTACAATAATGTTATGACAAACTACCTTCAAGCAAAAAAAAAATACATACACAAAAATAACCCTAATTTATGTTATTATTTGTAAATAAATGACTTTTTTCAGTGAATGTGTGGATGTATTTGTATGTCTCAAAAGTAGAAGAAAACTGTTTGTATCTCGGTGGTAAAACTGTCTCAGAGGCCACACCACACTCTGTTCTGACACAGGAAATGACACACTTCAGCCACAACATTAACACTTCAAGAGAAAACAGTCAAATATCAGTCGTTAGGGTTTGGGTTCACTCAAGATACTTTTGTCCACTGCATTTGACCCAGACTTTTAACAATGGTAAAGCTCTCTGTGACTCTGGTCTGCAAAAGGCACTGTAGAGAAAAGATCTTAATTAGGGTCAAAGTCAAACAGATCTGTAGCCGTTTAGAGGCTATTTTGATCTGTACCAGAACTTATTTTACAACTTATTGAAACATTTATTACAAGTTCAAGCTCTATCCATCTGTATTGTCCCACTGGGGGAAATTGGTTTTGCAGCAAACAATCTAAAAACAGACAGATACAGTAAAATTACAACATTGGAGAAAACAAGAACAAGAGAGATTGTCACAAATCTTTCTCACGCAATCGATTTTTGTTATTTATTTTTTTATAAATTAGTATCAACACTTAATATATGGTTACATTGCGCATCTCCATTCCATTTATCATGAAATAAAGTGTATTTTTTCACTTAACATTTTTCTTTTATTTATGCCTATATGTGCTGTATTTGAATCCAGATTTGAGATGACTTACACTTATAACTATTTCGTGTTTATTTAGATTGCTTTACTGAAAGATTTCTATAACAGTATATTTCTGACCAATATATCGATAATCGTCATACCGTGATATAATCGTTATCGTGAGCTTTGTATCGTATCACGTATCATATCGTATCGGGAGGTACCCTGAGGTTCCCACCCCTACTCACAAAGCTTGTTTTCAGTGCAAATGTGCTGTAAAGTGCAAAAGTTTGTGCAAGTAAGTGCTATGTGCTGTCAGAGCCGGCGCTTCCTATACGCAGACTACGTAGTATGCGTAGGGCCCCGCAGCCGGAAGGGCCCCGGAGTGCGGGGGCTCTCACTCGTGTTGTTACGAGGCCCTTCATATCCGGAATCACCCATTTGATTGGTTGTTAAAGTTGTCACTTGCTGTCTCCCATGATCCTATACGTTACGTCCTTACGTCGCACTTTCAACCCTCCCCCTCCCTCCCCCTTGTTGTTGTCAGTCGCACAGCCACAGCAGAGGCAGAGACGCTGAAGCAGAGTGATGAAAAAAGGAAAAAAGACAGCGAACTGCGGGAACAACAGACGGGTAAAAAAACGTGTGGTTCCCGACCCGACGCATTGACTGTCTGCAAAGAAAGTTGAATATTGTGTCTGACATGTTTTATTTCTGCATTTAACGAGTCCCAAAACAACTTCATCAGTCAAGCTCTTTGTTGTGGTTAAGGTGGACACCTTCAAAATAATCGTGCTTCCTTTGATAATCGGAAGTATTTTTTTACATTTGTAATTTAGACATAATACTAACAGTGTTTGTATAATGCGCTACTAATATTAATATTAATACTAGTGGTGATAATAATGAAACTAGTTATTATTTTTATTCTATATAAAAAATGTATATATATGTATATATATATATATATATATATATAAATTTATATATATTATATACTTATATTATAGCTAATATTTGTATTTTGTTTATTTTTGTATTTTAACATGTTTGTACACTTGTCTTTCTTACACAATTTATTCTATCCGTGCCAAATGTGACATGAACATTTCTCCTGAGTGAGATCAATAAAGTCTTACTTATCATATCTTTAATCGTGTGTGAAAAGTTCAAATGTTTTTTTATCTTCGGTTGAATCCATCACTAATCAAGTCTTATATCGCTTGATTACTGTGAATTATTTATTTGTAATATATATGTGTAATGGAACTTATGCTTGCTTTAATTGTTATGGTTTCTTGAGTTAGGTGTATAGGGCCCCTATGCTGACTTCTGCTTAGGGCCCCAACAAAACAAGCACCAGCTCTGTGTGCTGTTCAGGTGCTTCACGGCTGTTGGAATAAAAGCTCCCAACCGTTTCGTCCTACACCCAAGCGCCCTATAGCCCTTACTGGATTATCTGCTGTGAATCACTGGACAAATGAGGACCATGACACTACAACTCCAAAAGCATTTTATAATAATCGCAGTGGTATCCAAATTTGTATCGACTCTATTCCTTTGTTTGGGAGTTTGAATTTTTGTTTTGTGCCAACAGGAGCCTAAAATTCAAAACAATACATTTTACGCAGGCCTATAATAACACTGTATGTACTCTGCACCACTATCTACCTTCCTCTCGGTCGGGGCCATTTGTCCTCATTAAGTGCACTGTCACTCCCACTGGACAGGAAGCTCCATTCTCTCACTTCCTGCACCACAACCCTGCACCAGGACCTCTCATTAGAAAACCATTACAACAATCCCAACAGATTTATGTACATTAGGGATGTTTTGTTAGTAATACTTTAATGGTGCAGAATGTGAGTAACTAAGGGAAATTGCCACTTGTAATTGTTATGGTTACAGACTGCTTTCAGATGGGCAATGCTAACCTGCTAGCTCAATATGGAAGTGCTCATGGGCAAAGTTTACCTCCTACTCGCTACTTGCTCCTATTGACTTACATTGAAAAGTAAAGTCCTCTTGCTCAGTAACTGTTTATGTTTTTTTTTGTTTTTTTTTATGCGCTGGAAAATGGCTTTAAGTCCTAAGTAGTTCTGAAACAGTTGTTGTTCTGTGCTTGTGAATTTTTATTGCTTTTTTCTACCTGATGTGTTGGTGCAGTAAAGTGTTTTGCACTGGTCCAGACCGGAGCAGAGAGGATTCATGGTCCGGATCAGGGGAGAATCCACTGGAGCAATGCTAACTTTTTGAAAAATGTGAATGAAGCATTTAGCATTTTACTTTGGACTAGAGGTCCGAACCAAGCGGCTACTCCACCTTGTGACCCGTCCTGCTCCACCCAGAGGCTACTCCACCTCTGCTGCTGTGACCCGTCCTGCTCCACCCAGAGGCTACTCCACCTCTGCTGCTGTGACCCGTCCTGCTCCACCCAGAGGCTACTCCACCTCTGCTGCTGTGACCCGTCCTGCTCCACCCAGAGGCTACTCCACCTCTGCTGCTATGACCCGTCCTGCTCCACCCAGAGGCTACTCCACCTCTGCTGCTGTGACCCGTCCTGCTCCACCCAGAGGCTACTCCACCTCTGCTGCTGTGACCCGTCCTGCTCCACCCAGAGGCTACTCCACCTCTGCTGCTGTGACCCGTCCTGCTCCACCCAGAGGCTACTCCACCTCTGCTGCTGTGACCCGTCCTGCTCCACCCAGAGGCTACTCCACCTCTGCTGCTGTGACCCGTCCTGCTCCACCCAGCGGCTACTCCATCTCTTCTGCTGTGACCTGAAGGACTGTTGCTGATTATTACTATTTTTAACTTTTTAGAATGATCAATTTTATTGTTGCTGCTACTGAACACCTGCATTTCTCCTACAGGGATCAATAAAGTATCTATCGATCTATGTCACACTCACCATTTTGGGCTTAAATAATCTCTGGTTTACCGCATTTTCTATGATCAACGGAAACTCCAGCTAGCCTTAGCAACCATGTTAGCAATGTAGTCACGCTTATCTCCGTTGTTGAAACTAAATGTGAAGTAATGCAGTGCACATTTGAAAGAAGACAATGGTATAAATATAGGTAAATAGAAATATGTTGTACATTTAAAAACCCATATTGTTTTACGATGATAAAATACCGTAGCATATACACTTCTGTATTTAACCCTACTGTAGCAGATCCCACAACAGAGAATGTTGTTGTTTTAATTATAGTATTGGAAAACAGTTTGCTAAATACAGCTATGAACCCTCATTATTACAAGATTAAATCAGGTTTGTTAGATTATAACACAGATTATGGGTTTATTTAACATGAATTTGTGTCCTGGAGCTATGTTTATCAGCTTGTGTTGGTGATAGAAATCTTCAGGATTTGTCATGGGAAGCATCTCTCACATTCTTGCTGGTTGTGTATTAAATGGTTTCGTTAAAGTCTTGTTAAATGTGAAATGGTTTTACAGCCGCAGGACGACGCAAGAATCCATAGTGAGCTTGCTTGTTCAGACACGAGTATACTGTAGCTTTGATGATATATGTTCCTCTCTTCACTGAACCCCCTCCAACCAGTGTCACGAAGATGTTTGGACCAGAAGTGGAATTCTTTTCTTGACATTTGTTTCTTTGACAGAGGAACAGGTGGAATGTTTGTGTACAGTAGTGATATTAGGAAGTATGATATCGAGTGTATGTAGGTCAGGACTTAGAATTGAAGGTAACGCAAATAGTAGCCGTCAAAAGAAACACTTTTTGCAGTGTTTTTATCTTCTCATTCAAGTATATATTTAGATTTATTTTTTATAACTTACATCTGGGCTTTTCAACTCACGGGTTGCGGGTCAATTGTGGCTCACCGGGCACAAATTGCTTGCTGTAACTTTGCTGCACCGCTCTTCAAGGTCAGAAATTCAGGTTATTCTGAAAACATGAGTATTCGTAACATCAGTAACAGTGTACTAAAAACAACCTACAGAAAAGAGTAAAAGGCTGGTCAATGAGATGATGTGTACGTAACCCGCTTGTCTATCAGCAGTGGAGGACTACAGTGGTTGAAAAGCATGACCACCAGACTTTATAATCGCTCTGTTATGTTGGACGGACAGAAAAAAAAATCCTGCAAGAATATGTTGAATACTCCTGACTTAGGTGCTGTTTACACGGAGACGCTGCGACAATAAAACGTTACAGATAGTATCGGTTTGGCCTTTTGTTTACATGAAGACGGTGTTTCAGGTGAAAACACAAGCCTTGAGAAACAGCCTCCAGAGTGTGAAGAACAAGATGACAATTCTCTGCTGCTGTGACCTCACCACTTCCCCCACGTACATTTGGACATGCGCAGTAGCCGAGAACAAACGTAAACAACAATGGCGGCAGATCAACTGATTCTACATTATACTTTGAGCGCTACACGGGCGAGAATTCTACTCCTTCGTCCAAACCCAACCACGCAAAGCTGTAGTTTCCGTTTCAATTTTCGCTGCTACTGTTAAATGCAGAATGATGTTGGTTCATTCACGTCTATGCAGCGACCTGAGGAGATGATTTATCAATGTCTCTTCTGGTCACTGGATAAGACATGTTCCAGCTTCTTCCCTCTGCCAAACGAGACGCAGGACTTCTCGTTTTGCTTCCAGCATCTTTCAAAAAGTTGTTATCAGTTTGAACAAAGCACTGAAATGATCTTGCTCTCATTGAACATAATTTCTTGTACTTTTGAGCTTGTTTTATTGTATTTTTGAACATGTATTTCAATGTGGTTTAGCTGCAAGTGGCAATAAATCTGAATTTGATGACTCAAATGGTGGTAAAATGTTCTATATTTGGTTGATTACCATATGTTTGCTCCATTGACTTCCAGAGAAAAACCCTTTGAAGTGAGAGCGATAAATGAGTTGTGTAGCTTTAAGAAAGAGTGTGTCATTACAGCATTACTTTAATCAGCTTTAATTTTACATTGCCTTCATGTCTGTTGCCTGACACAGAATATGAACAATATAGTGCAGGGTCTGAGAAACTGAAACTCTGAAGTCACTTTGGCGTGTTTAATTCAGGTGTTGTCTTGTTGCAGATACTATCAAATGTGTTATAAGAATACAAATGAAAGCATGTCACAGAATTCCTAAATTTCAGTGTTGCTTTTATCCCCCGTCAAATATCCTTCCTCCACAATAAGACATAAAACTGACACCTATGGGAAACGATTACCTACTTGTTCCCATTGAATATTCTGTGAAATTGTAAACGTTTGGATTGAAATGTATTATTTATCCTACTATGATTTCAGTCTGCATTAATCCTGTACTTTCTTTGCTGCACCGGACGAGAGCACCGGGCGAGAGCACCGGGCGAGAGCACCGGGCGAGAGCACCAGCCGAGAGCACCAGCCGAGAGCACCAGGCGAGAGCACCAGCCGAGAGCACCAGGCGAGAGCACCAGCCGAGAGCACCAGGCCTTGTGCACGGTGTTTGGCATGAGGCAGCCGTCAGCCCATTATGTCTAATTACTGGCACGCAGCTAAAGCCCTTATTTAAAGCAGTGTCTGTCATCACAGCCTCTGTTACTGCTGTCTGCCCCATGTCTGAACACAGGGCCACACTCTGACACATGTCTCCTGCTGAATCAGCTGCTTCTGTCTGGACCCACCGAGGGGACCACACTGCACCTCTGGTCCTCATCAGGTTCATATAGTTTTACATTTTATCTATTTAGAGAAATACTCCTAGAAACTAGTTCTTTTTTCAATGTACTAGAATGCAGTTCATAAATAATATAACAGAAATCCACATTTAGTTTTGTAACATTTCTGGCATTAACCTATAGAATGATAAAACAAATTCGCTAAGGTACAGTGTGACCTAATAGTTACTGAAGACATTACAGACAAATTACAATAAACATTAGGTTGAATTAGAATATGCATCTGCCAAAGACGTTTTTCTTATCCTTTCTTTCAGAAAAGGTCTTTTCTGAAAGAAAAATGGTCCAAAACCAGTGGGGGCGGGTCCCGGCTCAAAAGTGGCCAAAATGACGGGCGCTGACATGCTGCAATACCACCCCGGGCCGATGGGGGTGGACCCGGAATAAGAATTATTCAAAGCTAACATATAGCATTAGCTGACATCTCAAAAACGTCTTTACAGGATGGTCCAAAAGTTGGCTCTTGGCCCAAAGCTCCGTTCCACATGTGTGTCAATGCTGAGGGGGGTGAATTTTTTTGGATCCACTCTAGTTTACTTGCTGTGAATTTGTGAAGTCACTCATTTAAATGAACGGGACTCGGGCCGGCTGACGCATGCGCAGATGCGTTTTTTCACATTTTCCAGCCCCCGCGGCCATTTTGAAACGGCCCATGAAAGCCCAATTTTTGGCCCATTAGTTAGAACGGCGGCGATAGGCGTGACTACGTCCGTTAATACAGTATACAGTCTATGTCCAAAACACATTGCTTTTTCTTGATAACACTGATTTAAAGTTACATGAAATGAATGAAGTTTATATTGGTCACTTGTACAATTTTGCACATTGTTCCAGGACAGTAAATTACAGCAGAAAGAAAGACAGAAAAGGAGAAGGCTGCAGCCACTGCTTATTTTGCCTATACCTTTTTAGTCATTAGTATAAGTGAGTGTATACAATAGCATTTAAATACTATAAATACTAACTATATCAACATCAAATTTCTGAGTTCAGGTAGCCGTCCAGAATGATAGTTTTAAACATTCTTCCAAAGTCCTATCAGAGTTAAAAACTGCACAGATAATATTCAAGGTATCAAAAAACTCTCTTCCAGCAAATATTCAAACTCTATTTCATAACACCAAGCACCAATCTATTCTGAGAAGAGTTCATAGATTACATCAACCACGATGTAGACGTCCATATGTTTTTTCTGACAGTGGAATAGACTCCGAGAAGAATTGAAAAACTGATTTTGACACAGTTCAAAAGATGTATTATAAAATTGGTGATGGAAATGTAGGAGAGAACAAGATGTAAATGTGTAAGTGTGACAGCTGGAGAGGTGTTGGGTTAGTGAGTGAATGTGTTGTTGTGTTGTGTTTGATGTTTTGTGTTATGAACATAAGGATTTATGAAAATGATCCGTCTGTGTGAGTGGACTGTGTGGGGGGTTGGTTTAATGGTTTTGTTCACATTTATTTTAGTAAATGGATTTGTAGTGTACCTGTGGTGTGGTTTTCATCTATGTAACTGCAGTAACAGCCAATAATGTGTGTGTGTCTATGTGTGTGTGTTTGTGTGTGAGTGTGTGTTTGTGTGTGAGTGCGTGTGTATGGTTTGTACATTATCCCTGTAAAAAAAAAATACCATACCATACCATAGTATACCATAACATACCAAATCATGCCATACTATACCATACCATACTATACTATACCGTATCATACCATGCCATACTATATCATACCATATCATACTGTACCATACCATATCATACCCCACCATACCATATCATACTGTACCATACCATACCCTACCACACTATACCATACCATATCATACAGTATCATACCCCACCATACCATACCATACTGTACCATACCATACCATATCATATCATACCCCACCATACCGTATCATACTGTACCATACCATACCATACCATATCATACCATATCATACCCCACCATACCATATCATACTGTACCATACCATATCATACTATATCATACCCCACTATACCATATCATACAGTTGAGGGACAGGAGTTGAAAATTAACATTAGCTATACACTCTGTATGTGTCGCATCAGCTGCATTTTCATAATTTAACTATGTATGACTACATTGTCCTTGTCAAATAAATGAATAAATAAATAAATAAAACAAATAAAAAACAATACTGTACCATACCATACCGTACCACACTATACCATACCATATCATACAGTATCATACCCCACCATACCATACCATACTATACCATATCATACCCCAACATACCATACTATACTAACTATACCATACCATACTATACCATATCATACCCCAACATACCATACTATACTATACCATACCATACTATATCATACTGTACCATACCATACCGTACCACACTATACCATACCATATCATACAGTATCATACCCCACCATACCATACCATACTATACCATATCATACCATACCATACCATACCATACCATCCCATACCAATAGAAGTGCATAGTGTAGTAGACAACTGTGATGATAATTGTGTTAAAGCCCATAGGGACAGTTGTTGTAAATCAGCCTTGGCTCTAGATGTCGTAATGTTTCACATGTTGATTGTGTAAACTTGTCCCCATCAAATAAATCAATAAAGCCATGAAATAATATGAAATGAGCAGTGTTACGTGGCAGGGCTCATGTGTCGAGGTGTAAATCCTGTGTGATAGTGATGAAAAGGAAGCCCATATGTCAGTACTGTCATTAACGTGTGAAACTCTTGTAATTAGCAGCACATGCAGCACATGCAGCTTATCTCAGAAACCGACAAACGAAACACGCAGCTACATCCTGTTAGCGCTGACTACGGCCTGAAGACAACACAGACACACAACACAGACACACAACAGCGTCCTTTCTGGCTTTTGGAGTCACTTTTAGTTGAATGGGATAATGTCTCACTTTCCTTTTTTTTCCCAAAGTTTGTATAGATGCGGTTTAGACGACGGTCTGAAATGTCCATTGGAAAAAAATGAAAACCTGAGTCATAAATCTGATAACCAGGGCGAGTAAATGACAGAATATACCCACTCTCAACTCCAGCGGGGAAAGTGTCTTGCCTAAGGACACAACAACAGTTTGGCACTGAACAGCCACAGCCGCCCCACTGTGCATTTTACTTTGGACCAGAGCTGCTGTGACCTGAAGGACTGTTGCTGATTATTACTATTGTTAGCTTTTTAGAACGATCAATGTTATTTATTTTTGCAGCTACTGGACACAAGTATCAAACAAGGACCTACCTATCACAGCACTAACCAGCCCAGAAGTCTGACAGGATCTGGCTTTCACATGCAAGTTTGGCCACAAGAATATCTAAGTTACATCTGTGCATGATTTGAATTGGTTTTGGAAGATTCAGCTTGTCTTTTTAGTAGAATTAAAAGTATTTAGTTCTTCTATACCAGACAATAGTAAGTTAGCGATGTCATCTCCTTGACATGTTTTGACGGATACTTCCATCTTTCTCAGAAGTGGAAACAGCAGCTGATAAGGTGCGTCATGTGTGACATCACAAGGTGCTTCTGAGGAAAACGGAAGTATTCGTTGAAACTTGTCAAAGTATTAACTTACTACTTACAAATACTTTTAATGGTATGGTCTTGTTTTATTTATCACTTAGAGCTTCCTTGTGTGTGCGCTGTGCTATACAACTAAACTTGCCTTGCCTAGTAACACAATTGAGTTTGCAATTGATGAATTTGTATTAGGATTGTTTCAACTTTTAAAATTAACCGATCTTAGTCTGTAAGGTGTTATTACTTTAACATGAGTAATAACACAAATAATTGATTTTACTGCTGGTAAGGACATTTTCCACTTAGGGTTCAGGAAATGTGTATGAGGTGTAATATATTTTGTGTTGAAGGACCATGTGGGACTGGAGTCTGGCAGACCAGGTACTAGTGGCTCTTCCATATTGGATGCATGCAGACATGGCATTCTTAACAGCAGACAGTTGGTCTAATATTGAGAGGATTTTACACAGATGTGCCGATATGAAAGCCATCGTTCTGTGCCTTCCATGTGATACACAGAGCCCTGTCTGTGCATCTGGGCCTCCTGAGCCCACGCATTAGATCAGTTCAGCCGCACCGATAAATTAGACATCTTTGGAAAAGTAAACACAGGCGTCCACACACTGCTCATACTGTCAGGCTCTGCTCTAACGTCTGTCTTCCTCAAGTTTAACAGCAGGTCCAGAACTACAGCAAAGAGATAAGATTAAGATTAGATTAAGAGATCTTTTATTCGTCCCACAGCGGGGAAATTTCAGTGTTGCTTCACAAGTTATAGAACAATAGGAATAAGGAGCACATAGCACAAGATCTCTGTACTAATTAAAATAAAACAAAATCTCTAACTCTAGCATCAAAGGACAAGTATAAAATCTCTATCTTGAACAAAATAATAATAAAGAGAAAAAAGTTTTACATTTGGCAAAATAAGAGGCAAGTATAAACTACTGTGCATTCTAGTGTAAGAAATATGTAGTTATTTGTTAGCATCTGTACAAGTTAGCAGCAGTATGTGAGCAGCTGTACAAGTTAGCAGCAGTATGGTAGCATTTGTACAAGTTAGCAGCAGTATGTTAGCATCTGTACAAGTTAGCAGCAGTATGTTAGCATCTGTACAAGTTAGGAGCAGTATGTTAGCATCTGTACAAGTTAGCAGCAGTATGTTAGCAGCTGTACAAGTTAAGATTAGATTCATGACCATAAACTGTAAAAATTAACGGACGTAGTGACGCCAATCTCCGCTGTTGAAACTAAACTACTACTAATATGCCACCACTTTAGCCTTCTTTGGGCAGTTTCAAAATAACTGAGTTAGCCGGCATGGGTCTCATTCATTTAATGAGTGTATTCAAAAGGCCACAGCGGCTAAACTAAGAGTCCAAAGAGTGACTTTTGGACCATCCTGTAAAGCTGTTTTTGAGGAGAAAGAAGACGCCATACAAAAGCATCGGGTAATTCTCTTTCCGGGTACACCCCCACCAGCCCGAAGAGAGATCGGACCTTTTGGAGCACTGTTCCTGACCCAATAACGAAATACAACCTGTGACAAACATTTCATTTGATCAACAATAGTGATTATTCTTACAGTGCATTGATTTGTTTTGTTTTTTTATACATGCGATGCTTTATTCTCAATTTGACCCAAATAAAACTGGCTTGAAATGTATCCAAATATGATTTAAAGCGTTATACATTTTTCACTCGCAGATGTTTTCATTTCTCAAAAACGGAAGCCAAATATTGGGTCAGCTCTCCTCTTTGCAGCTGTGACGTATTCCCTAATGAAGTACATGTCCTGTCTTTCACATAAATTGATATTTTGATGCCATGCAGTGGAACAGTCGAGGAAAAAGTACATTTATCTGGAAAAAGCAGACCCTTTAATTCAAAAAAGATATATTTGATACTTTAGAGCAGTACGTTTTTATGACTTATGTTTTCTGCAGTAGTTTGTCTGAGTAATGTCTTCCCTTTTCATACCTTGGCTGGTTCCTCTTTGGAGTTTGCACCAACGAAATTCTAACCTTGGAGGAATTAGAACGATTCTTTGGCCATATCACCTTGAAGTAATATAGAAAGTGCTATATAATTAAACTAGCTTTGCCTCATAGTGGGTTTTCCTTCTCATTAACAAAGCTGATTTTAGCACGGGTTATTTAAAGCGGTAAGATAAAACTTCCTCACATCCAAACCCTGCCATTGCTCTCCCCTCAGTCCTCAGATCGCCAGCAACAAGCACCTCCCCCTGGTTTTAATTTCTAGAATAAACTGCCCTGTGCGGTCATCGAAGGGAAAACATAGTAAGTTAAGTAAGTTTTTATTTATATACCGCCTTTTCACTGCAGATCTGAGTCTCAAAGCGGTTTACAATTGTTAATTTTGGGCATTTGTCTCTCACTCCACACAGAGATGGGAGCGGGGTCGCCAGTACAGGAGGCACATGCCAGAACTATTGGACATATTTTTAGTGGTAGGGGAAACCGGAGTACCCGGAGGAAACCTACGCAGACACGGGGAGAACATGCAAACTCCACTCAGAAAGGCCCTGGTCCGACCGGGATTCGAACCCAGGACCTTCTTGCTGAGAGGCGAGAGTGCTATCCACTCAGGTCACCGTGCCGCATATAATCGTATCACAACTTTGTCCGTGGAGGAGCGGTACCACTGATCTGACCACGCTTTTTTACGGCTTTGTCAAAGGGGCGGGGCTAAAGGAGACAGAAGGAGGAGCAACACGACTTTTTTTACCATCTGAAGAACATTGCCAAAGTTAGAAATATAGTGTCCAGGGCAGACTTGGAGATTCTTGTCCATGCATTTGTCTCCAGCAGGCTAGACTACTGCAATGGCCTGCTTACAGGTCTGTCCAAACAGACCTGTAAGCAGCTGCAGTACATCCAAAATGCAGCAGCTAGAGTCCTGACAGGAACCAGGAAGTATGACCATATTAGTCCGGTCCTCAGGTCTCTGCACTGGCTTCCTGTGGCTCAAAGAATAGATTTTAAAACAGCTCTGCTTGTGTACAAGTCTCTCCATGGCCTTGCACTAAAATACATTAGTGACATGTTGGTGTCATATGAACCGGCCCGGACTCTGAGGAGCACAGGGACTGGCCTCCTGCTGGTGCCCAGAGTGAGAACCAAACATGGGGAGGCTGCGTTTCAGATCCATGCAGCTAAGATCTGGAACAATCTCCCTGAAAATGTGAGGGAGGCGTCTACTCTGTCAATGCTCAAATCCAGGTTAAAGACTGTTCTGTTTGCCTGTGCATACAACTGAAGGATTTTATCTCCATTTCTAATGCACTGCTGTCATTTATTTATTTTTTTAAATTTCTTGTGTAATTTTGAAAGTTTTAATGGTTTTATTCTTTTGTGTGATTTTAATGTTTTAATTGTGTTTTAATCTTTTGTGTGATTTTAATGTTTTAATTGTGATTCTGGTGTTTGTTTTATGTGATGATCTGTGATGTGGACTGTGAAGCGCTTTGTGTTGCCCTGTGCATGAAAGGCGCTCTACAAATAAACTTTGATTGATTGATTGACTTGTTTCTTCTGTAACATGAAGCTTCAGCGCTAATTCAGAATGGAAGACCAAAGAGACGTCAACACACCAGAGCTCATCACTTATGGCTGCATTTCAACAGAGCCTCGCGGTTCTCTGCAGTTCAAGCGGCTGTTCGAGCAGCAACCCCCCTCCTCCCCGTCACCACCTCTTCAGTAGAGTATCATGGCATGTCTTTGGCTCAGCTTCTTCGCCACCAGGTTCTAGGCCCCAGGGAAGTTCGCAAGTGCATAATCTCTATTAATCTCCCTTCTGCATACATCGTGCAGTGTTCCTGCCGGGGTCTAATCTCCAATCTTAACAATAAATATATTAGTGCTCAATCTAAGTCTGCTGGTGTTTATTCATTCATCTTGACAAGTCGTATGTATTCTAATGTAATCTATGCCTTTTTCATCTCAAGTCTCTCCAGATTGAAATTGTTTTAGCTCAATCTAAACATTTCATATGAACTGTACATTTAAGACAAGAGTCACTGGGGTCATAGATTATCACAACCCAGAACAGAATCAGACTGTGTCCCCTTTAAGTATCAACAACATCCACATTACGATTGTGGCTTTTCGGGTAAGAAAGACCGAGCAGCAACACCAATTTACAGTAGTTCTCAGATGATAATATAATCCGATAAACACACACACACACATGATTTTAAGATGCCCCAATGATCATCTGCTTTATAATTATATGCGCCCTGTGCTTTGATGACATCCTGTGAATTAGCTTTCTTTAATGTGGCATTGGTGCTTTTCATGTGGCCTGCTGGCTGCTGCGGGTGAAGCTGCAGGAACACAGACCAACAGGCAAGACAAGACAGGCAGCAGGAGGCTACAACTATCAAACTGCAGGGTGGAGTGAGGGTCAGCGGAGCGAAGTGTGTGCAGAGCATGTGGAGAGGCAGGGAGACGGTCGGAACCAGATTTACAGTAACCATTTTCCATTGGTTGTGCATAGGAGGTGTCGCAGGAGTCGTAAATTCTACTGTCTTGGGTGGAACTCACAGTGCGTTTGTGGAAAAGAGTGGTTTTGGTTGTTGTGCAACTGTTGAATGTGATGATGTGACTTTGGCAGAAGTTGTTTTAAGAAGAATCAAACTCCACTGCACCAAAGTTATGGATGGGGGTTTAGTTCTTGTACAATCTAGTGGTTATAATGCATTGCTTAAGGAGTACCTGACATTTTTTTTGTCCCAAGTGTCTTGTTTAAGTAAGATTTTGTGATAAAAAAATCAGACCAGAACATTTTATCTTATACATACTGAGAGCTGATTGGCGGAGTGAGGTCTGGGCCTCTCTCTTTCACTGAAAAAGCTGATCTGATGATGATGTGACAGATGACAAACGTACAGCCATCAACGAGACAATTACCCCCAAACTGTTTTGAGAGAGACTGAGTGCTTTAATTCAAGCAAGCAATCCATCCATCCATCCATCTTTTCCCCTTTTCTCTGTTTCTGAGTCGGGGGGATGGCAGTCAGAGCACCCATTTCACAAAGCACCAGCCCCTCACGGATCCTCCTGCAGGTGATGAGTCCACAGAATCCTGCTCTGTCAGTAACAGCCTTGATCTTTCAGCGGGGGCTTCTAGCAAAGTGGGGTTAAGTGTCTTGCCCAAGGACACCACAACAGCCCCGGTCGGTGGGAGTCGGTAGAGAAGGTCTCGTGGTGGGCTCGAATGCATCCCTTTGTTGTTTCAATCTTGCATAAGGGTGTCTTTGCAAATACTAACCTTCCTCATCAGGCCTCCAGAGACACCCCATCTCTGTCAAAGTCTACATGATTTCGATAAAGCCCTCTATGCTTTAAAACCACACACCGGAGTCATTTTTGTCACATATAAATGAAAAGACTTTATGTGGGACAACGGCAGAAGGGTCAGGGCAGTGAGTTTGATTAAGATTTGGGAATTAGGTTCATTTTCTACATACTTTTTATAGACTTTTCTGCACACAACCTGTAGCTCGGGAGCCACCAGTAGCTCACCACCTCCTTCTAGGTAGCTTGCCAAAGGATTTAGAAAGTAACAAATCAAATAATACACTTACATATTTCAGATTGTATTATTCATTATCATTATTTATTATTGTAAATGCACTTACTTTGTCACAATTAACAAATATGTGATGATAAATACTGACTTACGAATACCACAGTTGTTCACATGAATATATCACCAAAAATTGCCGTTTAAAGGAGTAGCTCTCTGCCTTTATTGTCACAGGAAAGTAGCTCTCTGGGTGAAAAAGGTTGGAGACACCTTGGGTAGAGAGATTAAGAAGCCCATTTGTATGACTACTCTAATACTAATAAAACAACTGTGAAAAGGTTTTGGTATTTGTATTGTCCCCATACAGAAAATGTGTTCTCGGCTTTTGCCTCAAGCCCGACCTGTCAGCTGCATTGGTCGCCGCAGTGCAGTGCCCGGGGACAACTCTTCACATGTGGTTGCTCGTTTTGGTCAATACTAATGTAGCTGGAGGATTTTACGAATGATGCATGTTTTGGGTGGTGAGGGAGGGAACCCAGACACAAGGATAGACATGCAATCCCCACACAGAAAGGAATGATTATAGTGATTCCTTTAGGTACTTTTTTTAACGCTATGCTTACAATATCCAACGCCTGTCGATATGAGATTTGTTTGCGGAGAAAGAATAGTTAAACCAATGATACAGCACCATTTCAATTATTCTTATCGAGTATTTAAATCCACGATGTCCATGCAGGTAGTGGGGGCGGGTATAAACATGGGCAGGTCTATATGTATGTCTATGTATATGATTTAAAGTATTATAGCTACTTGTATAGTATATTTTGTATATTTTTTCTGAAACATCAAACTTTCGCCTCTGTGGGACGAATAGAGGTTCTTTTATATTATTGTATTAAGGCACAGTTAATTTCATGCCATAATTTGAATGACAAACCTATACACTCATAGCCTGGTCTTGCCATACCATCGTACTAATTTCATTTCGTACTAAGGTCTGGATTTGCTTCATTCACCTCCGTTAACAGGTAGAAGGGGTTAACTCCTTTTGCAGATTGAAACGATTGGATTTGAGTTTATTGCGACGTACGTAACGCACCCGAGTGAGTGAGGCATTGAACATTTATCCTAGTTTTAGCATTTAGCCTAGCGTTAGCCATCTCCTTTGCCACTAACGGAGCCCGTGTGGAGTAGAGCCACAACATCTTTGCAGCAATGACATTTACTAAACATTCTTCTTGCTCCGGCTTCAATTTCTTGATACTGTAATTGGCGCCGAACCAGAACGGATTACTTTACTATCGCATTCGCCGCCAAACTACAACCAGCACATTTTGCACAAACTCTTCACGTGACCGGCACCTACCTACAACCACAACCTAATACTGTCATGGAGTCAGCACCATTGAAACCTCATTACATTATACACTACAGCCTGTTTGCATTCCCAATAGGTGATAATCGATCCCCCCCCCCTCACGCACTCCCGCCTGAATTGGCTTCTCTCCGGGGGCCGATCTGTCTTTCAGCGTCCACCAACAAAGGGACAGGGGAGAGCGGCCGAGCGGAGGGGGTGAAGAGTGGGAACCCAAAGGAATGCAGGGGGTCTATATAGGAGAGGAGGGGGAGAGCGGGAGGGGGGGGGGGGGTTCTGAAAACATTCCAGGCCACAGTGCGAGCATTCATACTTCATTTCATTCACTTTTCATTATGTTTCAGCAGTTACACAGAGGGCAGAGAGCCGTACAGGTGTCCAGGTCATCGCAGCTATAACAAGCCGTCTGGTTCGGTCATAGGTTTAGGGCCCACACGCTGCACGCTCATTAAACTAAGCTAATTGTTTGTGTTAGCCACAGTGGAAAATGTGTCTTTAGAGGCTTTTTTTTTTTTTTTTAAACGCCCAGCATGTGTCGGAGCGTTATGGTGTGCAGCTATAGAAATGACTGCAACTTCAACACAATGCTAATGTACAACAGCTGAAAGAGCGATTTAAGGTGGTATTATTTGTTGAGCAAAGATGGTGAGGTGAGAGTAAACATATGCTGACTGACCTAATTTTTTAAATGTTCTATCTCGAGTTCGACCTCAGCTCTGACACAAAAAATACAGAAGAAGTTGTAATAGGTATTATTCTCAGGCAGATAAACAATCATCTCTGTCGAATTAAGTCACATAACGGTGCAATTGGGTTGTTTTGGAGATATGTGACACTCTGATCTAAACGATTACTGTTATTTAATTAATAATAAAATAAAAACACTCTAAACCCTTATTTTTATGTTCCAAACTAAACACATTTCTCTGGTAAGTTCTTTAGTGTCAAGTGGTTGGCGTGTACCCCTGACGACCACAAACCTTAAGATCTTAGACTGTTTTTTCTTCTTCAAAAGAACAGCCTCCAGTGTATAATGAGATAATATCTATACAGTTTCTGAAAGTATCATCTGCACTCGTTTCATAAATGGATTTCCTTTTATACTTAACTCTGAACGAACAAGATCCCAGATGGGGAAGTGGTGGACTACTGTGTTATGTTTAAAAAAAAAAGAAAAAGCAATGGTTCAACTTGTTTACTGCCAATGCCAGTGTAGGCTACGATGGATCTAAAAATTACAGTATTTAAAGCCGGGGTACCTAATTCTAAGACCCCAAAAAAGTTAGCTCTGTACTGGTTCCCCAATTGGTGGCTTTCTTCTTTCATATGCATGTTTTTTGTTTTTTTTTTTTGCTTGTCACATCTCAGACAGAAAGGTGATAGAGAAACACCCATCAGCCAATCAGCTAAGCCCAAATGGTCAAATACTGACTCACAGGGCTCTTTCTTAAAGCTTTTATAATGCTGTGGTCTGATTTGGTCACATTTAAGATAAGATTTAATTTATTGATCGCACACTGGAGAAATGTACATGTCACATTTGGCACAGATAGAATCACTTTGACTTCACCCAAGACTCCAGAAGAACTAAACATTTATTAATGGAAAAGAATGCCTCAGATACCCAGCAGTCCTGCCTCCAGCTCACAGCCAACATTACTTCAGACAGCACAAGCACAAAAGACTTACCTGCTTTGGTGACGTTCTGGAAGTAGATGACGAGCAGAAAGAGCGAACCGAGGAGCGTGGCCAGGAACAGCAGTCCTCCCCTGGGCATCCTCATGGTGAAGCCCGGCTCTGCCCCTGAGCTCTCTCCGCTACAGCGCATCGGATCATACGAGACTTCATGCGACCCGTTGCCAAAGGGAAGAGAGCACACGACAGACGCTACAAAGCCATAACTATTACGCACGGGCAGTAGCGCACACAGCCCTAGTCAAGTTGGCTGTAAAAAGTCATGGCGATTACGCACCGGTAACAAGCGCACATAAAGGCGAATGCCGAGTGGATGACGAGAATGGACGGGTAGGTCGATCTATAGAATCAAGCAAATTACTGTGCGAACTGATAAAGACGCTCTACTGAGAAATAAAAGTTAAAAAGACGTGTTGCTCTGAGGGGAACGTGTCGCAGAAGCCCTCCAGAGCGGTGCGTAAAAGTGTTTTGGGCGACGCTTCACAAACTTCTCTCCGCGGAGCAGGACTGTGGCACCGTGCCATGACGTCACGCCTCCTCCTGACTGGCGCACGGCTGAGTTCACGGACCGTCGTAAATGTAACTGCCAAAGTGGAGCAATCTGTGTTCTCAACAGCTGTCCACGTCCACTCAGCACTTTCGAGGGCGTTCGTGGAAGAAATGAAAGTGGGCTGTATAGTTCCGCTGCGGGCTGGAAATGTGTGAGAGATAAGTTTAGACTCACAGGTCCTTCCCCTGTAAACTTTTACCATGTTTCCAAAACAAAGAGAGGCCTCAAACAGATTGTGGTCAAATCATAGATAGGAGGATTTCCCCACATTTTAGGCAAGAACCGCCCTCTCCACTTTTTGAACACAACTCTCTGGTTTTCGAGCACGTATCACCGGAATGATTGACAATTGGGACGACCAATAGTCTTGATGATCCACCCGGAAGTAGAAAATCCTCTCTTAAACCCTAACACCCAAACCCATAAACTCCCATAATTCTGAAACTACTAAAACTTCCAGAGCAGTCATTTTGACGGTTCCCATTAGAAGAAAAACAGTTTTAGTTTCCCCCTATACTTGCATTTTGTATCTTTAATACACGCTAAAACTGGATAAAATAACTCAAACACAACAAAACAAAATACTTACTGCTGCAAGTAAAGAGTGTGTTGCTATAGTAACTAGCACTTTCTCCAAGCGGATATTGCGCTAAACCAGTCTAGGACCAGTCTAGGGTTGAGATACGATCATGAACATAACTTTATATAACATATTTACATAGAAATCAACAACGTATAGAAAATTCACGAGGTTATGAAGACCAAAAGCATACATAGGCAGAGTAATTACACTTTCAAAACAAAAAGCCGTCAAATCGACTTCAACTGAAAGTACATTTTATTTATAGAGCCCCTTTCACAGATAAAAATCACAAAGTTCTTGTTCAAGGTAAAAGCGTATATGTACAGTATATACAATAGAAATAAGACAAAAATAGAAAATATGATAAAAACAAGAAATTTACAAAAAGCTGCCCTAATAAGAAGCGTCTTTAGTCCCTTTTTAAAAGCATCGGCAGAGTTGACCACACGGAGGGACAGAGGCAAAGCGTTCCACAGTCTGGAGGCCACGGACTGGAAGGACCGGTCCCCCCGGGTCTTATGGGTCTTTGGGACTGCAAGTAAATTCTGGCCTGTGGACCTAAGAGTGCGGCCAGAACAGTATGGAGTCAAGAGGTCCGAGATGTAAAAAGGAGCCTGACCATTTAAGGCTCTGAAAGTTAAAACTAAAATTTTAAAATCGATACGTAAAATTATCGATAATGAATGAATATGTTGTCATTCATAGCTGTGTAACACCTGTAGATTTTGTGCCATGCTGTTGTATCAGATTTGTGTATCTGTTTTAGGCCTAATCTGAACCCCATTTACCCTCTTATATAATATTTTGTGGAGCTGCAACTTTAGGAAGCAGCTGCCTAAATATTTGCACACTTTGATAAATGATATAACATAAATACAATTTTAGCTCCAAAAGTGTGGTCATTCTCAAAAACACATTTGGACCACATGTGTTACAGGAAGAAGATTGAATGTTTTTCTCAGAGAATGGGGTGGATTTTCATTCCAGTTTCTTTTAAAACAGATATGCAGGTATAAATCAATGTAAAAAAATAACCTTGAAAAATATTACAATACAATACAATAAAAACAATGGTCTGCCAATGGAACAAGAACTTATGACTTCACAAGATTTATGAAAAATAGATAATACTGGCCCCAAATGACTTGATTCTAGTTTAAAAACACACATTTAAACTATTATTTACCTCTTTCTCAAAATCTAGTATAACAAACTTTTTTTATCCAAACAAGAAAAGTTGTCTGGAAAAAAGACAAAATACTTTTAAAAACCAGCTTAAAAACTCACTGCTCAGACTTTTTTCTCCAATAAGAATATGCAGTATCTTAAAACTAGTAAAATAACATGGCAAACTACATTCAAGCAAAACAAACAAAAAACTTGCCATTTAAAAAATAAGCATAATTTATGTTATTTTTAGGACAAAATCTTACCAACTTGTACTTGTTTCAGTGTATATACAAAGATAGCCCTGATTAATTGTGGTTAAGTTTGACAGGTTCCCAGGCCACTGCTCCCGACTCTAATACACTGAAAAAAGTAAAATATTGGTAAGATTTATTTACTAAAATAACATGTACTCTGCAGAGTACAGATGATGAGAAACCTTCCTTTGCTTTGACTAATCCCTGTACGACCGAGAGTTTATACACAAACATACAATATGCTTATTCTTTTAATGGCAAGTATTATTTTGCTTGAATTTAGTTTGTCAGGTAAGATTATTTTGACTAGTTTTAAGTGAATAACACTTGAAATGTATGTTTTAAAACGATCAAGTCATTTGGGGAGAATAGAAATCTTGAGAGAAATCTTGTCAAGTCATATTCTCTTGTTCTATTGGCAGATATTTTTTATTATTTAAGCGGTATTTTACTTATTTTCGTATATGTTTTTCTTATTTTTTAAGGGATTAACTACAGTGCACTCCTCCTAAATAATAATAATAATAATGCATCAGTTTTATACAGAGCTTTTTCTGGACACTCAAAGACGCTTCACATGTCATTATTCTTTCACTCCAAACACGGTGGTGATAAACTACTACTATAGCCACAGCTGCCCTGGGGCACACTGACAGAAGCGAGGCAACCAGTCTGTGCCACAGGCCCCTCTGACCACCACCAACCATTCACACCAGACTCATTCTAGGCAATGGGGGTGAAGTGTCTTGCCTAAGGACACAACGGCAGTTTGGCACTTTACAGCCGCAGCCGCCCCACTGTGGCAGGTGTTCCCACAGGTTAAGTGTCTTGCCAAGGACACAACGACAGCAGACAGTGGAAGTCGATGGTGAGGGTCTTGAGGTGGGCTCCAACCCCCGACCTTCTGGCTCAAAGGCGTATGCTCTACCAACTGAGCTACTGTCGTTCCTCCTCCCCCTGGTTACTCAAATGACTTTAAAATGACAATTAGCAGAGGCCTGATAAAGTTCACATCAACTCCATTTATTTCTGTATATCCCTAAATCCAAACACTAGTTATTTTGGAGGACTTCACAAAGTTGTTGATTTGCCAGCCCAGCTCAGATAATCAAACAGTAAAGCCATCTGTCGTAACTATAGTTCTTTGAGAGTCTGCAAACACATCTCTAGACTCCATTCTGTTATGATTGTAGAGAATTCCAACTTCGACAACTTCGACGCCACTTCAAGTCATAGTTTTCACCACGGAGCAGTTTCTTCAAAGCAAACACACCCAGGAAACAGGAACTCAAACCCTGTGTTTATTCCAATCAAGCAAAATCCCCGAGTGAAATGAATGAAAAACCAATGATACCCTTGCACACGACCGATTTTTGAAAGTGCCAAGTCAGCATCCAAGCGTTGAGACCGTGGTAATCACACCCAGCAGCTCCTCCTCCTCACAGCGCCCCCTGGAGTCCTGCTGCGTGGTGAATGAGAGAGTGCGTCTGTGGTTTAGTTTACTGTGCAAATGATGTGGTTGTTGCAGTTTCCTTGGGCACATGTTAGTCAGGCCACCCACTGATTAAGCTGCAGCAGTCTGGTCAAAAGTTAAGTCGTTAGCAGATACTGGTACGTGCAGGCATCCCGGGTTACTGCTTTGTAATGACTAAACCGGAAAGAGCTCACCCAAAACCATCGTTTAAATGGGGCATAATTATTCTGATTAGCAGTGGATCAAGATTCCATTTTCAAGGTCCAATTTGAGTCTATCCCCAAGACAGTGATAGTCTGAGGCTGAAGAGCAACCGGAAGTCATAAACCAGGAATTTACACTGCAAAAAGTAAACTCTTGGTAAGATTTATTTACTAAAAATAACGTAAATTAGGCTTATTTTTTAAACATATATTCATTTTTTTTTTTTGCTTGAATGTAGTTTGTCATGTAAGATTAGTTTTAAGATACTTCATAATCTTATCAGAGAAAAAAAATCTGACCAGTGAGTTTTTAAGATTGTTATAAGTTTTATTTTAAATCTCCAAACAACTATGCTATATTTTAAGAACACATTTCTCGAAAATGTTTAAGAAATAAGCAATTTGAAATGTATGTTTATAACTAGATTTGGGGTTAGTATCATTTTCTTATTTTCAGATATCTTGTCAAGTCAAACTTTCTTGATCAATTGGCAGAGCATGTGTATATTCTAAGCAGCATTTTACTAAACTCATAAGTGTTCTTCGTATTTTTGTCAAGGGATTTTTTCCAGTCCGGTCAAAGGGGAAGAAACTAGACATTTGTTTTGTTTGTTTGGATTGACGTGTTTCTGCTGCTACTGGACACCTTGATTTCTCCTATGGGATCAATAAAGAACCTATCTATTCATATATAACACGTAACTCAGAATTTCAGTTTCCAACAGTGGTGCCACACTTTGAGAACTTGTGATATGAATGAGAACAGCAGCTGAAATGTTCAATAAATGTCATGTGTGTCTAAAGTAGGCATTTAAGTGTATGGTGCGACCGCTAAAGCTAAAGACATCAGCCACAAAGAACCATAGGGACCAGTAGAGTCTTGTCTCTCAGATGGTCCTGAATGCTCCCAGTGTCCCTACAGTGCGCCTGCTCCAACGTACACTTAGTGGTTCTGCTTATTACCGTGGCTTTGAACTGGGCTGGTTCTGTTTATGGCTCTGGGAAGGGCACATCACCGGACTCTCCACGGAGACACTTCTCATCAGTTTGGGACACGTTCAACATCAAAATTTAGCAATCGTCACAGCAACGTATTTTGAAATAAACGTAACATGTTGATAGAATGACAGAACAGGTTGTCGTATTTAACGGACTATAAGCCACACCTGATTATAAGCCGCACATGTCCCACATTGTAATATTGAAAAATGAAGCTCAAAAACGCTCGTCATGCATCGACTTTCAACATAACAAAAACTATCTATGATGCAATGTTTAATTTAATTTTTACATAGGTATTTACATTCTGCATGACTATATTCATCATTTAAAGCTCCAGTACACATGTGTCAAAGTCAAGGCCAATTATCTATGGCCCCCGGGACATGGCCTGCCATTGAGGCAATGTATTGACCCCTTAAGCTCGCTAGCCCCCGCCGGCGGGAGCAAACGAGGAAAAAAATACATCTGCTGGCAATAGCAGATGTATTTTGAACTTCATAAGCCACAAGCTATATATCATTTTAAAGCTTATTTTCACAGCTATATTTATATGTAAGTGTAAACGATATCAGACTTTGCATTAAAAAGATATAACGTATAATATGGGCACAAAATAAATCACGTCTGTATTTGTTTTTTACCTTTCGTCTTCTGCTGCTCCAACAAACTAGACTTTCCCCATCCTTGCTTAGTCGCTTTCTCTCCGTAACTGTCTATTGAAGAAGAACATCCACTTGTATTTCCCAAAGTATAATCCATTCTGCAGATTTAATCAAAAAACGCCCCGAAAAGAGGTCCAGACTGCTCTTTTACATTTCACCAAGTTTGAGCTTTTTCTTTTTTTTTTTTTACTATTTTCATGTTCTCAGATGTCTATTACATCTAATATGTACAGTATGAGGATTGGCTTTAGAGCATATTTCATCGAGCCAACAGGTGTCACCGGCACTGCCTCTGGATGTTGAGAAACATTGAACCAGTCCGGCCCTCGGCGCGTAGCAAACATTTTTTTTTGGCCCTCTGATGTATTTGACTTTGACAGGCCTGCTCCAGTACATACCTTTGAAAAAAAATAAAAAAAGACTCTCATACAACAGAATGTAAAAGGTTCCATAGGATAGTTTTAACTTAATTCCTATGTTATCTAGCCTGGTCATACCATACCATCGTACTAATTTCATTTCGTGCTAAGGTCTGGATTTGCTCCATTGACTCCGTTAACAGGTGGGAGGGGCTAACTCCTTTTGCAGATTGAAACGATTGGATCTGAGTTTGCCGTGACGTATGTAATGTACCCGAGTGAATGAGGTATTTAGCATTTAGCCTAGCTTTAGCCATCTCCTTTGCCACTGACAGAGCCTGTGGGGAGTAGGCTTCAATTTCTTGATATTTGGAGCCGAACCAGAACAGATTATTTTACGGATTCCCTGCCATTACCAAATGACAACCAGCAAAAATTTGCCGCAAACTCTTGACGTTACCGACACCTGCCTATAACACCCAACACCCGCCTCCCCCGCTCGCTGATTGGTCAGAGGGGATTTAACCGAGGAAACTGCAGCCACTAGGATCAGACCCAGACGTACATGTAGGAGAGGATAATTGACCAAAGTTTACAGATGGATCAGACCAGGCTACTTGGAACCAGGTGATTACCAATCTCTAAGCTAAATACAGTGTTGCTTTAACTGGGTCAAATCAGCTTTTTTCCTGTGTCTGGGTGGGTTTCCTGTGTATTCTCACATTTCCTTACGCCTAAAACATGCTTTATGCTAAAAAGGGACAAACTCACTCCCCTGCAATGCACCCTGAAAGTGAAGTCTGTTATGATAGTGCCTTTTATAGTTTGAAACATAAATTACACAAGCAAACCCTGTCTAAAGCTTTGACAGACCAAACCAATGGATGGAGATAATTTCCCATAATATCAGGTTTGTGGTTTGACAATTAGCTACCGCAGCTGCACTCCAGTATATCACACACACTTTGGGAACATATTGCGATGGCCCCCGAGAAGCCTCCATCTACAAACCCTCAGGGCAAAGTGAGAACATGCGCGTCCTCCTCGTACATGACCGTTCCCCGTGTTTCGTGATTACATGGCTGTTCACCGCCGCATGTGTCGGCCATTAATCTCCAGAACATCAATGAGCCGGTGCAAACATATACATACAGCGCACATGTGACCCCGTTCCGAACCCCAGGCCGCAGCTTGGAGAGCCTCCACCCTGCGCTCGCTCCCTTTACACTTTCATCTGTGTCGAGGGAGAGCTTTAAGTACAAGCCCTACAAGCAAAATGCACCTATAATTTAGACATGTTTATAGCAGAGAGAAGATGTTTTGTGCTGCTAGGCTCGATACAGAGTTACATTGTTATTTCCAGTCAAAGGCACGGGTAAGACTAAGTTGTAAAGTTGCAAAAGGGGCTTCAAAAGTATGGATGCTTTGTTATGTTGGAGGTAGAAGAGGAGGTGGAAAAGCTCATTAAAATCTACCGAACAAAGAAGGTTGGCCTGTTCCGTAATTTTAGTTTTTGCCCTGCAAGATCTCACAGATGGTGTTGTAATTATTGGGGGATTTTCAGATACAGACCAAAGACTGTAAATATAAACGGACGTAGTAATGCCTTTCTCCACCTTTGAAAATAATTCGCCACAACTTTCGCCTTCTCTTGGCTTTTTCAAAATGGCCGCAGGGCAGGAAAATGTGAATAAACGCAATTGCGCATGTGCTAGCCGGTACTAGCCCCGTTAATTTTACGATTGCATTCAAAAGTATAACTCCATTGGTAACTAAAACAGCTCGACCTCAGCTGACAGAGAACCTACAGTTTTCATAAAGGTCGGATTTTGTGGGGATTTTAGTGTCCCTTGCCATCCTGAACTTTTTTTCTTCTTAAATCCTTCGGTTTTCTGTAAATCCACACTTTACTGCCACAAACTCTGCTGTTTTCCTTTCCGCTCTGATTCTGCTCTGATCAGCAGCTCTGACTGGTCAAAGCACGGCCGAGCTCTTCTGTGCACGTGCATGAGAGCCACACACGCGTATTCGGTGCAAAACATCATGGGAGCTCATCAACTGCGCAGAAACGGGAGGACCCATAGAATAGCAGAAGGCGCCCAAATATAGGCGCCTTCTGCTAATATGTCAGCGCCCGTGCCGGCACATGCGCCACTGAGCACAAACCATTCATTTGAATACGGCGCCTTCTTGGATCGCCAGGGCTTGATTTGTTCCCCAGTTCTTGTCTTTGTTCTTAGTTCCTGTATTTTACACTTTTTGAGTTGAGTTTTGCTTTTTAACAGTGCCTTTTAGATCGTATCATTTTTTTTCCAGTATTGAATGACTGGAATGACTTAAACGACAGAAACTTTGAAAACAAAAAAGAAAAAAAAGACTTTCGAATTAGCAAAATGAGTAATTCAAATATCTTTCAGTGGCATTAAAAAAGTATTTGTACACCATGAACCTTTTCACCTGTTACCACACTTTTAAAATGTTTTTGAAAAAAGTTTACACTTCAAAATTAGCGACAAAACTTTTTAATTGGACATGTTTTGGTAACCTCATCTTCTCTAACCTCATCGTCTCTAATTGTTTGTAATGTTTGTTTTTAATATAAAACTAGGATTGCATAAAGCCTTATAAAAGTTCCGCTTTGCTTTATCTCAATGTGCTCTTCCTGTCACAGTATCCAGGCCGCGAGGTTAGCACAACACTTCACCCCCTCTTAGCTCAGTCTCCAAACATTTTCATTCAGAGAGCTGCTTTGATTCAAAAGAACAGGCACAGAGCTACTCCTTTTTGCAGTTTTAATACAAATCTATCTAATAATTTTGATAAAACACGGAGCCAACATGTAAAATGTACCATAATACTGTAAAACCATATATTTATACTTAGAATAGATGTGTAATGGCTGATCAAACCAGTTTAGGATAACTTTAGACAACTGTATTCAAATGACTGTTCATCTGCAACTTTCAATTAAAATTCAATTCAATTAAAAAAAGAATATTTGTGTGTATCCCTAGATCACAATGAGCAGATCAGAAAATCAAACTGTTTCAAATACAGGAGATGCAATAATAACAGAAGCCATTGGTCCATAGAAACTTCAATACATGTCCATAAACACAGATTTTATACTGATTCTTTTTATGCTAGAGTTAGAGATTTTCTTCTATGTTTTGGTATAAAGTTATTATTCATTTATCCTGTGTTGTGTGCTCCTCATTCCTACTGCTCTGTAACTTGTGATGCAACACTGAAATTTCCCCGCCGTGGGACGAATAAAGAATTTCTTAAAATTAATCTAAATGTCTTTAAATTTCCTAGATCATAAAAAAGTATATGTAATAATCTTGTAGGTCACTGTGAACTTTGAAATATCCCATTCCTTTATGTATGGCCGATTCCAAATGCTTGACAGATACAGAGGGTGGTTGTGGGTAGTTTATTGTCTGTATACAAATGTCCACAGGCCTCTGATCCAAACCAGTCATGGTTAATACAGCACTTTCAGTTCTGGCCTCCTGTTTCCTCAAGTTGGTCTGGAGGTAAACATGAAATCTCGATGTAGCCAAAGAGTTTATGAAAGACTGGTCCAGGAAATCAGCTGGAATCTGGGCTGTATACCTTTAGACACAGCACTCCAGATATCTGCTTTCAGGGATTTGAGTTGATTTGGATTCATCAAGATATTAAGAAAGAGTATTTAGATGATTGCCTAAACGTTGGTAGACAACTTGTTCAACAGTTGGAGATATGGCAGTAGAGCAGAAGAGTAATATTGGGCATACAGCATAGAGTAGACATTTTAGTTTGACTTTCTGGTTAGTTTCAAATGCACACACTTTTTTTAATCACATGTGAATTACAATTTAATCCAATCCACTTCCGTCCAATCAAGAGAGAGCATTTTTCATAATCCACAGTATTCCCAAAGGGTCTCTGTGTTCAACTCCACATAGTTTTCCATATTTTAAAGCATTGGTGGGGCTTGAAAGTTTTTACATCAGACTGAATTTCTTTTGGACCATTTTTCTCAATCTGAAGACACCCAGACAGAAACATGAATGCATGAAAAAGATTTATTTGACACTTGCAGAGGGGAGATCGTCTGCTGCTGTAGATTATCTCACGTCCCCCGGGGTCAAGCACTGATGGTGGCTAGAAGCATGATGTGAATGGGGCGCAGGCGGAGCAGGAGCCAGAGCAGGAGCCAGAGCTGGAGCCAGAACATGAGCCAGGAGCTGAGGAGGCGCTGGGGAGGTGGTGGGTGTTAAGAGCTCCAGGAAGCGCCGTTTATCGGGGAGTGGCTGCTTTTAACTGCCCGCTTTGCTGTCAGTAGGGGTGTGAGGATATATCGATTTTTTGATATATAGCGATACTTTCTCCCGCGATTCGATTATCGATATGCATTTGCCAAGTATCGCTATCGATTTTTTTCACTTTTTTTTTGAAAAAATTGGTATCAATACTTAATATATGGCTACATTACGCATCTCCATTCTATTTATCATGAAATAAAGAGTATTTTTTATTTTATTTATGCCATAAATTGGCATATTGTATATTTCTGACCAATATATCAATAATCGTCATAAAATCGTTATCGTAATATCGTTATCGTGATATTATCCTTATCGTGATATTATCGTTATTGTGAGCTTTGTATCGTGTATCATATCGTATCGTGAGGTACCCTTAGGTTCCCACCCCTAGCTGTCAGTGGGTTGTCAAGGGGCTGGCTGGGCTGTGTGATTGGCAGAGGCTTGAGACTGGCAGAGCTGTGAGATTGGCAGGTCCTGGACGGGTGAGAGCCGTGGCCGGTCTTTCAGTCTGAATCTGCGCTTCAGCTTCATTTTTGCGATAATTTAAGTGATAATGATAATAAAAACAGTCATATTCATTGACCCTAACTATAAGTGTACATTTCCAGTTTCTCCAGGCTCTCCACAGAAAAAGTAGAGCAATCTATAGGGTTCGAATTCCGGTCAGAATGAGGTCTTTGCATGTTCTCCCTGGTAGAGATGCCGATAAAGGGCGTCTGTGCACTTTCCTTAGAAGAAGAAACAAAGAAGATGGCGGCGGTCATGTGGCAATATTTTACAGTATCAGAAAAATATCAGTGTTATGCAGTCTGCTTGTGTTCAGAGAGATTTCAAGAAGGAGGGTATTTTTATTTCTGTTTCAAAAATTGGTCTGATTGACTTGTGCTTATGTAAGGATCGAGTGATGAAGAGCTGACAGACTTGGATGTTTCTGTGGCACAAAACAAGTAATAAATAACAAAAATGAAAAACAAAAACATCGCCCGAGTTGTTATGTATCTCACAAACGGTGCATCCCAAATTTAAGAACAAGAAACAGTCTGTGTTTATTAACCCATAAATGTCTCATGAGATTTATCGTCCTTTATGTAACGCACTGAGTAAAAACATCTGTGTGAGTGAAAGGTTATAAATATAGACGGAGTGATAAGTCTGCCACTCATTAAATCCTGGCAGAGTTTTTCAGGATCTTGGACAGGACGATGATTTGTTACGAAATCACTGAGAGAAGAAACAAGAGGAAGTGCTCGGGAGGCGCTAAGACAGACATTGGTACAGGATACAGACCGTTACAGACAGTTACAGACAGTTACAGACAGTTACAGACAGTTACAGACCGTTACAGACCGTTACAGACCGTTACAGACCGTTACAGACAGTTACAGACAGTTACAGACAGTTACAGACAGTTACAGACCGTTACAGACCGTTACAGACCGTTACAGACCGTTACAGACCGTTACAGACAGTTACAGACAGTTACAGACAGTTACAGACCGTGACAGACCGTGACAGACCGTGACAGACCGTGACAGACCGTTACAGACCCGTGACAGACCGTGACAGACTATTACAGACTGTTAGATATTAAAGACTGTTACAGACCGTTACAGACCGTGACAGACCGTGACAGACCGTTACAGACCGTTACAGACTATTACAGACTATTACAGACTATTACAGACTGTTACAGATATTAAAGACTGTTACAGACTGTTACAGACTGTTACAGATATTAAAGACTGTTACAGATATTAAAGACTGTTACAGACTGTTACAGACTGTTACAGACTGTTACAGATATTAAAGACTGTTACAGATATTAAAGACTGTTACAGACTGTTACAGACTGTTACAGACTGTTACAGATATTAAAGACTGTTACAGATATTAAAGACTGTTACAAACTGTTACAGACTGTTACAGACTGTTACAGATATTAAAGACTGTTACAGATATTAAAGACTGTTACAGATATTAAAGACTGTTACAGATATTAAAGACTGTTACAGACTGTTACAGACTGTTACAGACTATTACAGACTGTTGCAGATATTAAAGACTGTTACAGACTATTACAGACTGTTGCAGATATTAAAGACTGTTACAGACTATTACAGACTGTTGCAGATATTAAAGACTGTTACAGACTATTACAGACTGTTGCAGATATTAAAGACTGTTACAGACTGTTACAGACTGTTACAGATATTAAAGACTGTTACAGATATTAAAGACTGTTACAGATATTAAAGACTGTTACAGACTGTTACAGACCGTGACAGACTATTACAGACTGTTGCAGATATTAAAGACTGTTACAGACTGTTACAGATATTAAAGACTGCAGACCGTTACAGACCGTTACCATGGACCTATGATATAACTGGATAGGGTATAACTATAACTTACAGCTGTCCCACCCACGGGCACAGGGGGCGCTGTGGTACTGCAGACTAAATTCACGCGAGCTACCCAGAAAAAAGTCCCATTGATTTCAATGTAAACTAAAACAACTCAACCTCAGCTGACAGAGAACCTACAGCTTTCATAATGGTCGGATTTTGTGGGGATTATAGTGTCCCTTGTCATCCTGAACTTTTGTCTTCTTAAATCTTTCGATTTTCTTTAAATCCACTCTTTACTGCCACAAACTTTGCTCCTTTCTTTCCCGCTCTCACTCCGCTCCGCCGCTGCTCTGATCAGCAGCTTTGATTGGTCAGAGCGCGGCCGAGCCTCTCTGTGCGCGTGCATGAGAGCCACACACGCTTATTTGGCGCAATGCATCATGGGAGCTCGTCCACTGCGCATAACCGGTAGGACCAGACAATGCCCAAATATAGGCGAGTTCCACTGATATGTCAGCGCCCGTGAAGTCCCATGCGCTACTGAGCACAAGCCATTCATGAATAGGGCGCCATCTTGGATCACCGGGGCTTGTATATTACAGACTGTTACAGACTGTTTGTGTTTGTACCAGGAGGCTGAAGCACACACATGTTTCTAATCCAGTGGATATTTGTATTGGATTTGTACTTTTAAATGGTTTAACACAACAATGGAACAATGTTTTTGTTATTATTATTTCAAGAGTTTGGTTCTATTTGACCAATTTGAATCACATAACATCAGCAGGTTAGTTTGACATTAACAAGTCTAATTAAGTGGTGTGGTGGCTAGAGTGGATAGTAATCAGCATGCAAGAAGGTCATGGGTTCGAATCCCGGTCAAAATAGGGCCTTTCTGAGTGGAGTTTGAATGTTCTCCCCAAGTCTGCGTAGTTTTCCTCCGGGTGCTCCGAAGTCCCCTACCACCAAAACCATGTAAAATAGGTCATGGATGTGTCTCCTGTACGGGGACCTCGCTCCCATCTCTGTGTGCAGATGCAAGACGAATGCCCACAGCAAATGTAAAGCGCTTTGTGAAACAAAAAAAGGATTTGATTGCGTTCATCTCCTTGTCAAGTCTCAACTTCAAAACCTTTTCACGTCGACTCTGGAGATGAGTCATTAGGCTGTTTTTAGAACCACTCCAAGGACAGCTCTATTCCACGGTGTCTGCAAAAACTCCCCTGGACAAACATGAGCGCACAAACCTGCAAACAGTAAATGAAGTCTTTAAAAACAAACCAGACTGGTGTCACAGCCAAAGGTGATGTCACACGTCTACAGGGCAGTGTCAGCAGCAGACTTTCTCCACTGGCTGCCTACATCCATACACAAACATAAAACCCATAACAGCACATTAAAACATAAACATTTTCATTATTATGGCCGATGTAAACCACACTTTCCGCCAACGTTAAAGCTCGGGAACCTGACTTATTTTTACCATATATAATACATTTAGTTTGTCTCAACAGAAATATTGTAATTGTAAAATCTGGCTGCCTTTATCTTATTTGATGTACTAGAAAGTCACTATTTGAGGCATTGGGCAGAGGCTGAGACAGGTGCACACTGGGGGGGTGTCTTGCACAGTTTTTCCAATGTGGTTTTACTACAAATGGCAAATAAATGATTGAATCTTGAAAAGAGGCCAACAAATAATAGTAATAGAACAAAACTGTTTTAAGATTGAGGAGATATTTTATAATTTTTTTAGTTTGAATGTTATATTGAATTTTACCAAGTATACCCTCTAAAGAGAACTATACAGCCAGTGTGGAAATGATAATAGCGATTATATTGATTGATTGATATTTTGTACATTGCCTACTGCACTTACAGTATACACATGCAAATATATTATAAACATATATATACACATATATTTATAAACATAAATATATGTCTGTTGTAGCTACTGCCATGTTCTTTGGGGTCGCGTGTTGGGGGCAAAGTATGGACTCTGTGGGAGCTGTGCTGGAGAAAAGAATGAGGGCTCTAATGCAGGGCATCCTGGGTAACTCCAGACACCCTCTGCATGACGCTATGGCCGCTCAGAGGAGTAATCGTAGCAACAGGCTCCTATCACTACGCTGCCGAACAGAACGTTTCAAGAGATCCTTTGTTCCTTCGGCTGTCAGACTGTACAACAAACCTGGATGAGTCTTCTGCTGCTGGACACCTGAACTTCTCCTACGGGGGATCAATAAAGTATCTATCTATCTATCTATGCAATCAACCAGCCAGGCCAGGAAAGCCACTATGACACAGGGAGAACATTAACTTAACTCATCATGCTCCCATCCAATAATCATCTATCTATTTATCTATCTACAGTATCTATCTATCTATCTAAGGCCCTGTCCACACGAAGTCAAGCTCAGGCCTAAACGCAAAAATACTTTATCAATCCAGTGTATTGTCCATACGAGGCCGGCGTTTTGGGGGGGTGTAAACGAACATTTTTGAAAGTAGGTCCCAGAGTGGAAAGATTTCAAAACTCTGTATATGCCGCTCCGTGGTTACTGCCTCTCCGCAATGTATCTGAGACGCTTGCGTCATCGCCCCGCCTCTTGTTAAAGCACGCATGCGCCGCACTCAGAAAATAATGACAACAACAATGTAGCTTGTTGGTTTTGTAATCCAGTGTGACCCGAAGCAACAGTTCAACCTCATCGTCCGTCCATACTAATACTAATGTAGTACCAGCTCGCCCACTCGCCATGTTGTCTGTTTACAAAATTCTGCGCATGCCCAGTTCCCGTCACGGAAGTTTGGGCTTGATCCCGTCATTGCGTCACAGCGCCACCAACAGGTCTGGCATAGTTTCACAGCGTTTTCAGGCGTATTGACTACATTCATATGGACCTACACATTTACTGAGCTAACTCCGTGTTTACAGAAAAAGTTTCTGAAATTATAAGCGTTTCGTCTTCGTGTGGATATAGTCTAAATGGTATAGGGGCACCAACGACTCTATGCCATAACACAAAGGGGCACAAGCAGCTGATTCTCCATCTGAAACATTGCACCAAGGATTTCAGAGACAGTTTTATGACAAGGATGAATAAATGTGGAAAAACGAAAGCTGAAAAACGGTTTCTTTTAAACAAAATAAAACTGGAGTGAGACTTGGCTGACGCGACACAAGCTGACAACCTGGATTTAATGGACTTTATACCATCTTAAACAAAGTCTAAGCCGAGATGGGGATCACTATGTATTTTCCCCAGTCGTATTTGTCCACTGCCCTGATTTATCTGGCACCGATCGCACAGGGTTTGGACACAGATGCCACGGAGCGCTGCCCTGGTTACCCCGAATGGGAGTAGCCCACACGCCCCATCTCGCTCTCTTCTGGTTCTGCTTCTTCTGAATGAGGCCACATCAATCGCCACAACGCAAGCTAGTCATTAAATCATCCTTGATCAAATCTGGAAACAATAAATTGGATCCTATGGAGTTACGTCAGCCATTTCTGAAGCTGCACGGACGCACTTCTGGACACATATGTACAACATGTTTGCACAGGACACGCTCAGTTTTGCATGTTCTTTCTCAAACATATTGTGAAGATATTTAGCAGTTGGATCTAAAACAGCGGTTGGTCAAGAGCTCACAGGGCTGAACGTTCTCGGGGGAGCAGGGAGTTAACCTAATGTCTCTACGTCTAGCTACGTAATGTAACTTATCTGTGTTAAATATGCGATACTTCTGTCTCTATGCTTCAGATTATTTGTCGTTTTTGATGTTTTCACCATAAACAATATCTTTTCATTTTCATTTCATGTGAACGTTTATTCCAAAAACCAGCATTAACATAATTTGACCACAGAATAATGCAATCAATATACAGGTTTGGAAATGGGGTTTGGCTGAAGAAAACACTTGTATACTTCCAACCCCCTCCCTTACACTACATACAATCACAAACATACACGTACACATGCACATACACATACACATACACACACACACACACACACACACACACACACACACGCCCAATCACTCTCCGACTCAAAGTATGAACACGACACATTATTATAAAACGTATCATCGATTCAATGCTAAATACCAAAGTTCTTGCATGGATTTCATATATGTCCATGGGGCGGCAGTCTACACATTTTTACTTCCTTCCCACTCCATTTTGAGCTGAAAAAACTGTAAATAAAAATGCATTTGAAATTACATGTTGAAATTGTAAATATACCAACACATGATGACAGTAGGGAAAATAATCGTGATTGATTGTATATTTATATGTATGATTGGGGCGGCACGGTGGCTGAGTGGATAGCACTCTCGCCTCTCAGCAAGAAGGTCCTGGGTTCGAATCCCGGTTGGACCAGGGCCTTTCTGAGTGGAGTTTGCATGTTCTCCCCGTGTCTGCGTAGGTTTCCTCCGGGTGCTCCGGTTTCCCCTACCACTAAAAATATGTACAATATGGCATGTGCCTCCTGTACTGGCACCCTCAGTTCCAAAAATAACAATTGTAAACCGCTTTGAGACTCCGATGTGCAGTGAAAAGGCGGTATATAAATAAAGATTACTACTAATATTTATGTGTATATATTTGCATTTATAAGCACATACTGTAAGCACAGAAGGCCACATGTATAAAAGGTCACGTAAACTAAGGAATGTATATACTTATGATTGAAAAAATGTCTGCTCGAATGAATAAAATCAATCAAAAAAGTGAGTATGTTGCATGGATGTTACAAATCGGCTCAACTTTTACACTGTTTTTTTTAAAAAGGGGATTCTGGGATATAGACCCTTTTGACACGTTACGTAAACTGCAGAGTTGATTCTCCAAACGTAACTTTGTGGCTCCCTGTGACAGTGACAATAATTGTACTTTTGTATCTTGAGTAACGGTAATAGGACTGACTCTCTGTGCGTCAACCTCAAATTTGCAGCCAGATCAAAAATGATGTCTTATCACATTGGGAGCAGGAAACACCCAAGAGATAGAGTTTTTGATTGATGTCTGAATAACAATTGACAATAAAGCAGCATATCTGGATAACAACAACCACAGGGCAATGATTCAGAACCCTAGAAAACACCAAAAGTATTCAGAGTCTACACATCTATATCAGACACACGTTCGTCCATGTGTTGTAGACTTTCGGGAACCATTGATCCAAAGTATATCTTTTTCAGCTGGTCAGAAGGGACTCAAACAAAATCTCCTGGCAAGCTGATGGTTTATTTCCAGCACAGTAGGTTGGACTTAAAATGGATCATCAGTGTTGGTGAGGACTGGCAAAGGCTCGACCGGTTTGGATCCTATTCACTTTCTTTCTTGTGTATATTTTAAAGAAGAAATATAATGGAATATTTTTGATCTCAGTCATGTCATGTTGTACAATGCAAAAAAAACTATCCCAAGTAGAAAATTAGGGATTATGGATTAGGGATCGACCACTTTTTTAATTCACATTAGCATCACGACAGCAGACAGTTGTGCGGGATGTGTTGCCATGGTGATCTCCCAAAGTCTGTAGCAAGAAAGCACGCTAGCTGCAAACAAACAGGATATCAGCGGTATAGCAGTTTTAGCAGAAGTAAACAAGAGTGACAAAACTGTTTTGTCAACACCTATAACACCAGCGACGTGATCTAACATCTGAAAAGTGTATAGTATAGCACCTTTGCTAGCACCGGAGCACAAAAACAACTCTACAACACAGAGTTTGTATGAGTGGAATATGACAGTGGCTCATATTGTTGACTGTTAAAGCATTTTCTTATTGGTGAAATGAGAAATAAAACATTTTCAATTTCAGTTGTATTTGTTTTATAAATTCCAACATAGTACTCGTATTTTGAGAAAAGTGGTATTGGTGCATCCCTCTAGAAAAAACATGGGTTCTATCTGTAGCTCCCAATGCTACTTGTTTATTCCAAATATGAAAATTACAGGCTGCAAACACAGGCAAGATATTACAAAGAACTTAATTTCACCTGAGGAAACTCATCTGTGGACGTTCCTGATAATAGAGTGGATGGAAGTCATTGTTGAGATTGTTGACAGTGATAGATATCTCAGAACAATCATTGAACTTTCTAATCATTGTAAAGAGTGGGCAACATAAGAGACAGAGCATACAGAAAAAGAAAAACAAAAGGCTTATCAATTATTGAATTAAACTTGTATTATTATTCAATCAAAAACCTTGCCCTGACAATAAAGGACAAATACAAGCTGCAGCAGATTGTGAAAAATTGCTCGAAAATCACTGGGTTCCGACTCAGGACCTTGACTCTGTGGGAGGATAGAAAAAACGTGTCCTGGCTCAGCCCCAACGCCTTCCTGATCTTGGACTTTGTCATGATGCCTGAATCAGAATCCACTGCTCAAAGCCCTCCCATTATCACTGGTGCATGGTAGAATGTCATCCCAGTCACTTCCTGACTTCCACAAATGCCTCATGGCTCTGGTCTATGAGTCTTGCTCCATAAGAGAACAAACGGTACACTGGGTCTGCTTGTCCCCTAGCCTGGCCTTATCCATCTGTAAACTCATGTTAATTATCATTTCCTACATGTACGTCTGGGTCTGATCCTAGTGGCTGGAGTTTCCTCGGTTGAATCCCCTCCGACCAATTAGAGAGCGGGGGATGCAGGTGTTGTAGGGAGGTGTCGGTGAAGTCAAGAGTTTGAGCTAAATTTGCTGGTTGTAGTTTGTAGTTTGTCAATGGCGGCAAATGCAATAGTAAAGTAATCCGTTCTGGTTCGGCTCCAAATATCAAGAAATTGAAGCCGGAGCAAGAGGAATGTTTATCAAATGTCATTGCTGCAAAGATGTTGTGGCTCTACTCCTCAAGGGCTCCCGTAGCAGCAAAGGAGATGGCTAAAGCTAGGCTACATGCCAGCTCATTGACTTGGGCGCAATACTTATGTATTGACGGTAAACTCAGATCGTTTCAATCTGCAAAAGGAGTTAACCCCTCCAACCTGTTAACAGAGCTCAACGGAGCAAATCCAGACCATAGTTTGAAATGAAATTAGTACAATGGTGTGGTAAGAGCCGGCTACATGTCCCCACACCTCCACTCTGATCAGTGCTGGTGTTGTTACATGAGACAGACTGTCTTATGTAACAACACAAATCCAAACAATAGCAAGTTTTCACTGTCAAAGTACACTTCATGGGTTCCACATGTGCTGCTGAGCTCGGTATGTGGAACTGGCAACATGTGGAACTGGCAACATGTGGAACTGGCAACATGTGGAAGGCATGTTGTGAGAAGTATGTGCTTGTATACAGATTTTTGAGATGCACAATATTTCTACGTGCTCAGAGCTTTTGGAGGAATTTCAAACACAACTATACTATGCTATTTTCCCACATTACATTACACAAATAACACAATACATACGCAAAATCAAGGAGTGGGTTGATATCTCCACAAACCTGACTCGTACTAGTCCAACACACAGAAGGGATTTAAACCTAAAGTTCGATGTTCAAGTTCCACAGTGTTGCGTTATTGAACATGTTGTAACTTCTGGCACATTCTCATCACTTCATTGCCAGGTATTCAATTTGAACATTTTGCAAACCTGCTTTGTGGCCAACAGATGAAGACACATGTTCTGTATCAGTGAATGTGTTTATCCACAATAATAAGACACAGCCCTTGTTTACATGACATAACCTCATCTCCAGCCGTCTGTAAACTTGAGGAAACAGTGACATCTACAGCTCAAGCAGAACACAACAAGTGCCACTGGACCGGTCTTTAAACCAGTCTGCTCTTTAAACAGCAGGGGGCAGTATAGCGCAAAGTGTTGCCTCACGTTCTACACATGCAAGTCTTTTCAATCTGTTGACTGCCCTTAAAAGCACATTGGGCCACATATGCTGTGACTGATTGATATACAGTAGATAGATGATAGATAGATAGATAGATAGATAGATAGATAGATAGATAGATAGATAGATAGATGATAGATAGATAGATAGATAGATGATAGATAGATGATAGATAGATAGATAGATGATAGATAGATGATAGATAGATAGATGATAGATAGATAGATGATAGATAGATAGATGATAGATAGATAGATAGATAGATGATAGATAGATTGATAGATAGATAGATAGATAGATAGATGATAGATAGATAGATAGATAGATAGATAGATGATAGATAGATAGATGATAGATAGATAGATAGATGATAGATAGATAGATAGATAGATAGATAGATAGATGATGATAGATAGATAGATAGATAGATAGATACTGTAGATAGATAGATAGATACTGTAGATAGATAGATAGAAGATATAAGATATATGGATAGATACCTTATTGATCCCCTTAGGAAAAATTCAGGTGTCCAGTAGCAGCAAAAAAATAAAAAAATATAAACAATACTAAATTGATCAATCTAAAAAGCTAACAATAGTAATATGAGCAACAGCCCTTCAGGTCACAGCAGCAGAGGTGGAGTAGCCTCTGGGTGGAGCAGGACGGGTCACAAGGTGGCGCTTAATTCAGACCATTTTTGTCTGCTCTAGACATGTATTGAGTTTGCCCTTATAATTTATTGCGAATGGGCTGAAAATATGATTGAAAATATAATTTGTTGTGTGAACCAAGAATCACTGAAATGCCTCTTTTAATCAAAATCACATTAACATAGTCGCCTTAATGTGACAGTAACACAATGCTTTAGACCTTTTCAGTAACAAAAGGGGGGAAACTGCAGTATGACTGGACAAAAGCAATGGAGACAAAAGAACACCTGATAAACTGATCATGGATTCGCTCATTTGACCACGGCACAAAAAGGATCAGAGAAAATCCATATTCAAATGCACATTTTTTGACACAGCATTTGATTTAACTGTTGCTTGGAATTTTTGTGTGGACTGAATTTATCTGACCAAGCACACATTAACACTATAGCAAAAGTTTCTCAACACATTTGCGATCCAATGCTTTGCTGAAGGAAAAGGAGACACACAGGGGCACACAAACACACAGTTATACCTATTATTGATGTATGTATAGATGTTAGGGATCGGTACTGGAGTATTGAATAATGTTTGCTCAAGAATGGGATGTATTTTTGTCGTCTTTTTGGTCAGTATAATGTGATGTGAGTCTAACCAAGGGTATTACAGGATGCTATTGTATAAGAGCTATACGGTGCACTCGTAGAAAAGGTTATTCTTTCAAACTGAGCTGAAGGGAACCAAAAACATTGCTTTCATTTCTGTCTCCAGTTTGATTCCGCTCCTTTCCCCTGTGCCCTATCTGCTGCTCAACAAGACGCTCTGCTCTGTATTTAATGGAAGTGTGTCTCTTTGAATTACTTTTCTGCTACCTACCCGACACAAACAACGAAATGCCGGAAATGAAATTTTAATATTTCCACACGTAGCATAATGGAATGTCACCGTTCTGTGTTTATGAGAGGCTTTTGGAGATTGCTTGTACTGAATCTTACTACTTTGCATTTTGCATACAACACATTACTTCATTTGTAAAGATAGCAGCATCTCTGAGGAGGCACATAGTCTAGTTTGCTTCAAGTAGAAAACATTTATAGATAAACATTTGTTCCGCCATCTGTTTGCCACATGCAGAAAACACAAATAATATTTTGCTATAGGCTCTATCTTGTAAGCGAAGACCAATGTGAATCTTTAACCTGCAACATGTTGTGTTGATCTCATGTTTGATATTGACTATAAAGCAAAGTGTTGAAAGATACAAGTGTGCAGACTTCAGTGAAGGGCAGTCTGACATCACAAACATTAGTTGTTTACAGTAACCAGACCCAGACAATGAGTCCAGAGTACACTGCATCCAGTTAGATCGAACAGTGTTTGGGTCTATAAGGACATATTCCCAGTTTATGGAACTATTTTTTATTCCCCAAGATTCTCTTATGTCCTCTGACAGATGTTACACTGACTGAAACTGAATCATTTTTGTATTGATATGTACATACGCAGCACAGCCCTAAATTAGATTTAGATTTCTAAATACATTTTAATCTCAACTTGGGATGTTTATATCATAATTATCTTATACAGATCCACTGCTCCTCTCGGTCTTTCCAGTACTGTCTTGTTGTGGTGTTTCTTCCTCTGACTTTAATGAGCACACACAGCTGCAGTACTGTACCTTTGATTTCTGTGGCTTCTCTACACTCTTACTCTGAATTCAAACCACATGATGCAACCTTGAGTGGAATATAGTTAGTGTCCTCACAACATAATACAAGTCAAAGGGTTGCTTAGCAACAGATTCATCATCCTGGACCGACTCCAGCGACAGAAGCTGTTGGAGGATGCTGTTCAACTGGTCACATAAGCATAGACTGAGTTGATCCACAGACACAGGCAGGGGCCAGGAGGACTCCATACCCAAGGGACTGGCTATGCTCGAAGCTGCTACTGATCGGCTAAAGCTGCCTTCACATGTATTCATTTACTATTTTATATAAATGCAAATGTAATTTGATAGAAATATTTTTTTATTGCACTGTATCTATGTAAATATGCAGTTAAAGCAAATTACAGACATCTTTATCATTTTACAAAGACCTGTAACCATGCACCAGTATGTCCACAAGATGGCGCCATTGCTTTATGTTTGTGCCTTGACGCACAGTTCTTTCAGAAATGCAGAAGTGGTGATTGCACATAGGGGCTGGAGTGGGTCGCCTCCATGTGGCAGTTGGTGCTTGATCCTTTGAAGTTGTTTAAATGAGACCAAATGGAGCAGGTATCATTATTATTGTCTCCTTCAAAGACACTTCTCTTTGTACTATAAAGAACAGAGAGCTATAGCGCAGACAGGAGAGACATCAAAATGTTCTCGTGTGCATGAATACATCTGCAAACAATTTGTTCAGAGTGAATTTATATATGACAGCGATGAAGAGGAGTATCTATATTGTTTTTATTTTTATGTTTCCTGTTTTGTATAGCACTTGGAGCATGAACTGTGTTATAATACATTTCCCTTGTCTATGTTGTCATCATATCAAAATGTGGGTTACACTCTGAAAGAGCTTTACAGCTAAATGCATCAATTAAGACAATGTAACCTGCCGGAGACAAATGCATGGATGTGTCTCTCCAAAGGCTCTTCGTACACACCTACATCTTTTCTTGCATTTCAAGCGTGTCCACGTCACTGCAGTTATACTCTCATGCCATGTCACCTGAACTACATGGAGAAATGGGGGCGGGTAGACAAAGCAGTCTGAGGAGGGAGCTATGGACAACGAGCCCGATCGAGGGTCTCTATACTTCAGAGTTCCCTCAACATTCAGCTCCACAAGTCCACAAGTTCCCTGGAGAAGGGTCACATGATGGCCAGAAGACACTTAGTTTGTGATTCCTGCACCATCACTACCTCTGACAATCACTCTCACGGATGTATTATCTTATCTGGATAGGGTTTTACCAGCTTAAACCCGTCTCCAGCAAGGACAAGGGGCACGACACTGCTGCTTAAATTCACATGGGCTGTACAAGGGATTTTCTACGGACCTCAATCACAAAGCTCATGTTATAGAGTTCCTTGTCAACATTAACATATGTTTCTTTTCAAAACTATTGGTTTTCTTCAAAGCCATTTTGTGTCTCAAATTCTGTCGCTCTTCCTTTGTCTCTTCCTACGGTCTGATCGGAGACACGCTGATTGGTTGGTCAGAGCACTCACATGTCCGGGGAACTAGAAACACCGTGCACTTAAAGCCCAAGACCGGGAGGACCAGAGCCTGGCCAAAACGCGTCAATGTTTGGTACGTCAATGGGGCAAGCATGCGCCAATGAGCACAAGTCATTGAAGGGAATGGCAGTGATGATGGATGTGAGTGTCTGCTTAATTGTGATAGGACTCATTGTTTTGGATCAACTGACTTCATGACGAGTGGATTTAAAATAGCAGAGGTCCCAGGACTGATCCATGTGTTACTCCACATGTCAAGATTATGTAATGTCCCCAGTCTCAACAACATACTTCCTGTAGAGGCGAAGATAGTTACCTATTTGCCGCCTCTTGGCTCTCAAGCTTCAAAGGTTTCCCAAACGCGTGTCTCCACAAACCACAGTCCAAACATCGTATCAGAGGTTATTTATTGGCCCCTATGACCAGTATTCCACATAAACATAAAACAATTTCAATGTCATTGCCACGGTAAGAAACTGTTTACCTCCAAACCTAGCAGCACCTGTGCTCTCTAATTCTTCCCCTTTTATAGGAGAACGGGCACAGGTTACATATTGCCCACGTATATATCCATTGGCAGCAGTGCTATATATGCTGCCGGGTTCAACAAAACCAACAAAACCAGCAAGTACTGTAATTGTTTTCCTATCACTAATTTTGGGCAAATAATCCCCCATATTGGGACATATTTGCCCATGTCAAGTGGATGTTCTGTATCTCAGCTGACATGGGGTTGACATTCAGCAAAACATTACAATTGTAGTTTGTTGTTTGTTATTTGAGAATTGGGGCTTGAGGAAAAGAGAAATGCTGCATGCCCACAACTCCATTATAAATATGCCCTATAGTGCAGTGCTAATAAGAGGAGTGGCAAATACGGCCATGAAAATGTAATTAACGTGAATAGCAAACAGTGATCAGGAGTCTTTACTGAGCTGCTGTTTACACTGAAGACAGATTATAGAGTCCAGTCATTCAGATTCATTTGAGAACGTAGCATGCCGTAAATCTTAATTAACTCATGCAACAATAGGAGTCTGCCTTAAGGCTATTTGCTTAAACATTTGAAGAAATATAATGAACTTATTAAAGAAAGGCAATTTGCAAACCTCTCTGGATAATTGGAAAATAATAAGGCAGTGTTTCCAAAGACAATTAAAACCCATGCATTCTGACATTAAGACAACGCAGCTCAATGTTACTGTGTTTGTTCGAGCTGAAAAGTATTTTATTTATATATTTTGGTAATTTTGTGGTTGTGTCCTTTAAACAGTCTCACAAACCATTGAGTGGAGTATATTCTACTAAATCAAATTGATAACATGGGTCAGAAAACTATACAATTCACAGATTAAGCCAAGATGCCCCAGATCTGAGAAAGTATGAGTCACTTTAAATTAGTAACAGTGCAACGCCTCTTAAACCTGGTTCACACGAGACGATTTTTAAATTGTCAGCCGATTTTCCTAACCTGAGAGACCCCACACATAAAGAATCAAGGGTCTAAGCACTTTGGTCGTACAGTGTGTGGTGCGCAGTCTCACGGCAAGATCACACAAACCACACACGAACCGATTTCCCCCCCAAGAATTCCCAAGTCAGACGGAAATCTCACAAAATCTCTCGAGATCAAGCGTGACTTCAGAGTAAACAATCATGGAGGACGAAGAGGATGCAGTGGCGATAGTTTGCAGTTTGTTTTTATCAAAGAAAAAGTGTTATCAAAGGAAAAGGCGATGGTCAAAGAAATGGAGACAACACGAGCATGGACTATATATATTTATGCCACCGACTGTTATGATTCTTTTCCGGTGTTTCCTCGTCACCTCGTCTTCTGATTGGCTACACGCCGCAGTCCACTGGCAGCGTGCTTGTCTGTCCTCGGAGGACACCACACACTAAGAGAAATCGGACCAAAACAATCCAACATGTTGGATATCCCTGATTTGAGATCGGAGCAGTCCTGAAGTCCTTCTGAGCGACGCAGTCTTACCACTCTACACATGGAAAATTCATCAGATTTTTTTAACAAAAATCTGAGCGTTCTTAAAATTGTCGTTAGGGGTAAATCGGGTCATAAATGAACCAGGCTGAAGTTGCCAAAGATCAGAGTAAAAAGATGCACTTTGAATAAACAAGGGGAGGCTGTTCTAGAGTTTAGGAGCAGCTACAGAGAAGTCCCGGAAAGACCAGAGAGGCCACAGCATTGGAAGTTCCAATCTCATTCTTCAGGGAAAACGTTTTTTTTTTTTTACACCCGAACTTGTTATGGCCTAATTCCAAAAGAATATGGGATTTCAGAGAGGTGCAACAAGTCATATGATAAACTTTGAGCTTGTTAAAACTCTACCATTCATTTGGCAGCCGGACCCCACTGAGCCTGAGCGCTCTATTGTTGCTCTGCGCCTCCTCACACCATCTCTGAGCCACAGCAGGGAACATCCACTTTATATCAATGTGATGTCGCTGGCAGACTGTAAATCCAGGCACCACATTATCAAACGGTTAGATCAACACTGACCCGTCTGCAGAGATGAAGATGACAACAAACATGTTTTCAGTGTCCAGGTTCATGGAAAAGTGAAGCAAGAACATATTTCACAACATAATCAACCAGTGTTTCTGAACCCATTTTGTTGCTCAGAGTTTGTGTAGAAATGGAACAATGGTGCATTTACAATTCCATGCATTAATTCGCTGCTAAAAGTGATGCAAAATAAGGCTAGAATTGCTCAAATTTGGCAAAATGTAGCTTTAATAGAGCACATTCTGACTGGGACAAAGCAAAATTATCTTGTTTTAAAATTGTACAAGAAATGTCTCCCTTGGAATGAGAAAATAAAGCAGTCTTATTTTTTGAATGTACTCAAATTAAGATAAAAACCACATATTTCCAGCAATTATTTTATTTTATTGACAATAAGGCAACGAGACTGAATCCTCGAGCCCTTCTGACCACTTGCATTCACTCACGCAAGATTAATTCTACGACCAAAGTTTGTTTTTTTCTTGGAGAATAGCCGTTTACAAAAGAGGATTACTATTGGAACAACATCAGAAGGGTTCGTCTACAGTATATGTCCCTGGGCAACCCCACTTTGCCTGAAGCCCCAGCTGAAAGACCAAGGCCGAACCCTAACCCTTGATAACGGAGAAGCCATGTCCCTGTGGACCCAACCTGCAGAAGGATCAGTGAGGGATTGCTGCTATGCGTATTGGATGGAGGCTTAGATTGCCAGCTCCCTCGACCCAAACCAGAAATGGACAAATAAAGGGAGAAAAATGTACTTGCCGTGACATCATCAGTACGCTAAAACTAACCTGTCTCAGAAGGGTCCAAACCAGCTCACGTTCCTTATCAGTGGGTGAGTACTTGGTGAATTCTGCTTCACAATGACGATAAGAGCCGACATCAAAGGATCAAAAAGCGACATCACAATGAATGCCTGTTATATATTGTATAAATCACATTGGAAATACTGGACAATTGTATTCTTTTGTTAGGGACTTTTTAGAAGGGCTTATCCCACGGGTCACAGGCACAGGTCAGACGATAGAGTGGGCAGACCACAGCAGCAGCACATGCATCAGGACACATCAGCAAATATATAAAACACAAAAGTAGGCATGCAGGAAATTAGAAATTAAAGCTAATGCATAACCAATACAGGCATCGTACTTATTTATCCTACTTATCCAACTATTTATCTAAACTTTGTAGAGGGAGAGGGCTGACGATGGGCAACGCTGCCTAGAAGCACAACACAAGTGCGATGTAAAACAAGGATCCTGTTAAAGGCAAATAACAGTAGAATCCTCTTAGCAGCGTATTACAAACAAGGCTAGCATCCGCTGCCAGGTATGTGATGCCCTGGCTAAAAGTAGATCATTAATTAGCCGACAAAACACTACAAATTTAAATATGAGACCTCCGCACCTCATCTCGCTTGGAAGTTGTGAGGCAGCCAAGCACTTTTATTGGACGCTATCCAAGACCAAGGAGCACTCTTGGCACTGGAGGTATTTGTGAAAAAGGTATTGGTTATAGATTTGTAGTCGACAAAACTATAGTTTATTCAGATATCATGGTCCCAGCTGGATTCATCTGCATATCTGGCAACCTGAGTCAGGGAGAGTGCAGTACCACTTTTAGCCAGATTTTTACATACTTCTATTTTAAATTAAAGCAGTTGAAATATTCTGCTCCGACACTAAATGAATGTTACCCGACCCGTCAGTCACAGTAGATAGACGTTGTGAAGTTCAGTATGTATTTTGTGGTAAAAGAAAGTAAAACCCCATCATAAAACCAAAGTACAACTAGCTTTACTTGAACATGAATTCGTTTTGATGTGTTTTTGCGTTTGGCACGACTGTAATGCAATCAAACAAGGTGATGGTGTACTGTACAAAGTTGTTCATTTAAATGTCATTGGCAGACTGTGGCCTAACAAGCGTAGGGCTGAGGGAGCGTTTTCTTGGACAGGTATTCAGACTTTGGGGAGATGGGAGCAGCACGGATTAGATGGGATAGTCTGTTACCTCAGCAACCGCTACACTCCACTGTGTTTCCAAGAGCCGCTTTATCAGTGAGGATTACACAGAGCCGCGAGGAAAAAAAAAAATCTGTTTGCCTGGAGTCAAACAGTTGAGCTCCGGGGCCAAAAGCTGTGTCAGAGTCACACTTGCCACAGACTACAAACAAAAGAGACAAATATGCCAACGAGGTTCTGGAACAAAGCCTAATGAATCAAAGAACAGGTGACAAGGAAAGTGCTAAGTCCATTCACTATGTGTGACTCTAAGCTCCGGGAAGAGATTGGATTACATCAGAAGGCAATCAGGAATTCACTCTTGCTTTATCAAAACCAAAAGGACGTTCAGTTGTTCTTGTAATTATTAAAAGTGTGTGTGTGTAAAACTTATATTCAATTGAATTCATTGTGCTATTCTAAATATTTGACATTCTGCCACATTGGGCTTTGAGCTGATTTTCGGTCTAATTTTCAGACTAATTTCCCACACACTTCAGTCTTCCACGTGACACTGTGAGCAACGAGAAGGCATCTGGAATGAACATTGCCAAAGATTTGTGCAGGCTATGTTGGATATTTATGAAAAAACAAAAAAGAATAATCCGAATAGAAAAGGCTAACCATTTCTGTCAAATATCCTGTCTCTGTAGATAGATAGATAGATACTTTATTGATCCTCGTAGGTAAAATTCAGGTGTCCAGCAGCAGAAAACTCATCCAGGTCTGTTGGCGAGTCTGACAGCCGTTCCGTTCGGCAGCGCAGTGATATGAGCCTGTTGCTACGGTTACTCCTCTGAGCTGTATCATGATGTCTGATCGATACCTTGGCAAATCTAAGAAAGCAATTAAGCTTCTCTGTGGTTATTTCAGAAGCGTCATTTGAGTCCGGTTGATAGCCAAACCAGTTGTTTAGAACCTGTTTATTATTCAGGATGAGCTCAGGACCTGACCTGTCCCGATGTTGCCTGCTTTGGACTTTCTCTCGACGTGAACTCTATCCACAAACTTGTGCTTTAGCTCTGGAGAAGGACTGGATCTCTCCTATGGACAGATAGCTGGAGAAGCTAAGGACAGGTGACAATTATCAAAATAACTGGCCATTGCTGTATTAGGCATGTATTTGATATCTAATTCAGTCTCAAAGCCCATGGTCCATACACGCATTATATAAAAGAGCGGAAATTCCTGATATTTAGTGTGAAAAATATGCATACACTGTTTACACGTTCAACAACAAAAACAAAGTTTAAGCAATCAAAGGAATCGTGTCAAGAAAAGGCGACAATAAGAGGCGTAAAATGAGCCTGATGTATGCTAACTCCACTAGCGCCGCTAAGCCGTCGGGTGCAGAGCAACGCGGATTAGATGTTTTTGAACTGACAAGGCCGAACAGTGAAGACACATGGGACGGGCCACAGTTGCCAAACTCTTTGCACCAAGGTGACACCACGGTTCATATGGTTTATTTACTCTGTGCGTTCTAATGGCGGGGAGCTGCATTTCCATAAGCAGATTAAGGTGCGATGACAAAAGGAGAATAAGACCAGTGTGCTTTCATGTTTGGTTCTTAGACGCCTTTGACTGGAGTCAGTGTGAGGACCTGCACGCACAGACACCGCCGAAGCCACATGCTGCTCGTGGCATTTAAGAATCTAAGAATGCATTCATGGAAACGGCTTTCAGCTCATTAGGGTTTTACTTTAGAATGAGCAGAGGTAATGGTGCTCTATCAACATTGATGATTAACCTGGCGTTCCAACAAATGTTTCTGTTGTTGATTGCATCCATCTTTTTTCCACTTTGTCCATTTCTGGGTTGTGGCCCAAGGACACAACGACAGCAGACATCAAAAGTGAGCCACTGTCACCCCATATTAGTGATTTAATTACTTCATTAAATCTGTCTCTAATACAGTTTCATCTTTTTCACATAAAATGTCTGAAAAAAACTGTTTTCTAAAGGATTAACCATTCGTAACTCCATGGGGAAACTGTGCTAGTTTAAATATTAGATGAATGAACTTTCTGACCGTCATAATTACCTGACTATAAAGTGACTTTATGAACAAATGCTACAAATACATAGATTTTTTTCTTTTTAAATAAAGCAGCTTTCCAAAACTTTTAGACTATAATTTCTATAGAGACTTCTCTAAACTGGCCCTGACAGGTGCAAGGACAAAGCTCAAGAAGTTTGACATATTTAAATATGTTTCTATATCAACTGGGCTTTTCTCATTATCTGCATCAGTTTCATCAGTAAATTTCATCCTTTTAACTATGACGTTTATGACCTTTTCAAAGACAGTTGACGTAAAGCTCCTCCTTCAACGCCTCTAAAACATTATATGGCTCATCAAGCTTCAATTAAAAGTCTCCAGTTTCCTAACCTAGCGATGGCAAAAGACACAATTTAAAGATCCACCACATGTGAAAAGTACAGATTAGCTTTTTTTTAAAAGATGCGCTGGGAAACGGCTGCAAGTCCTTAGTAGCTCTGAAACAGTTGTTTTTTTGTGCCTTACAATTTTTTATTTTTCCTGCCTGAGATGTTGCTTCAGTTTTGCACTGGTCCAGACCGGATCAGAGAGGATTCATGGTCCAAACGATGCGGATCAGGTGAAAATCCAGTGAGTGGGGGAAATATTCCAACTTTTCCCTCAATGACACCGTGGGTTGACAGCAGGACAGTACTGGATACTTGTGTATCTCTATCAGTTCAAGTGTTGATGGAAATCAGGATTATTATTCAATGTTTTAAACCATCCATGTTCATCTCCTTGATCCATTTCTGGGAAATGGTCAGTCAGAGCTGCTCCCAATCCACAGAGCACCAGCCCCTGATCCCCCTGCGGGTGGTGGGTCCACAAAGCGATGGTTGCTCTTCGCTGAACGGCCTTGATCTTTCAGCGGGGGCTTCAAACATCGGCGGGAATCGAAGGAGTAGGTCTCGTGGGGGAATCGAACACATGACCATTAGGTCCAACGTCCAATGCTCTACAAACTGAACCACTGTGGTGTAAAACCATATAAAGGAAATACAATGTGGGTCAACTTACGGCACATCTAACTTGTTCAATATCTTCCATCGCCAAGTCTTGGTGCGAGTCTAACCACAGTTCAAGACGAGGAATCTGCTTCATGGACGGACAAACCTTAAACAAAATGTTTTGAACTATTGTTGTGATGGCACTTTGACGCGGTAAACAACAGTACGTCCTCTGCGCCACACCTGAACCGCACTTCTTTAAACCCAAAAGGCAGCGGCACGCCCAGTTTTTGCAGAAATTAACAATATTCACATAATACATGCTCGGCATATGACTGACATGGACAGTTGCACGTTTTGAATTTCGTCAGTAACTAGATACTTACATATAAATACTATATCAAGATATAGATACAATATCAAGATATACATATTTCTTTATGATATAGAAAATAAAAATTGGCTTTAGACTTTCTATATATTAGAAAAAAATGTAAAGACGATGAAGCAGCAGTCGCACACCTGGTTTATTTGTTTTATTTTGAGTATTTCCAGATTGAATGTAAGAAGTTATAGCCTTTTGTAATAAAAACAATATATTTTATTTACATATTGCACCTTACATTTCCAGAAAATCTGAAAGTGCTAAAGATTAAAATATTTTTTTATGTTGCGAAGCAATGTGCATCAAAAATATGTCACAACAGAAACACTAGACCGACCTTGAGTTTTAAATACTGAGCATGGCATTACATTTTTAATGTTTGTTCAAGCTAAGTCTAAAGAAGCAGGTAAGATTTCACAATATGTTTGTATCAGTGATACTATAACCAGAAAAAATGACTTTCTTGTGAGAGATAAGAGTTATAAACTAAGTTGTTTGTACTTTTGGTGTTGATTTTCTCTCAGACCCTCTGCACAAGCTCAAAGACTATAGTCTCCCTCCAAAGTTGTCGACTTATTTGTTCTAGTGCTGGTGTCACCGCTGATCACACAAGCACAGGTCGGAGGAGGAAGTGGAGCTGCCCCCTGGAGAGAGCTGTAATTGTGGCACAAGCAAAACACTCACAGTTTAGGCTAACCCTGTGACACACCAGACCCAGTCAACAACAACTTAACTCCAAGGCTGCAGCACTCCACCGCGGACAGGCTTTTAGCACTTACACACACACAAACTCTATCGCCACACTGAGGACACAAGAGTTTGTCCATGTATGCCACAAAATATATATTGCACCTTTTAAAATGGTGATATTTTGTTGAAACTTATGGGTGATCACTTTATCCTCCGGGAGCTTTTCAAAATGTTCCACAGGAAGACAGTGAAAACAACGCTTTTGGGCAAGGGCTGATTCATTTGCGCCTTTTTTTTGCTCTCAACTTTCTCAGTTTACTGCATGAGTATGCGGTGTTTGGCTAATAGAAAAAAAAAAACAACTACTGAAACTGTCCTTTTTAAATAATTGACATGTTGACATATTAAAGAAAAATTAAATTGGTCGACAAAAGCTCTGTGCTTCGATCGTCCCTACCTTTTAAACTAATATGCCACCACCTTTGGCTTCTGGGGGCTTTTTCAAAATAACTGTAGGGCAAAAGTCCACAGAGACTAAACTAGACTGGTCCATAAGGAAACAGTGCACCTGGAGGAAACCGAAGCACCTGGAGGAAACCTACACAGACTCTGTAAGAAGGCCTGGAGGTGAATCAAACCCAGGACCTTCTCACTGTGATGTATAGTGCTATTAACCGCGCCAACATCGCGAGCTCCGGTTTCAACAGAATTACTCTAAAAGATTGATAATTGTCTTAGCAAACAATTTCAATTTGGTTCCATTTGTCCTAATAATATGTAATGATGAAGCCAGTTGCATAAACCAAGAAAAACAGACAACAAACATTGATAGATGTGACACTGCTCCGTACACAGGGTCTCTGATATGACAGTTTGGGTTGTTTGGATGTGGAGGTTTGTGTCTCCTGCCGGTATGTCACAACCCCTCTCTACTTTGAACAGCAGAAAACACACAGGCTGTGCGTCACCGGGAGCTGTCGCCTCCACACCTGCACCACTGCTCCTGCACAGCTGCTGGAAAGGCAAAACAACAGCGTTTCTCCACAGGGAACAAGGACTTTGGCTTTTCCAAGTCCTACTTATACAATAAACCGAGTCTCAATATGCACGGTACATAATTCAGAAATACATTATACAGTATTTTGTACGGATTGATTTTTGTGTTTCCTTATTTTCTTTTCATTGCATAACTACACTCACTCACACAAATACAACATCAGGGCTATTCAATTCAATTTTACAGTATCATAGGATTTCAGAAAACTGGATAATTTATCCAAAATGGGCGTGAGTGGTCCCGCCCACTAGAAAATTGTGAAAAAACGCATTTGCGCATGGGTCAGGCGGCGCAGCTCCATTCATTTAAACAAGAGACTTCAAAAATTCACAGTGAGTAAACTAGAGTGGACCAAAAAAATTCACTCCCCTCAGCATTGACACACATGTGGAACGGAGCTTTAGGCCAAGAGACAACTCATCATGTAAAGACGTTTTTGAGAGATCAGCTAATGCTATATGTTAGCATAATAATTCCTATTCCGTGTCCACCCCAAGCCCCGGCGATACGAGATGGCGCCCTATTCAAATGAATGGTTGTGCTCAGTGGCGCTTTGTGACGGCATGGAGGCTGAAAGATTAGCGGAAGTCGCCTGGAACTCGCAAAGATCCATGGGAAACTCGCCTGTATTTGGGCATCGTCTGGTCCTCCCGGTTCTGCGCAGTGGAAGATCTCCCATAATGCATTGTGGTAAACACGCGTGTGTGGGTCTCACACCGGGTCTCACGCACATGCACAGAGGGGCTCGGCCGCGCTCTGACCAATCAGAGCAGTTCATCAGAGCGGGAGTTAGAGCGAGAGCCAGAGGAGTAGAGTTTGTGGCACTAAAGTGTGGATTTAAACAAAACCGAAGGATTTAAGAAGAAAAAAAGTTCAGGATGACAAGGGACACTAAAATCTCCTTAAAATCTGACCTTTATTAAAGCCGTAGGTTCTCTGTCGGCTGAGGTCGCGCTGTTTTAATTTACATTGAGTTCTATGGGGAAAATTTCTGGGTAGCCCACGTGAACTTGGTCTGATTTTGTCTGCAGTACCGCGAGAATCCCCCGAGCACATGAGTTATTCAGCTACAGGCTAGTAATACCCTATCCAGTTATTATAATAGATCCATGGTCCACCCCCATCGGCCCAGGGTGGTATTGAAAGCATGTCAGTGCACGTCATTTTGGCCACTTTTGAGCCCCCAATGAACGCTGTATAACAGGCCCGAGCCCGACAGAACCCTACACATCTGATTTCCTTGTTATACGCACTCACCTTCCAATTGCAAGTTTAGTCTCCACTTTTGAATTTGTTTTGTCTCCACTCGATCCATTTCTACTAATGCAGCCAGCGAAAATTCAATTTGGTAGACGTTAACCAAAATTACCCCCTCCAGGCCGGCTCGCATCCCCAGCCTATCGCTCAGCAGACGCCCCCTTCCAATCATCGTACCGACTACGCCAGCCGCATAAAAACGGAGAAACTCCCACTCTCGGCCTCCGAAGCCTTGCAATCGTTCTGGAGGAATCGCTTTCGTCTACTCACGCTTACTCGTGCGTGTCCCTGCTGTCCTCTGTCTTGCTGCGTGTGGTCTGCTCCTCCTGTGGCTGCACCTGCTGCGGGTCTCGTGCTGTGGTCCGTGGGTCTTTGCCGCTCTCCTCCTTTGCGGGCTCTTTCCGCGGGTTCGCCGCTGCTCGTCTCGTCGCGGCCTGCTGCTGCATACGGCCGGTCTGGCCCGGTGCGGTGGGAGCCGTGCGCATCCCTGCCTCCTCGTGCCGGTACGCCGTGGTCCCGTTGTGTTGTCCCTTGTCTTCTGGCGCTGTGGGTAAGTATGAGATCTGCGGACGGTTTATTCCCCTCGCATTGTACTGCAGGCTCAGTTGGCCCCGTGCATTGGTGGGCAGGCTTCAGTTTAAAGCCCTCGCATTGGTCTGCAGGCTCTCTTTAACCAAGCTCCGTCAAATCTTTCACTCTGACTGCAAGCTCCGTTTAATCCCTCACATTGGACTGCAAGACCTCAGTTTTAATCCCTCACATTGGACCGCATGCTCTCAGTTTTAATCCCTCACTTTGGCCTGCAGGCTCTGTTTAAATCCCTCTCTGGACTACGAGCTCTGTTTAAATCCCTCTCTTTGGACTGCAAGCGCTGTTTAAATCCCTCTCGGACTGCGGCTCCCAAAATGAATCCCTTACATTGGTCTGTGAGCTCTCAGGTTAATCCCTCACGGAACTGCTTATATCTGGAAATGCTTATATCTGGAAATGCTTCTATCTGGAAATGCTTATATCTGGAACTGCTTATATCTGGAACTGTTGTACCGTATCTGGAACTGCTTCATATGGAACTGCTTATATATGGAACCGCTATATTGGAACTGCTTATATGGTACTGTTATACTGGAACTGGTATGCAGTATATGGATCTGCATATATGGTACTGCTTATATCTGGAACGCTATATATAAATAAATATAAATATAAATAAATAAATATAAATAAATATAAATAAATAAATATAAATACATATAAATAAATAAATAAATAAATGTAAATAAATAAATAAAAAAAAAAACAAAAAAAACTGCAGGCTCTGTTGGACCCCTCTCACTGGACTGTAAGCTCTCAGTTTAAACTCCTCACTTGGACTGCGGGCTCAGTTAATCCCTCACTTGGACCGTAAAAAACTGTTAAATCCCTCACACTGGACTGCAGCTCTCGGCTTAATCCCTCACTTGGACTACAAGCTCTCAGTTATAAATCCCTCTTTTAGGACTGCGGGCAATGTTGAATCCCTCTCTCTGGACTACAAGCTCTCAGTTTAATCCCTCACCTTGGACTACAGGTCGTTTAACTCCCTCACACCGGACTGCAGGCTCTCAGTTAAACGCCTCACTTGGACTGCGGGCTCAGTTTTAATACCTCACTTTGGACTGCAAGCTCTATTTAAATCCCTCACATTGGACTGCAAGCTCTGTTTAGGTCCCTCGGCGTCTCGTGTCCCGCAACCTCTTCCCGGCTCTCCGTGAGCCCCAAGTCGGCACGCGGCTCGGGTGCGGGAGGTGTCCGTGTGCTACGTCATTGGCCCCTTCTCTCCGTCTCGCTCTAACCCGATGGGCATCGCCACCCGCAAGCACTCCAGGAAGAAGCGTCTCATGCTCGTCCTCTCCTGTCCCCGCTCCGGGCCCGCCCGAGCATCAACAGCCCCTTCCCTCCAGCGCCCTTCTCTTGCGGAGGCGCTGTGATGGATCCTGCTAAATTATGTATAGCTCCCCTCCGTCCAGCATCTCCTCGATGACTTTCTCGTGGTAGACCCACCCTCGGACGGCTCCGGGAGCTCTCTCCGCAAACTCAAGCTCGCTTTCTCCGCCCTGGGAGTCCCCCTCTCCGAGGAGAAGACCACAGGCCCCGCCACCGCTCTAGAGTTTCTCGGCATCCGCCTCGACACGCGCGCCATGGAGGCCTCCCTCCCGCTGGACAAACTCGAGTGCATCCGCGCTATCTCCCGGTCTGCCCTGTCATCCCTGTCACTTTCGAAGCGTCAGTTGCTCTCCCTCCTCGGGCATCTTAATTACGCCATCCGCATAATTCCTCAAGGTCGCTCCTTCATCTCCAGACGGGGTCGGCCCGATGTTCCCCGGGTCCGATGTTCCCCGGGTCCGGTGTTCCCCGGGTCCAGTGTTCCCCGGGTCCGGTGTTCCCCGGGTCCGGAGTTCCCCGGGGCGGGGAACACCGGACCCGGGGAACATCGGACCTTCCAAACGCCGGAGGGCCCGGTGTTCCCCGACTGCGGGCCTCGCTCATAGACATGTTATTGCTGCGCGCGGATAATGGAGCAACAAGCGGCTTTCGCTCATAACTAGTCTATTTTGGGTAGGCCTGCAGATTAGTAAGTAGGCCAAATTCGCTTGCAAACTACAAGGGCTAACTGGAATTGGGGTTTCAAAGAATATGGTTCAAACGCACACACACACGCACACGCACTCACGCGCGCACATACACACAAGCTCATTTATGAAACTTGCGTTGAAAAAGGTGTACATTTTGGGTGTATATTCCATTTACGCAATTTGCCAAAATCTTTTGATACATTAGAAAAATCCTTATTGAATTGTAGAAGTGAATAAATATAGATTGATTGAATGAATTAATTAATTCATATATATTATGCAGCGGTGGCTCTCATGAATGAAGCGTCTGCAGCGTCTTGGACGCAGCCTGGCTCGGGGTAGAAGTGCGCATTGAAGCGCTGTACACTTCAGAGAGCGTTTGCGGTCCAGATTTCACAAAGAAACTCTGGAGCCAAAACTTCTGCACATGTGGCGCGACCTCTCACGGCACTCGCTGCGCACTCTGGACAGGGCAGTGAGACGTTTGAGTGAGCAATACCATCGATGCGTTATTGGGGTGTGTGTCTGTGTGAGGCTTACACAAATCTAATGAAATAACACATTGCTTTACCAGATGTGAATGAGGAATACAAATAGCCGTGCGTAATTACGCAGCGTAGAGCCTGCCACAGCAATAGATGGGTCACACATCCCTGTTGCGTAAAGTGTATTTATATAGAGCCTTTCACTGTCCAGGATCACAAAGCGCTTCACATTTTAAAAACATACAGATCAAAATAATACACACACAAGTCAGATTTAATAGAGCTGAGCTGTGATTTATTCGAAGTTTGCGTGTTTCCATTAGACTTTTTCTGATGCGCAAATTCAAATTTTGAAACATGATCCTCAATGAAAACACAGCATATAATTTTGCCAGAGGGAATATGTTTATTGTTGTACATATCTTGAATTTCATGCGTGTTGTGCCGAAGGTTGAGTTCAGCGTATAGATTTACACCACCTCCAGACCTGGCGTTTATTTTTTGCGTATTGTACGCTCACGTCCAGATAGATAAATGCGGAAAAGTGTAATATTTTGCGTACGCCTCATTTACCCTGATTTGGCCGTACGCAGGTTTCATACATGAGGCCCACAGTGAGGCCCAAAGTGTGTCTCACACAGGCCTAGAGTTTACCTCATCAGTGCAAGGCGAGCCTGGCCTGACCGCGCTCTCCTCCTCTGGGACCTACGGGCCCGGGCCTCTGGCTCCTCTACCTCACAAAGTTCACGCTGAACTTTCTTAAAATTAAAATTAAAAAGGCTGCTCTGTTGTGAATGCTTTGAGAGCGTTGTCAATCTTTAAGACGAGGAATAGCTGGTTGTTCTCGCTTCACGCTGTGTGATATGATATTGGACAAAATTGTTCAGCCAATAAACAGGACTATATTTGAAGCAACGTAGGAACGTGATGACGCTCAGGGGGTTATATTATTATTATTCCCCCCACTGTAGGAGCCAATACACTTTTCAATATTTTTGAATTCTGAGCGTTTCCAATTGTATTTAAAAATGGGAAACCTAATTAAACAATCATGAATTGAGCTTTTCCGATCTTATTTTACACTGATTCCTTAGATCATTTTTTTCTTAAAGTTCAAGTTGTAAAAATGCTATGTTTGAATTGGTTATTTACATTTTAACTGTGAGTGACACGTAAGGCGGGACAACAATGCACAATGACGCACGCATTCTGAATAGAATAATATGTATTAATGTCTCTAAAACTAAAAGAGCATATTCAAGTTTTACAACAAAAACGACGTCATATGCGTGTCCATTATGCGTAAAAGCACAGTGCCCTCAGCAAAACCACGTATTTGGAAAAACTATAGGCTAACAGATGTAGTAGCTCTAGTTTCAATCGTCCTCATTTTATTCAGTCAGACTTGTCAAATATAGATGCCCATGGGAGAGTGAGCAAGGGGAGATAACATGCCCATAACATGCCCAAAAATATCCTGCATAGACTCAAGCTGCGATCAGCTGAAATATGAGCACACAAAGAGCGAGAGGGAAAAAGAAAAGTAAATAGGCTTAGGATAGTTAGTATTTTTTCTCTCACAAAAGTTGGCGCGGATCATATGCCATCTTTCGTGGAGAAGGAAACATCAAACATCAAAGGGCGCACGCGGGGAACAGCGGCACTAGTCTTGTTGTTGAAGTCCCGATGTTCCCCCACTTCTATTGGCGGGGGAACATCGGGACTTTTTAATACGCGAAGTACCGATGTTCCCCCGCCTATAGAAGTGGGGGAACATCGGACCCGGGGAACATCGGACCCGGGGAACATCGGTACGCACCCCTCCAGACTCCTCTCCCTCGCCGGCCCCGTATCCTCCCTCAACGACGCGGTCTGCCTGGACGCGGGGTGCCGCTCCGACCTGGCGTTCTGGTCCCGCCTGCTGAGCCGCTGGAATGGAGTCTCCTTTTTCTACAGCGACGTCGTCCTATCCTCGGACGCCCTGCGGTTCTTCACAGACGCTGCCCCGTCCGTGGGTTTTGGGGGATTCTTTCAGGACCAGTGGTTCGCCGGGCCCTGGCCCGATGCCTTCCCTCAAAACATCTCCTCCGCGCTCCACGAGATATATCCCGTGAACGTAGCCTGCGCGCTGTGGAGCCATACGTGGCAGAGGAAAAGGATTTCCGTGATGTGCGACAACCTCGACGTTGTCGAAATAATCAACAGAGGTCGTTCATCCTCTCCCCAAATCATGACTTTTCTTAGACGCATCACATGGCTCTCAGTCCTGAACAATTTTATTATCACTGCTCGTCACGTCCCTGGTCACCTTAACTGTATCGCTGATTCTCTCTCTCGTTTCAAATTCCAGGAGTTCCGACGCCTCTGCCCTTCTGCCAACCCATCGCCATGCCAGATCCCCTGCACGGAATCCCTCGCCCTGGACTAGTCCCTCCGTCTCTTCACCTCCTCCTCTCCTCCGCCGCATCCTACATGAAGATGCGCCTCTCACCTTCCACACTGAAATCCTACAGCTTCGCTTGGAAAGTCTACTCCAGCCCACTGCATTCCACTCATTCCGCCCTCTGCTGTCACCGTCTGCGCCTTCATAGTTCACTGCGCGGATAACCTCCACTATAAAATCACCTACATTCGCGCCCTACTCGCCGGGATACAATTCCAGGCCCGCTGTCACAACCCCGCTTTCCCCTCTCTTTTTTCCGATCCGTCAATCAAACTAGTCATCAAAGGCATTCACAATTGCTCCCCGCATTCCTCGGACCACAGGCGCCCCATCACACTGTCCATCCTCCACCAGCTCTGCGCCGCACTCAGCTCCAGCCCGCTCTCAAAGTACGCCATCGCCCTCCTGTCCAGCGTCTTCCTCCTCGCTTTTTACGGCTTCCTTCGCATAAGCGAATTCACTAACCCCCACGCCACCTTTAATGCAGCCCAAGACATTGCCTTCTCCGACCTGTCTTATTACCCCGACTACTTCAACCTCCACCTCAAGCATTCCAAACGCAAAGGCGCTTGCAACATAGTCATAGCTCGGTCTGACACTTCTCCCTGTCCCTACAGATCCATGATGCATTACACTCGCCTCCGCTCTCGGAAAGGAGATCTCAACGGACCGTTATTTCTCACCCCCGATCACCTCCCAATGACATCTAACTGGTTCAGAGCCCAACTAAAGTCTGTTCTGCTGCTTTGTAAACTGTCTCCCCATCTCTACACAGCTCACTCCTTCCGGATAGGCGCCGCCACGCGCGCCGCGTCCCTAGGACTCCCCCATTCTGCCCTCCAGCAGCTGGGCCGCTGGTCATCATCGGCCCTCTCCTCATACATCAGGCCTGACACTTCGACCATTCTGTCAGCCCAGCGCCTCTTGGCATCTCCATAAATCACTCACAAAACTTCCTGGTGGCGGCAGCAGCCGAGTATCCGCAAGTATTGATCACAGTAGATAGCGGTCAGTGTGCGGAGTGCGGTCACAGCATAAGCGATAGCGGTCACAGCATATAGCGATAGCGGTCACAGCATATAGCGATAGCGGTCACAGCGAATAGTGATAGCGGTCACAGCATATAGCGATAGCGGTCACAGTATATAGCGATAGCGGTCACAGCATATAGCGATAGCGGTCACAGCATATAGCGATAGCGGTCACAGCATATAGCGATAGCGGTCACAGCATAAGCGATAGCGGTCACAGCATAAGCGATAGCGGTCCAGCATATAGCGATAGCGGTCACAGCATATAGCGATAGCGGTCACAGCATAAGCGATAGCGGTCACAGCATAAGCGATAGCGGTCACAGCATATAGCGATAGCGGTCACAGCGAATAGCGGTCACAGCATATAGCGATAGCGGTCACAGCATATAGCGATAGCGGTCATAGCATAGCGATAGCGGTCACAGCATAGCAATAGCGGTCACAGCTTAGCGATAGCGGTCACAGAATAGAGTAGTCACGACGTCTGTCCCCTCCAAACCAGGCTTCGAAAACTCCATCAACACGCAGCCTTTTTGGGGATTGTGCGCGCTCCAGCGCAGGAGCCTTTCCGATCTGAAGGCCGCACCGGGGCCTAGGGCGCCAAACCTCCTTTCATAAAATACTCAAAACTTCCTGTTTTCTCGTCTCTCCAAATTGAAATGCAGCCAGCGAAAATTCAATTTGGTAGACGTTAACCAACCAGGCCGGCTCGCATCCCCAGCCTATCGCTCAGCAGACGCCCCCTTCCAATCATCGTACCGACTACGCCAGCCGCATAAAAACGGAGAAACTCCCACTTCTCGGCCTCCAAAGCCTCGCAACCACCGCCTTCCCTCCTCCTCCTCTTCACCCTGCCTCCAATCTGCCTTCAATCTGTTCCCGCTGCCAAATGCCGCCACCAGTGCCTAGGTCCCGGGGGATTGTGCGCGCTCCATCGCAGGAGCCTTTCCGATCTGAAGGCCGCACCGGGACCTAGGGCGCCAAACCTCCTTTCAATAAAATACTCAAAACTTCCTGTTTTCTCGTCTCTCCAAATTGAATTGTTCCTGTTCACTGTTGACCACAGCAGCAGGAGACACGGGGATGATGCGTTCACGGCTCTCTGCTGCTGTAGGACACGCCGGTTACGGTGTCATTAATATATTAACTTTTTTTAATAACTTGTTGTAAATCAACGGACATTGTTATTAATATACATATATGTATATCATCATGTATAAAATAATTTAAAAATAATTATAATAATAATAAAAAATAAATATATATTTTAAAAAAAGAAGCCCGAGCTGGCACGAACCCGACATCTGAGCGCCGAAATGAGGGCCAAGCCCCAGGTCAGGCCTCGGGCCTGCTCGGGCTCGGGCTGAAAAGCGAAACTCTAAACTCAACCAGTCTTCGCTAACGCAGCTAGCCCGCACTAACGCAGCCCCACAGCTATCCCGTGCAAATGCAGTGTCACAGCTAGCCCGCGCTAATAAAGCTAGCCCACGCAGATACGGTTAACTTGCGCTTATAAAGCTAGCCCGCGCTAATAAATTTATCCTATGCCAACACAGGGACTTCACAGATGAACATAACTTCATTTTCAGTTTTGTATTGATATAATTCACGTGATACTAAAATGTGTATTCTCTTGTATACTGCAGTTGATATGTATACATTAAAAACTAAATATAGTACTGGACACCTGAATTTCTCCTTCGGGAATCAATAAAGTATCCATCTATCTATCTATAAGAATGCATTTAGTACAAGAGAACATGATCCAATTGGCTTTTTAAATTATTACATGTTTTGAAAGAAATGTGTATATTTTATTGTATATTCTGAGTGCACCAGATTGCTCTATTATTATTTCAAATTCCAAAAATTATCAGGGGGAGGAATCCCTCTGACCCCACATTTGATTTGTTTGTCACGTTTTCATGCCTTAAGTGTTTGCATGTCTGTTCTAGGCCTAAAAAATCCAGCAAAAATATTTAGCCCCAAATGTAGTTCATCAAAAACTTTCAGTCATTCGAACTATTATTGATTACAGCAGTGTCTCCCAAAGTGGGGTCCGCGGCCCCCTGGTGGGCCGCGAGGGTACTGCAGGGGGGCCGCAGGAGGTCATAAAAAAAATATATATATATATATATATATATATATAATTATTTAATGTTAAATTTATAATGTTTTGTTTGTAATATTAAAATATTTGTGTTCATTATTTGACTTGAATAATCCACTGTAATCATTTTTGTATACAATGTTTGTAGCAGAGGCTATTTCCCCAAAATAAAATAACCAGAAGAGCCTATTCTTAATGTTGTCTTCTTGGTTATTATTTTGGGGGGCCACGCAGACCCGTCAGATTTTTAAGGGGGCCTCGGTGTTACTGAGTTTGGGAATGGCTGGATTACAGAATAAATACAATGTTAAGAAGTGTCTTCTTCTAAACGTTCCCATTGAAAGTAAAGTGGTTATGAAGATGCTCTATAATGAATGTACTGAAGTCCTTCCAGAATGTGTTGAGAGCAGATCCAGAACAGTTTCCTCAAACACAACAGCTCACATCAATCTCCTGTTTACATGTGTGAATATTATCAGACTATTATTATTCTTATAAAGTGTCAGACTGTAAGTTTTCCCTATTTCTATTTCTAAAGTATCTTCATTGTATGACGCCATAATCTGTTCGTAGCCACACGGACAGATCCAGGACTGAGGCTGTAGATCCAGGACTGAGGCTGTAGATCCAGGGCTGAGGCTGTAGACCCAGGACTGAGGCTATAGATCCAGGACTGAGGCTGTAGATCCAGGACTGAGGCTATTGATCCAGGACTGAGGCTGTAGATCCAGGACTGAGGCTGTAGATCCAGGACTGAGGCTGTAGATCCAGGACTGAGGCTGTAGACCCAGGACTGAGGCTGTAGACCCAGGACTGAGGCTGTAGATCCAGGACTGAGGCTGTAGATTGTGAATATTTAATTACTATTTGCTGTTTAAAATATCATGTTAAATAGTTCAGTAGAGACATAACACCTGTACTTTGGACTGCTTACAGAAGCATGGAGCAGATAAGGTGTTGATGTACAGAACATGAGATAATGCTATCTCATGTACATTGGAGTTTGGTCCGTTACGCAACTTTGAAACCATACGCTTGCTTCTCACATAGTCATGCTTCCCAGAATCTATGCTTACCTAAACATTTTCTGGTGTATATAAGGAGCTACCCTGTGATTGTACGACAGACTTCTGCTAGAGCCAGACGGGAAGCTGCGTTGTGCTTGATCAGAATACGCTCAAACCTTCTGACAATAAAACTATTGAACTACGCAGTCGAAGTCTCTTTTGTCTTACGTCTGGGATCTTTCACAAGATCCAGGACTGAGGCTGTAGAAATGGCTCCTATACGGGGTGGGGGGGTGTAGCCCATGGGTCGGGAGCTACCAGCTACTGTATAATTACAGAACACAATGTTTGATGTTGAAAGAGAACTGTGTCATTTCTCACTTCTACCAATGTCCATCAATGTCAAAACATATTGTAAGTATTTGACGTGTTTGTTGCAGATCTACAAAGTCCATCTACAGAATGGGGTTCACCTATGATCAGTGTGGAAAGACCTGCACCTCTGCTTCTGATCTAAAGACCCACCACAGAACTCACACTGAAGGAAAACCATACGAGTGTGATCTGTGTGGAACATGTTTTACTAGAAAAAGAGATCTCATGGTCCACAGCAGAATCCACACTGGAGAAAAACCCTTCAGTTGTGACGATTGTGATCAGAGTTTTAGACAGGAGAAAACTCTCAAAAGGCATCAGAGGATCCACACAGGAGAGAAACCATTCGAGTGTGACCAGTGTGAAAAAACATTTAGGAGAAAATACCACCTCTCACTACATCAGTTTGTCCACCACCAATGTGACCAGTGTGAAAAGACTTTTGCACAATCATCTGAACTAACTCGGCACTACAGAATCCACACTGGAGGAAAGCCATTCGTCTGTGGAGACTGTGGGAAGACGTTTACTCACTTTTCGAACTAGAAAATACATGAGAGAATCCACACTGGAGAAAAACCATTTCCATGTGACTTCTGCAGTAAAACTTTTAAAACAGCAACAGATCGCACAGTTCACCATCGGAGCCACACTGGAGAGAAACCTTTCAGCTGTGTCATTTGTGATCAGAGTTTTTCTCAGAGTTGTAATCTCAAAGTGCATCAGAGGATCCACACTAGAGAAAAACAGTTTGTTTGTGAAAAGTGTGGAAAGTCTTTTACTCAAAGATCAACTCTTCGTCAACACATTAAAAGCTGTAGAGAAGCAGGTCTGAAGCATCTGGATCAAAGTGAAGGAGACAGAGCTGAGGCTGCATCCCGTGAACCCAGAGTCAGACTCTACAGGATCACACTTCAGTCTTAACTCATTGTTTTGGGAAAGAATAGATTCTGTTCAATATTGCCATATTTTTCTCTCGTAATTTATTAGATATAGTGGAGGAAATTACGGGCGGCACGGTGGCTGAGTGGATAGCATTCTCGCCTCTCAGCAAGAAGGTCCTGGGTTCGAATCCCGGTTGGACCAGGGCCTTTCTGAGTGGAGTTTGCATGTTCTCCCCGTGTCTGCGTAGGTTTCCTCCGGGTGCTCCGGTTTCCCCTACCACTAAAAATATGTACAATAGATCTGACATGCGCCTCCTGTACTGGCACCCCCACTCCCCAAAAAAAATAACAATTGTAAACCGCTTTGAGACTCCAATGTGCAGTAAAAAGGCGGTATATAAACAAAACAAAAAAAATATTAAGTAAATATCTGTTTCATTTTGAAGTTTGTGCTTTCTGTTTGTTTGTTCTGACTCTATGACGTCTGTTTTTTGTGTTCATGTACAGACCATAATAAATGACATTTGAGTTGAGTCCTTTTTTTCCTCCATGTTTGAATAATATGAAGGACATGAATCAGTATACAAGTACAATGAATGCAACAACATTCAATTGTGGTCCAAATATCACTGTTAAAAGTCCGTCACTACATTTCCCATGATGCACCTGTTAATATTGTAGTTCACCATGAGCCATGTTCAGGGCGGATTCTGTGCGCATGTGTCATGCCAACCATCAGTAATCCTGCCTGTATAAGTTCTGTGTGCTTCTATTGCAAAGTGAGTACCAAGTGCCAATCAAAAGAAACACAGGTGTGCTAATTAACCTAAATGATGAACCTGATTTACAGCAGTTACAGCACCATCCAGTGGCCAAAACAGAGAAGGCAGTATGGGCTATACAGTTCTCAGAACTATTAATTCAACCTCCACAACACAGAGTCATGTGTGACATCATCGCAGCAGTAGATGGCTGCTACATTAGTGGTGCTACAGCATTGGTATTTCCTTGGTATTTCAGCAGGAGCCTCAGGCAATGTGGAGTTAAGTGTCTTGCCCGAAGACACAACGAGTCCCGTGTTGGGTTCGAACCCACGACCTTCAGGCCTAAAGGCCCATGCTCTACCAACTGAGCTACTTTCACCCCCTAAGTGTACTCTTCTTTAACAATGGCTTCAGAGCTAACTAAACTTGAATAACAGTCGTATGTTGAATAGGCTAAAGAGAAGGAATCACTTTTGGATCGCTGGTGCTTGTCTCAAGCAAGAAGAATTGATGACCTAAAGTGTTCGATTCTCAAGGAAGAGTTTAAAAACTGCCTGACTGATAGAATCTCTACGTATCTCAATGAGCAAAAAGTTACAACTTTTCCCAAAGCTGCAGTGTTGGCAGATGAGTACGTGTTGACACACAAGTCCAGCTTTGCTGGAGCACAAGAGGAGTCTCTAGTGATGAGACACGCCTTTCCAGCTCGTGCCTCTAGGGTTAATAAGTAATTTACTCCTGACAATAGATCAGATGACAAAGGTTGTTTCTATTGTAGGAAATCTGGGCACCGTATTGCGGAGTGTCCCATTCTGAGTAGAAGGTCTAACCATACGCCTTTCAGATTCAGATTCAGATTCATTTATTCGCCATTTGCAGTAACACTACATTGGAATACATTTGTAAAGTTCCCAGTGTGCACAGGACAAGTACAGACACAAAACAACATTAAAAGACAAAAATAAAACAAATTTTAAAAACAGTAAACAAATGTCACCGTGAAGTTGACCAACTTAAAACAGATCTATACGAGTGCAAAAACATTAAAGTGCTCTATTCAAACTGTTAACAGCTCGTGGAAAAAAACTATTAGCATAACGAGATGTCCTGCATCTCAGAGAACAGTATCTTCTGCCAGAGGGAAGAAGCTGGAACAAGGCTTTTCCTGGGTGGCCAGAAGAGTCATTGATAATTCTCTCAGGGCACTGTTAAAAAGTCTGGATTGATAAAGAGCCTCCAGGACAGGAAGTTCACAGCCTACAGTCCTCTTTGCAGAGCGGAGCACCTTGTTTAGAGCTCTCTTTTCTTTATCTGTGATGTTACCGAACCACACAGACACAGAACCAACAAGTAAACTCTCAATGGTGCAGCGATAAAAGTTCAGCAGAATCTTAGAGTTAGTGGTAAATTCTCTAAGTTTCCGCAGGAAGTAGAGACGCTGACGAGCTTTCTTTACGACCCGGTCAGTGTTTTTAACCCATTTCAGGTCATTAGACAGAGTTAGACCCAGAAACTTACACTCCTCTACAATCTGCACTTGGGAGTTATCGATTGCGACAGGCAAATGAGAACTATTGCGACTGAAATCAAAGACCAGTTCACATGTTTTGGATGCGTTCAACTGGAGGTTGTTAGCCTTACTCCACTGAACCACGTTTTGGATCTCGGCTCTATAAGACGATTCATCGTTATTACTGATGAGACCGATGATGGTGGTGTCATCAGCATATTTGATGATCAGGTTAGAGTCTGAGGAAGACACACAATCATGAGTGTACAGTGTAAAAAGTAAAGGACTCAAAATACATCCCTGAGGAGATCCAGTGCTCACAGAGTAGGGCTTTCCAGGAGTAGAGCATGACTTCAGTGTGTGTTCAATCATAGGGAGGGAGGAATTGGCTCAAACCCTGGCCCTTGGGCATCTGAGTTTTATTCCCAGTTTATCTGTGGTTGCTGTGGCCTGTTTATGACCAATCCACTCATCATCCTGGGTCCAAGATGTGGTGTGCTCTGGACTGTTGCCTTATTGGAGGATTGGAGCGTTTAGTTTTGCATGTTGATTTGAGATCAACTTGCTTATGGGTCCAGTTCCAGGCTCCACTTCTGTGTCAGGTTCCCTGCTGGGAGCCTATAAGACCACACCTTGACTCCACCCATCTCTCTCTCTCTCTGTCCTGGCAGCAGCATCCCTGCTCACCACCACACCTGCCTTCCTCTTTTTGATTATCTTTGTGTTATTTCCCTAGACTTTTGTTGCTGTTAATACATGATCTTTTAGTTGCCTGTTGTCCTTCATGTTGCACCTGTAAATCCAATCTTGTTGTTGATTCTAATGTCGTGTCTGTTGGAAAGGCTGCCTCTGTCTTTGTGACAAAAAGTGGACAGATTGTTATGACCAGTGCGGGCGGGTCCCTGCTCCAAAAGGTCCATGAGCAGGTGCGCTGACTTGCTGCAGTCTCACTCTGGGCTGGTGGGAGTGTACCCGGAAAGAGAATTATCCAAGGCTTTAGTATGTCGCCTTATTTACTCTCAAAAACGTGTTTACAGGATGGTCCAAAGTCGCTAAAGCTACACTCCAGAGGCTGTCCATGTTGAGGGGAGTACATTTATTTGACCATTCTAGTTTAGCCGCTGTGGTCTTTAGAATGCACTCGTTAAACGAAAAAAGCCAGTATCGGCACATTAGTTTAGTTTGTGTGGAGGGTCGTTTCGTACGTGTCGATGGCTGTATGGAGATGGCGATGGGGTGGGTTTTCTGTCCCACAATGGAAAATAGTGGATTTTGTTGCTTTGAAGCTTTGACAGGGACGTGGCATTTTGCTCAAAAACAAGAAGCACATTTGTTAATACATTTCAGAATGAAAACATAAGGTGAAGGGTAATTCTAAACCAAGAAAACTTTGACAAAGGAAGAGGACACACAGAACAAAGAAGGACACAGACAAACAAAGAAACACATGGCCAGAGGACAAAGGACCACATGGCCACCCAAAATGGCGGTCTATCTACTTTTTGCAATGTCCAATTCCAAATTTTGAGTAATTAGAGGTCTTTAAACATCCAATTTCAATTTAGCTTATTTAGATGTCTATAAATGTCCAATTTCAGTTTAGAAGTAATATAGAAGTTCAGTCTGAAGTAATTCAATTCTAACACATTCATCATACAGGTAACTCTGCGTTACCCTTTTGAATGAAACCCCGTTCATTCGAGCTCTGTAAAAGTCCTTGACTAAAGGCATAACTCTGTGTTATCCTAAATGAACACCCCGTTCATCGAGCTCCACACTACTCTCTTGAATTAGTCCCGGACATAATTCGTGGTGTAATAAAGTCCCAGACTCAGGCATAATTTCTGCGTTTTCCTAAATGAATGTGTTCATGTGAACTTCACACTACTTCCTGGATTACTTTTGGACATAATTTAGAGTGTACAGAACTTGCCTTTGTTGCGATTTCATCAGGAAAAACTATAGTTCTCCCGTCGACTCCAACCCAGGGCTGTCCTGCCTCAAACCTGGAGTTCCAATGCAGTTCCGAATGCAGAAGGCCTTGTTGTTGCTCCTGGAAGCCCATGTTTGAGATAAGCTCAGCTCTTGTAAGAAGTGTTGGGACTCGAAGGACCAAGTGATAATGCTGTTTCAACCACAGTTGGACCTGATGAAATCTCACAAAACAAAGAGACAAAGTTAATCTTTTACTTGTTACATTGTACAAGGAGAATGTCTTGACAGAGGCAAGGCACAGACCCTAGCCTCTCTCAGGACAAGTCTGAAGATTCACAGTCTGCAAGCCCCTTTTGGTAGAGCAAGACACACCTTCGTATGCAGAGGGGAAAGGAAGAAACCAACACAACAAAAGACACTTAGCATATGAGCTCCCCAGACCTCCCGGTGTCTTCCTGGAGCTAAAGTGAATTACAATACAGAGCATTCAGCACATAGCCACATACGATTTACCAAAATTATAACTTAATATCCAATTCCAATCTGTAAGGATTTAAGCAGACAGAGACGGATCGTGGTGTGCCAAACTCTGGAAGTTTATTTAAGTTTCTCTCAAGTTCCACTGGTTTACTCTGTTTCTTTCTCTCAGACAGAATAAAGGCAGTACACAGTTTATATAGTCATTGTCACGTCACACATCGAAAGACATACGTGTCACAAAGAGACAGTCACATCATAGTCATAACATGGAGTCCTTGTAGAGTCCTTGTACAGTCCTGCACGTAGGCCATATTGCTATCTAATACTAACAATTCCATTCCAATATCACTTGGTTAGCGCAGCCACAAGAGTTATGATTTATTCTGGGAAATACTTATGAGCATAAAACTGCATCTTCCAACATGTATTGCCCCGTGCTTTCAAAAAACTTACCTTGTTCACTTTTGGAGTTTGAAAACACAGATTCAGCCGAGTGGTGTGTGGTGTTTTCCAAAGCAGCTGATGATCTAGATCCATTTGCAGGAACACTGATGCATGTCTCACTTATCACAAGCGATCGAAGCCTGTATTCACTGGTAGCTGTCACTCACCATGTGCACCCCCGAAAACAAGATTCAGAGCTGTTCCTGGTATCAGAGCAGTGGTGCAGCAACTTTGATAAACCCGCTGCTTCTCATTATTCAGGACAGGAGTCAACTGAAGAAACTACTCAGTGTGTAAATATTGGCCTAATTTATTTTGTTTATTTATTTGACTTTAGGACAGTATTGATCAATGTGTCTGCAAACAGCGTCAACATACAGTAAATACGCTGGGATGAGCACAACAGCTAAATTGCATCCATTGTCCTAAGGCAGGTAAGAAACAGACAAACACAGTTAGGTAAAAGTACAAACAATAAGTTGACAAGCACAACGTTAAGAATTTAAAAGAGAAAGGATTTGAATCAAAACATCACAAAAGAGTTTTATCTTATAGTTTTCACATCTATGTTTTTGCACCAGCGATTTTAAACACAGGTGAAAAAGTGACAACCATCCTCACTCAGCCAATCAGCCTAAAGGGTCAAATAGTGACTCGCAAGGCTCTTTCTTACAAGTGCATACGGGTATATGAAAGCCAGATCCTGTCAGGCCTCTGAAGCTGTGCAGGGCAGGGCCTGGTTAGTACTGTGATGGGAGACCTCTGGGTACAATGGGTGCCACAGTGGGACCAATGCGGCTGTAAAGTGTCATAAATTGGTTGTGTCCTTAGGCAAGACACTTCACCAACATTGATAGAACGAGTCTGATGTGTGTGTGTGTGTGTTCAGTTCATCACTGTGCCCCAGTACAGCTGTTGCTATAGTAATAGTTTATCTCTACCGTGTTTGAAGTGAAAGAATTATGACATGTGAAGTGTATTTAAATGTCCTGAAAAGCTCTATAAAGACATATTGTTACTATTATCAAGTATGCAACATATAAGATGTTTCAAAATTCTTCTCTGTTGGGACAAACAAACGGTATCATTTACAAAACACAAATCTAGGTTCCCCAACTTCAGCCCTTTCCACCATACAAGAAAGAAATTAGGCTTGTTCGAGTTTAACGTTACCGTGTCTGTATTTTCATTGACAAGTGACATCGTCGACAAGAAACACGTCTGCTGAAAAACATATCAGTAAAAGTCTTGCATCTGGAAGGAAAATGGTTGACAGCATTTCTTTCATATCACTTGGGCAAATAAGGTAATTGTTACACATTTTGGGAAGCTTGCCATTTTGCAAAAGCAGCTATCTCCCATTCAAGAAAAAATAAATAAAAGTGAATTAAATATAAAAAAATCCAATCTTGAGTCTAATGTCGTGTCTATTGGAAATGTCGCCTTCATCTTTGCGTTAAAAAGTGAACCGAAAATTCCAAAACCAAGCTTCAAATGTGTTTTATTTTCTAAAATCAAATCCCAGCTTCAGGACAATGTTTTGATCTGACATCCCATTGACAGCATGATTTATTAGACAAGTTTCAACTTCACTCATCATCCGTAAAAACCCATTCTTTCTGTTGTTTTGTCATTCCCATAATAAATCACTTGACCTCGACGCCAATTCGAGCAAAAATAATTAAAACATTGCTTTCTTGGATGTTCCAATTTGAGATCCAATATCAGAGCCGGTAAACAAAGACGCTACATTTCAGACACATTAATTACTTAATTGCTGAGAGTTATTTTATCCATCATAAAATAAAAAAAAATAAAAACATAAGCAATTCCTTGGACGGATAGTGCTTCCATGGCAGAAAATTGGCCTGGGGGGGCTCTGGGGAATTAGAAAGGCAGACTGCGTGACGTGGTGCAGGGAGAAGTCTAAGCTAGCGGAACTGACATTTGGAGCTTTTTTCACCCTAATTATGAATCTTGGGTGCACTTTTTAGTTCCTACCAAACTGTTTGAAAGCTCATTTCACTCACTCAGAAGAGATTCGTCATGTGGAAAATAAGCTCCAGTGTTTACATTCCGATTTCTTATTTATTTTGGTGTACTAATGAGAAGATGTGCTTTGGTCTCTCCTAAACAACATAATTATTGCACAACTGTTTACATTTCAATTTCTCTCAGAGTTAATTAATCAAGGACCCAGTGCAGACTTGGAATAAGGACAAGGAGTCATGACATGTTGGTAAATGATAAAGTCACCACAAATGTTTGAATGGTTATATTCTCCGAAGGATAGAGGATAAAGGATAAAGTAAAGGTTTTCAGTTAGTACAATAAATGATGAAAAAGAGGTAGTGTTTTTAAGATACCTGAGAATCTCCTCCAATTTGAGTGGACTGAATACAGTTAGCTAGTTGACACAGATGACACAAAACTTACCGAACAAACCACCATAACATTCAAACAAGTATTCTGACATCAACTGTTTTTACTGATAGAGATTAACCAAATTATTTGTTCTTGAAACCGCTATGGAGGTAGATACATAATTGATACCCGTAAGAAAGATTCAGTTGTCCAGTAGCAGCAAAAGCACATCCATCCACGCAAACAAAACAAATGAATTGATTATTCTAAAAAGCTAACAATAGTAATACTAGGCAACAGCACTTCAGGTGGGAGGGGTTTTGCAGATTGAAACGATTGGCTGGCGAGTGAGTGTGGTATTTAGCCTAGCTTTAGCATTTAGCGTAGCTTTACCCATCTCCCTTGCCACTAACGGAGCCCTCTGTTGCTCCGGCTTCAATATCTTGATATTTGGGCCCAGTACCAGGATAGATTACTTTACTATCGCATTCTCTAAACCAGCCATTCCCAAACTCAGTAACACCGAGGCCCCCTTAAAAATCTGTCGGGTCTGCGTGGCCCCCCAAAATAATAACCAAGAAGACAACATTAAGAATAGGCTCTTCTGGTTATTTTATTTTGGGGAAATAGCCTCTGCTACAAACATTGTAATACAAAAATGATTACAGTGGATTATTCAAGTCAAATAATGAACACAAATATTTTAATATTACAAACAAAACATTATAAATTTAACATTAAATAATTATATTATTATTTTTTTTTTTTTATGACCTCCCGCGGCCCCCCTGCAGTACCCTCGCGGCCCACCAGGGGGCCGCGGACCCCACTTTGGGAGACACTGCTCTAAACTATAACCAGCAACTTTGGCACAAACTCTTGACGTCACCAACATCTACCTACAATACCTCGGGATTCAACCGAGGAAACTGCAGCCACTAGGATCAGACCCAGACGTACATGTAGGAAATGATCGTGGACCAAAGTTTACCGATGGCTAAGGCCAGGATAAAATGTCTGTCACTTTTGCAAAATGAGGATATATTCACGGGGTATGAATATTTTTTGTAAATGTGTCATGATGCCAATTCTGCACATCTCTCATCACATTTTGAACATGTAAGCATTGAGACTGTTTGATTGAATGAGGGAGGTTTGGAATTGTATAAACTCTGCTCCACCTGGTTCTGTTATTCTACATCTTGATTGGTTGATTGAAATGGAAGAATCCTGTGAAAATACACAAGATGTCTCCTTTATTAGACATACACTTTGAACATTCAGAATCATTTTCCGGGTTTACCCTCTTCATCTTCATCTTCATCTTAACACACCTACATTTGTTATTTGTTCATCGTCACATTTGCATATTGTAACGCATATTTCATTCACCGCTCCAGTCGTCTTAACGTTTACTCCCCGATGCCGCACGCCGTTCCATTTCCTTCTGCACATTACCCACCCAACCAGTACAACTCTAAAATAAAAACTCCCCGACGAGATCAGACACCATGTAATCTCCACAAACAAATGACAAAACTCCCCGCTGCGTCACTCCAACACTGAATCAACAACTCCTGCTGTCAGCAAAGGCAATTTCTGTGCACCGCCTAATACGGCACATTTACTATTTTCTGACTCCGGCTATGCTTATAATGCGTGTAGTAATGGGAATGCGGGAATATAAAAAGAATCTCAACCCCTTCCAATCGCACCTGCATATAACCACTCCACAGCTCTGTCCATTTGCTCTCATTACAGTGATAAAAGTAGGTTTAAAAGCCTTCGTATCCAGTCTCCCGGCTCACCCTTGTCAGAGTTGTGCCGTAGAATCTGCCTACATTCGCCTCAGTCTATAATAAGAGCTGTTTTATCTGCGTGCCAGTCAAAGGCCACAATAAGAGCAGATGTATTACGAGAGACTTGGACCGCGAGCTCAAATCCGATGCGTCACTTCAGAACGAGGTTTGTCTCTGTTCATACGTCTCTCCGGCTCTGAGCCAGACATCTATTCCGGTCTTTTTCTAACTTTGCTCATTCATTATGTGCAGAAAGCTGAAACCACTGAACTCGGGCCAAGACTTTGATTAAAAGTGTTCATGTTGAAGGATCTAAGAGCAGTTTGGGTTGTATTGTGATGTAATGTGTTCACTGTTGAAAATATGTTTTTAGGAACTGGCTACTGTTGAAGGCTTTTTTATTTTTTTCATTTTCCGTGTCTTTTTGATTGATGTTTTGAGTTTTTCAGAAGTAGGGGAAAAGGGGTGATGATAGGCTTTTATTTTCTCAAAAACTACAAAAGCACATGTTTTTTTCAAAGGCTGGTGTTTGTATTTATTTATATTTGGAATTGTGGCATTTAAAGATGGATGGTTGATGTTTGCATGTAAAATAGCATTGATTATTATTTGTGTTTTAACAAAAATCGAGTTGCTTTACATATAGGGTATGATCCAAAAATCTATAAAAGAGGAAATTTAATGTAATGCCACTAAACTGTTACAAAAGATAAGTATGAATGAAAGAATGAATATTTGTTTTATTTTAAGCATGAGCATGACACAATAACAAAACTTAAATTCCTAAACGTTATCGTAAACAATACTTATTAACATAGATGACATTATTTTTTTCTTAATAATAAGGTCATGCTCTTTGCTTGAAAGGGAGTGAGCAGAAGTGAAGTGCCTCAGTATACATTCCCACAAAGTCTCGAGGATGGAGCGAGGGGGGGTTGGACCTCAGAGAGAGAGAGAGAACAGTGAGTGACCTCCACATATCAGTGTGGTCACCAACATGTCACACACTACTCACTTTGTGGTCAAAACATAAACAATTAATGAAGCACCATGGCCCCAGTGTGATGGAGACCCCTGTAAAAACACAATGATCTCAAATGGCCACTCCAAAAATCAACCAAAAAAATAAAACGTCGTATTTAAACAGAGGTCTAAGACAGTTGCAGAGAAAGTTGGTCTGAGTTTGTGAGTCTGGAGCTGTTCTTCCGCTTGATTTATTATCTGCCTGTCATTAAAGCTATATGCAGTGGGGGAGCTGTTAATTGCCGTGTTAACACATGGCTGCCTTAATTTAAGTGCAAGTTATTTACTTCTTCCTCATCAGCCCATCTTAACCTGTATGGAATATTAATCACCTTTTCTCAGTGGCCTTACGTAAGGTGACACACAAAATGTAGTTTTAATCCAGTTAGAGAATGTTGTCATCTGTATTTGAAGTTTGGTGGGACCCTTTGGACTCACTTTTACAGGTACAATATTTATTCTTATTATGTATGATATAAAACTGCATTTTTATTTCACTCATATTTGCATTAATGCCATTATCCTTTTTCCAAATTAAAAGGAAAGATAATATTTTAGAACCGTTAAAGACAGGAGAAAATGTGCGGCAAAGATTACTCAAAATATGAACAGTCTGTGTCTAAAAGGAGAGTCAAGTAACATGGAATTTCACCAATTATATTCAACTACGCCATGGAAAGTTTTATATCTGAACCAAATTTTTCTTTTAAAATGTCAGTGCTAATGCTGACAAACCCACTCCACACTTTATGTTGAATGAACAGAAGATGAGGTAAAATTAGTTAGGGGCACAGCAGCTTGGCCATTCATACAATAATACATATCATTAATAAATTAAAATGTTATTTTATGTTTTTGTTCTTGAACAAAACATGTTTACTACATGGCAATGTTTTGAGAGAATAAAGTAGAAGCACTTTGCTCTTAGCTCCTATAGCCAAACCTCGGAGGCACAGAGGATGTATACATGTGTATGTTATATACACAGCACATCAGGAGGTGCAGGTACTGTATGTTGAAGCCATAGGTTTCACAGTCACAAAGATAGACTATGAGACGAATATTGAATGAGAAACTACTTGCTTTACTGGAGTTGGCGTTTACCTTCAGGCGGACACTGGAGAGGACAGAGAGCCAGAGGTGAACACAGGCATAATGCACCTTTTCATATTTTACAGTGTTCCCGTCAGAACTAAGCAGAATGCCTCGACATGCTTCCCCACACATCATTACGGCTGCAGTTATACTCATGAACTCAAAAGAAGACAGAAGAAAAACTGGAATATAAAACTTTCCTAATAAGCCTTCCTTTATGGGAATATGAAGTGGAGGAGATATATTAAGAGGCCGTCGTCACTTGCCGCCTCTTCTATTTTCTCCTTGGTTCCATCTCAAAGGCGGCGAAAAGAGGAACGGTGATAATTTGAAATGAGCTCGACCTCAAACACCTCCATTATCGCAGAATTTGTTTTGCCGTTTTAATAGTTACACACTGGCAAATTTAAAATTAATTATGCATGAATTTGATGCATAAATTACAGGTTGAAAGCAGAGAGGCCTTGTGAAAATAGAACAATCTGAAGCTATCAAAGATATGGTATACAAAATCCTCCACTAAATAGAATAAAACCTGTTTATGTTTTGGGTCACTGGGGGTGTTAATGAGAAAGGAGGAACCCCGGAGCATGAGTGGTGCTGTAATGCTGTGATTAGGCCCAATATAAATGAAAACGTATCAACTTTTACACATCCACAGACAGATTGATATCCTTCCACCTGCAAAACGCTGGAAGCTATTCTGGAGCCATAGAACACATTAAGTGCTGTTTACGGTCACATTGCAACAGCGTTCACTTTTCCATAATGTTATTCAAGCTATTACATGCCCCACAATGGGAAACCGTTTAGCTTAGCATTGCACGATATTAAAATTATGTTAAAGGCTTTAATGAGAATTGCGACGTTGTGCTCGTGGTTCTTCAAGCCAACTGTGCAGCAGAATATTTAATGGCTGAATCTAATGGAGGTGTAATTATTTAACATTGCCAAGGGCTATATGCAAAATCCTGCAACTACTAAGCTTTAATGATAATGGATGGTTTACTCCATTGTTATTTGATAAATATATATGTATTTTTTAATGCTCGTGTAGTGTTTGGTTGTGATGAGAGGGATCATGAATCTCACAGTGTGTTAAGTATTTCTTCTGTTATCCATGGTCTAATGTAGAATTGTAAGTGTTTATAGGTAAATAATTAACAAACAGCCATAACATTTCACAGCAGATGTTAAATCAGGAGATATTGTTCGTCCACGTGTCCACTGCTCTATCTTTGGTGCGTATCTAGCCTGGCCTTATCCATCTGTAAACTCTGGTCCATGATCATTTCCTACATGTGCGTCTGGGTCTGATTCTAGGGGCTGCAGTTACAACAGTTGAATCCCCGCTGACCATTCACCACCTAAGCAGTGCCTTTCTTTGTGGCATTTGCATGTTCTCCCTGTGTCTGGGTAGGCTTTCCTCTACCACTAAAGACGCATACAAAAGGGTTAACTATAATGTGTTAGGTTTGTGAACGGATGGCGATGGTTGAGGCTTCGGGTGTCCAGCATCTCGGTTCTGTGATTGCCGTGTGTGGAATGAATTGAAATTGCACAAAAGTTTTAAAGCGCTTTGTGTTTTCTTGGTATATCCTAAATAAAATAAAACAATAAATACTTACTTAGCCTGGACTTATTATACCATCGAACTAATTTAATTTTGTACTAAGGTCTGGATTTGTTCCATTGACTCCGTTAACAGGTGGGAGGGGTTAACTCCTTTTGCAGATTGAAACGATTGGATCTGAGTTTACCGAGACGAATGTAATGCGCCCGAATGAGTGAGACATTTAGCCTAGCTTTAGCCATCTTTTTTGCCACAAATGGAGAACGTGGGGAGTAGAACCACAACAGCAATGACATATGTTAAACATTCCTCTTGCTCTGGCTTCAATTTCTTGATATTTGGAGCCAAACTAGAACGGATTTGTGATGGGACACAAGTTGGGGGCTTTTTATATTTGATGCATGCAGTGTTTTTATACTGTTATGGATTTTAATTGCATGTTATTTATGACTTTTTATTGTTTGCTGTGATTTTAACTGCATGATTTTAGACTGTTTTAACTAGTTGCCCTCCCAAATGCACGTCACCCCTCATCAGCACAAACATGGACACCTGCGGGTGCAATCAGACTGGCCAATATAAAGCACCTGGGGAGCACAGCACAAGAGAGCATGGAGAGCGAGAAACAGGAGGGAGCCGCAGAGCGGGAGAGCCCCGCGGGCTGGCGGCCGGTGGCCAGGCTGTGGCCAGAGGTCGGGAACGCGTGCATACACGTGGAGACGCATGGCACATTGGAGGACTGACCCGGAGCAGAGCAGAGCGGAACGGAACGGAACGGAACGGAACGGAACGGAACGAAACCCGCAAGCCCTGATCAGACTCAAGTCTGATCGTGAGTATCGGGCTACGCCCTGTAGCGGTGTTCGAACGGCCTTTCGGGTTGTAGGGGTCGCGGGGGTGTGAGCTGGGCACTGCTGCTGTTTCTGTCTCAGGAGCGGGTCGAGCAGAGGCACTCGGGAGTCAAAGTTACCCTAGGGACTACAGCAAAGGCAGGGGAAACTCTGCCTGGCCTGTAAATTTTTAGACGACCCTGACTCTGTTTTTATCGTTCCTTTTGGCCGTGGCCTGCCGGTGTATGTTTTGTGTCCAGGAACAGCCACATCAGAGAGGCCTCCCCAAACGTGACGCGCCGTGCCTCGACGGGGATTTACCTTTATTGTTATTGTTGCATATTTTTACAATCTGGATTTTAACATTGGTTTTAATTTATTGTAAAAAATTATTTTATTTTTAATAGTTTGCTCTGCCCTTTTTTTGTCACACCACTGCTCTGCCATAGCTGTTTTAATTCGGTCCATCACTCCATCATCCCCTCTTGCCTCCAATAATCAAAACCCCCCATTACAGATTACTTCACTATCCCATGAGCCTTGCCAAATGACAACCAGCTAATTTGGCGCAAACTCTTGAGGTCACAACACCAACCTACAAGACCCGCCTCCCACGCTCGCTGATTCAACCGAGGTAATTGCAGACACTATAGTAGGACCAGACTAGGGATGTAAATCGGTGACCGTTTAACCGGTGGTTGACCGTCACAGCGTTAACCGGTCAAAAAAGCCCTATTTAAAAAGCCCGGTTAAAAAAAAGCCCTATTGGCACGGTGTGACGAGCGGGTCCGTCTGAATGAATTAGTAAACTCCGGGCCGACTTTCATACCGCACGCGCCACATATGCACACACACATACACACGCACACGCACACATGCACACGCACACATGCACACGCACACATACACATTTCCCCTCCTCCATTGATACGCAACATCCACACGCATCACCTCTCCCTCTGTTGCTACAGGATAAATTACTGCAGTTTTATCCTACTTCAAGCTTTAACTTTTTCTTGGTGAGACTAGTTCTTCACTCTGCTGAGAATACTTTGTTTTTCTGCAGTTGGAGGCTATAGGGCACTTGCACTTCTGAAGAAATGGGAGCCTCGCCATGGTTGGTTAGGCCAGTATTCCTCTGAACAATGATTTATTAGAATGTGGTGCCTCACTGGACCCCTGACCATGTGGAGGTGCATAGTGTATACAGTCTGAAAGTCGCTGCTGTCCATGTGTTTCTCCATCTGCTCCAGAGACTGTAGAGAGAAAGAGCATTACAGCGCTTTATTAGAGACATTCAATTCAATCCAAAGTATTCTTGTATAGCCCTAAATCACAACAGTAGTTATCTCAGAAGATTTAACAAAAACATTATTGCCAACACAGATATGAGACTCAAACGGTTCAAACACAAAGAATATAGAACACATGGTATTGGTCCATAGGGGTTGACCAGTGTCCATGAATGTCCAGACATGTTGTAGAATGTAGGGTGTCCTGGGGAGAGGGTGCAGCCCATAAGGCGGGCCGGGCAGGGCAGGTGCATTATGCGAGTGCCACCCAGAGTGACCGCAGCTGTCAGGCCACTGAAGAGAAGCTGTACTTAAGTGAATGCAAGTGACAGTACTGTGACTTACATCAGTTCATGGAAACAAATACTTGATAGATGGTTGGTGGTAGTTGGAGGGGGCAATAGCACATACATTACTAGTTACCTCACTTGTGTCGGTGCTCCCTAGGGCAGCTACGGCTACAATAGTTTATCACCACTGTGTGTGGAAGAATAATGACATACGTCTCTGAAAAGCTTTATATAAAATCTATGCATTATTTATTGTTATTATCAAACACATATCAGCTTTTTTCTGCCTTTTTCACATTTATTGTCTTCAAATTAATCCTGAGCTTATGGCAATAATAACAAATGAGAGCATGTATGTGTGTATATATATTTTCTCGTATAAGACACAGAACCTGGTTTGCACTGCCTTCAAAACATAAAAGGTGGTCCATTTAGAATTGTTTGCTGCGGGCCATACTCATTTCTCTCTTAACGCATGCCAAGCCCCTTAATTATGAATGGGGTTTCAAGTCCAAAGTCTCATCAACCTGCTATGTATAGCAACAACAAGCATGATAACGACATACTTCCTGGGTCTCTACCAATATGTGTTTTCTGCTCTTTCTTGTGTTTGAACGTTTTGATTGGATAAAATAACTGGATTTTTTAGTATTTATGCATTTATCTGTGCATGAATTTATTTGATATTTGGGTAGATATGAGCACAATATTTATAGCCACGGTTAATTTGAATTCATGTCTTTTCATGCCTTAATTTATGTAGGGTGAGAAAATGTCGATATCACACATAACTTAGGTTATGTGCCTGATATCGGAGAATTGGATAAAAACAACCATGTAATAAATACAATAATTGATAATAGCTTTATTTAGGGGCACCAGGGAATAACTCCCAACTGTTAACGTGCATATGACGTAACAATATCAATTAATTGGCTCTTTTATTGATTAAGTAATCTCATGAGTCCTTTTATTATTTAATTAGCTAATTAGTCCAATTCTCTTCAATAGAATCTGAAGGTAGTGAATTCTTTTACAAATCAGTGACCCAATTTCTGGAGTTAAAAGTACAAATATCACTTTCAGACAAAGATGGTTTTGTAGATTTAATGAAGTATACACAATACAGACTAGATATGAAATATGCAAATTGTCAAGAATAACATGAAGGAAACGTTGATTTCAAGATACATTGTTAAAATGCTAGGCTAAGGTGAGCTAAGCAAGGCCTTTGTCTATGAATGGATTGGTATAGGCTGAGGCCTGCATGTGTTCAGCCTTGGTAAGAGAAGTATTCTTTGAAGTATAGGTTTTAATAAACCCAACAACTGTGTGTAGCAAGAGTGCAGATCATACAACCAGAATAGCCTTGGGTGAATAGCAGTCCTTGGGTCTTGATGGCGTTGGATGGAGGCTTCTTGTCCACGGGGCCTGGACCATGCAGCTGCATCATGTGGTCCACGATTCACAGTCTAGGTGCCAAAACTCAGCAACTTCTTCAGGTTGAAGCTGGAGGCTATTGAAGGATTGTGGAAGTCCTCTCAAACGTGGAGCTGAGGTTTGAGGCCATCTAAGAGGCCCAAGGCCCCTTGGTTGCCTAAGCAGAGCCCAGGGAGGTCTGGTCACTCCGTGGTTCCAAAGCAGACTGGTTTGTCTTCCCTTGTTGTAGAGTCGTTGGGGGAAGGGTGTTACCATGGCACTTATCTCAAGACATTCTTGCCCACAATAAAACCTGAACCACAAGGATTTACACACAGTGGAGACATAAGTTATAATATGTCTCAATATACAACAAAATGTCTTTGATTGAGGAAAGAGGTCATTTTAATTTATCCTACATTTATATGCCTTTTGTTTATATTGAAGTCTCGCTCTCCACTAAAGAGTCACGCTCAGGACATTCTATATTCATAATGATGAATTAGTAGTTAAAGGTATATAGAAAGATTTTCCCAAACTTTAGGAAAGAACCGCCCTCTCCATTTATTTGACGAGCATCACCAGAATGATTGACAATTGGGAGGACCAGTAGTCTTGATGATCCACCCGGAGTAGTAGAAAATCCTCCTATATTCCTTTTAAATTGACATACCTTGTATCAAGAAATATTGTCTGGAACAAAGCTAATATTACAAACACACCACAATAGTCACACATTGACAAAATCACAACCAAAAGCCAAGTGTGCTGTTCCATCGGCCCTCATTGATTTCGCCAGCAGTCCCTGACCAGACACCTTCAGCTAATTAGACCCAAAAGTCCAGTAGGAGACACAGATCCCACAATTAACTCCTGCGCTGCGCTCCGATGGCATTTGCTTTTCGGCCTGTTCCATTGTTCGTCATCGACTAAATGTCAGTGGGGCATTGACCGAGCTCAACCATTAGCATGCCTGTGATTCTCAGCTCATAAACGCTACCCGGACGCTGTTTAGAGGCCAAGCTCCTGCTCCAGCCGCGGCCGATCAAACCATAATACAGGCCTCGGTGACACCACAACATGATGTCTCCTCTGCTTATCCGTAATGAGCCTATTGACTGTCACACACTCTTTGTCTAGCCCAGATAAAGCAGCTTGACAGTTTTTGTTTTTTTTTTCTTTTTTTACAATGAACAAGTTGAATTAGTGTCAGACAGGCTTTTCCTGTTTGCATCATCACCAAATCCCAGATGCCAATTTAACAGTCAAAAAAAGATGAAAAGTTTAAAACTCTGGCTTGTATCCAGTTTCTTCAGCAGCCTAAGCAGAGATGTATACACACATACACATACACATACAGGAGGAATAAAACAAACAGATGCCCGGATCTAAAATTGATGCACCTCAACTGGCTCCTCTGATCGTGGAGAAGCAGCGGCTCTACTCGGAGCTCCTCTCCTGTGACTGAGCTCCTCACCCTCTCTCCAGCCACTCTGCGGAGGAAATTCATTTCTACCTCTTGTATTTGCGAACTCTCATGAGATATTAAAAATGCAAGTTGGAAGGCGCCAAACGGAAGACTTTATCCATTTTAATCTTTCAAACCACAGCAAATATAATTATATAACACAATCCATCCTGTTCCTTGCTCTTAAGTGATAGTGGCTCTCTCACTGTCCATGCATTTATTTTGCCTCTGTCACATCTATATCATTTTTGTTTAGACTAAAAAGGAAAAAGAATGGAGGGCTACCATCAGTCAGTCAGTCAGCTTCAAACCGAGACACACAAGGCTCTTTCTTTCAAGTTTGCATAAAGATACCATGTTTCCTAATGAGATGAAGTCAGCATGGAGTCTTTCCTCACAACACTTTACTTCCACAAGACTGTTGTATTAAAACATCAGATTACGCACCCCAGCTGGCGTATGTTTTCATAGATATTGTTTTTAAATGAAATTATAGTTAAGCAAGCGTAACAGTGTGATTTTGTGAACTCGCTGATCATAACAATTGGGTTTTTCATGCAATTAGAAACATTAATAACGAAATAAAACCCTGCCTATTTGGAAAAACAGCCTCATTATCAACTTTTGAATACAAGCTAAAACAGCGCTTCTCTGACCCTTTATATCTCGCATTTTTCCGCAAACACCAAACTTCAAAAATGACCTCATGCATTTTTTAGTGGAACGTTCTCTTTTCCTACCACACACAAACACACACGGTTAATTATTCTACCTTTAATGATACTTTGCATGTTGGCCTTTATACTGATTAGCATGACCTTTTTTCTCCAGAGCTTACCGACACGCCGTCTCACTCGCCGCCATCTTGGAAGCTTTCAGACCCACATTTGCACCAAGTCGACCCCCGTTCACCAGGCAAAAAGACCGCGGCCAATTAAAAGCATTTTACGCCGCAGCACTTAACGCTGACAGGAGCGGGGGCACTCAGCACTCTGCAAACGCCATTTTAACTTGATAATCATGAACGTGTAATTGTTTGTTCTAATGAAGCTGATGGCTTGAGTGTGGTGGAAGAGGGACCACCCGCCTGGCTCGCACATATGAGCACATGAAAGACCTTCCAAAAACAGTTTTTAGTCATTAAAGGTGTTTATTCAGCCGGACGGAGAGTCATAGCAACGTTGTTTTCTGTCAGAGATCATTTCAAGAGGTTTTCAAATGTCCCACCATTGCAGCAATTGTAAGTGTCAGTTTAATTAAGGATTGGAAAGTGGTCGAATGTTGGTGTCGAAATAACACAAAAAACTGACATGCTACCAATTCTTTTCAGAAAAAAAGTTGTACTTTGTCAACTCGACAACTATTAACTTCACAATATAAGCAGGAAGTGTGTGAAGAGTTGGCGAACTACTGAAGTGCTTCTGATGCATCTGGGTATAGTGGACTTGTAGGTCTTGACTTGGTTTCAAATTTGTTTCACTACTTTTGTAAAAAACTTGATAAAACGTGATCAGCACTTGACTGGACATGATTCTCTGTGGTTCAAGAATTGATTATGAATTGAAGCTCTGTGACTTCTCCTCAATAAAATGTGAAAGAGGAAAATGACCAAGATTAATTGCTAAAATCTCTCTGTTCCAGTGAAGATCTAAAATGAATAAAACAAAATAAAATAGAAATACATTTATCGAGATCCCTTGGAGATAGAGTGAGGAGCTGAGGCATACAGGAGGAGCTCGGAGTAGAGCGGCTGTTTCCCCGAGTGGAGTTTAGGCAGTTGAGGCCTCCTGGACGCAGCCCTGGAGAGGTGCCCCGGGCGTGTGGCACCCAGGACCAAGGACACACTGGGGGGACTCTGTCTCTCAACTGGCCCGTGAACTGGAGGAATTATATCTGTTTATACTGCAGTCCCAGCGACCCGGCAACAGATAAAGAGGAATAAACATATATTATCATTGTTTTAGATTTTGTTCTCCATAGCAGGCACCATCACTGATATCAAATGGGTTAAATGACTTCCTCTCCAAAACACAATGGACAGGGAAATGTGGCTGGTTATATTTTCTGAGCATGGAAGATTCTATCAAAGTCAAAGATAACAAGAAAACAAAGGTAGGTCCAAAGCAATTATAGTCAAATCTACTGTGTATCTCTAAGATTTTTGCTAAATTTGATGTTTTTTTTTCTTTTCTGGGGCTATGAAAACCTTTTAATACAAATTAGCTACACTTAAGGAATGTTAATGAGGGCATTTTCAAGTAGTGAGGTCTTTGGGTTTGATAAATGTTGGTTTAATTGAGAAGAGTGAGAGTTTAATTTAGTGCACTAATTCCAGACAGTTATATGACCAACTCCATCTCCAGCTAAATAAATAAGGGAACATGAGTCCAGACATTCAGCAGGCATGTTTTAATGGACTCTCAAGACAACCGCAACCAAATTTATAACTCCGTCTAATTAAGAGATGCCTTGAATTATCCTAAACGCTGGTGCAGGCATTGATTATGTTGTAAATATCTCCAGCAGATGCGCTGTCACAGCAATCTGTGGCACTTTTAAGGGGAATTATGTTGACGCTGCTAAGAGTCTAGAATATGTGGGCTTGAAGTTAAAAAAAAGTGTGTGTGTCTTTAAGGAAGATAATGACATGGGTATCTGATTCTGTTCCATAACTTAGCAGCTGACAAATAATACAGATTCCAATATTGTGGCTATGCAAAATATGGTATAAGATACAAGAAAACAACACATAACGTCCTTTTCTCTCATCGATACCACATTACAGTAGTTGTCCTAGCACCATAGACGTGTATAGACCATTGACTGTATATATTAATGGACAGAGTCACGCCTATCTCTGCCGTTCTAACTAATGGGCCAAAAAATATGCTCTACTGGAGCAAAAATTGTGAAAAAACGCATCTGCGCATGCGTCAGTCGGCGCAACTCCATTCATTTGAACGAGAGACTTAAAAAATTCACAGCAAGTAAACTAGAGTGGTCCAAAACACCCCCCTCAGCATTGACACACATGTGGAACAGAGCTTTGGGCCAAGAGCCAACTTTTGGTCCTTCCTGTAAAGACGTTTTTGAGAGGTCTGCCAATGCTATATGTTAGCATTGGCTAATTCTACTTCTGGGTCCACCCCCATCGGCCCGGGGTGGTATTGCAGCATGTCAGCGCACGTCATTTTGGCCACTTTTGAGCTGGGACCCTCCCCTACTGGTATAGACATGGGCAATGCTAACCCGCTAGCTCTGGGATGCCTATAGGGAAGTGCTTGTGGCAGTACGATGGTGGTGTTTATGTATAATGATATTGTCTTTGTAAAACTAGATATGGGCCCTGATATCTGACCAGGAGCTGCTCGTCTCCAAATCAGGCTTTGACGAGCATGAACATCCATCCATCCATCCATTTACTTCCGCTTAATCGGTTGTCGGGTAGCATGAGAATGAGAAGGAATATACCAGTGCAGCTCCTGATTGAAGTAAAACACTACCCACCATTTTGGCCCCGAGATGCACGTCTTGTGATTGACGTTTCAAGAATACCATTTTCCATGGGGACAGTTAGGGTTAATCTGTCTCTATTAGACTAAACTAGTAGTAGTAGTATTTTATTTCAGTCAATAACATCAAAATGATTCATATACTTAATTGTTTATATTGTAAAACATACAAGCCAAAGTGTATTCACGTATTTTTGCCTAAACCTTTTTACAAATAAACTGTTGACAAAACGGTTCTCAAAACGGTAAAATAAAAAACAACCAATCATCACCACGACCCATGTCACCTGCTCCCACTGATGTCTGCTGTCGTTGTGTCCCTAGGCAAGACATTTAACCCCACATCGCCCGAAGCCCCCGCTGAAAGACCAAGGCCTGTGGACCCACCAACTGTTGGAGGATCAGCGAAGGACAGGTGCTATGAGACTTGGGTGGCAGCTCTGACTACCACCCCCTGACCCAAAAATGGTTTCATAAAGGGGTAGAAAAGGACATGACATAATCCATTATTTATTTTTGAAGATTTTACACTTAAATGCACCAGAGATAATCATGAAAGATGACTGAGTATTTGGTCGTAGAGGTCGTTTGTAAGTAAGTAAGTAGTAATCTTTATTTATATACCGCCTTTTCACTGCACATTGGAGTCTCAAAGCGGTTTACAATTGTCATTTTTGGGAGTGGGGGTCGCCAGTACAGGAGGCACATGCCAGACCTATTGTACATATTTTTAGTGGTAGGGGAAACCGGAGCACCCGGAGGAAACCTACACAGACACGGGGAGAACATGCAAACTCCACTCAGAAAGGCCCTGGTCCAACCAGGATTCGAAACCCAGGACCTTCTTGCCGTTTGAATTTCTTCTAGAGGACAAGTATCAAATGAGGGTTCTGATCATTCTGAAAACAATAGTTTGAGATATTCTTACAACCACTTCTTGAAGGTATTCCTCTAAACTTTTAAACGACGCCCTTGCTCATCCAAAGGTCTCTCACCCGTTCTCATTGTTTGTGGATAATAACACAGACCATTGCCCCATAACAAACACATTTCAGATCTCATAAGCTGCTGCTGCTGGACACTCTGTATCGATCTGTCCATAAAGCGTACGGCGTCCCCTCTGCTATGTCTCCTGGTCAAGAAACACCCTTTGCTTCTTCAGTCACAGCCTCAACAACAGTAATGAGCCACTCTTAGTATCCCATGTGTGGCTCTGTATCGGCACGCTCATCTCTGAACGTGGTGCAGCGCAAATTAAATTCCCCCATCTGATAATGAAAGTCATTAGGTCCCGCTGGAGCTGCGGGGAAAGCCAAACACAGCCCTGTAGAGGCCCGCGTAATAACCCCAGGAAGGGATTGGGCAGGCACAGCTGATCCCCTTGTTCCCAATATTTATTATTTATATGTAATGTGAAAAAGATGCAAGGTTAGCTTTTGTATCTGCACAATCAACAAGATGGATACATTGTGCCACTGCCTGACATTTCCATGATTTACCATTCAAGATGCAATATTTTTAGGCTAAAATGACCAACAAGTCAATCCACCCATTGAGAAATCTGCCATGGTTTTAATAGATTAAGATTAAGATTGTTGTTCCACCAAAAATAAGGCCCCGGGGAAGACCCAGGACCCGTTGGAGGGGCTGTGTCGCTCGACTGGGCAGGGCACACCTCAGGATTCCCCTGGATGAGCTGGAAGACTACATAGGCCACAAAACCACAGGGTTACTGCCTACTCTGTAAAAAAATACTCTGCTTTCTCTGGCGGCACCATCTCTTCTTTGGG
>OZ035827.1:5350207-5369796 GCA_964034765.1 Knipowitschia caucasica | reverse complement strand
CTTTCTTCTATTCTTATATTTTTAGAAAATGTTATATTTAAGATTTTTTTTTTTCACTTACATTCTTCATCGAGTCCATCCTCACCTCCTCCATCACCGTGTGGTTCGCTGGAGCCACAGTCAGGGACAAACAGAGACTACAGCGCATTGTGCGCTCTGCAGAGGAAGTGATCGGCCGCAGCCTTCCATCGCTGCAGGACCTGTACGTCGCCCGAGCTCGAGGCCGGGCTGGTCGTATCACAGCCGACCCCTTTCACCCTGCACATGGACTATTCCAACCACTCCCCTCAGGCAGGAGGCTGCGGTCCATCAGGACTAGAACCTCCCGCCACAAGACCAGTTTCTTCCCCTTTGCTGTTGGACTCTTGAACACTTCTTAACCTGTCCCCCCGCCCTTTATAAAGTCACTTTACTGCCCATCATACGTCACTTTACTTCACTGTACTGCTGTCACCTTACATTGTGTGCACCATGTGCACTTGTATATTGTAAATAGTAATTGTAACTCTATTTTAAATTTAAATGTATTCTTTAGAAGTGTTTTTTATTCTTTATTTTTTTATTATCTCTTTCTGACTGTTGCACTGAGCCAAAGCAATTTCCAAGTCTGTGACTTCCTGTTACCTACGTGGCAATAAAAATTATTCTGATTCTGATTCTGATTTTATTGTGCCTTCTTCCTTCTCGACTCTTGACTTGTTTGCACCGAGAGCCAAAGCAATTTCCTACTCTGTGACTTCCTGTTACTTACATGGCAGTAAAAATTATTCTGATTCTGATTTTGATTTGACTTGAGACGTAATGTTGAATATTATAGATGCTTGCCACCAGAAAATAGACCACCAGGCCATGTCAGATCTGAAAGTTTATTTTTCTTTTCTTTTCTCAACACGATTCAGGACAATGAAATACATTGTTAGGAACTCATGATAATGACTGAAAAAATAATATCAGGGAAATACATATTACATGGCATCATGTTTAACAATGTATCCATGCATATAATTGCAAGGGAAATGAACTCTGATTGGCAGAGAGCTCTTACAGGCTTTTTTGACGCATTCTCATATTCATTGAATCTATTATGAATAAGGCTGCATGCATGGATACTACCGCTCGCTTACTCATTCAGATAAATTAAACATTTATACTTGCAACAAAGTGGATATTGGCATTCCACTGTCATTGAATATTGTATAAAGGACATGTTGGCACAGGGAACGATTCTGTTTAAACAGTAATACTGTATTTTTAAACAATCAAACATTAAAGTGTATAGGTGAACCAATCACAGCAGAAAGGCAGAGACCTGTTAAATATCCAATCCATATATGTTCTGCAAGTAATGCAATATCATGGTCCGGCAAACAAGGACCTATGTATCTGCATGTATACAATTCTATCACATGCTTCTTTCAAATTCCTTCAGCTCAGCTCAATTCAATTCAATTTAATCTTGTATAGCTCTAAATCACAACAGTAGTTATCTCAGAGGACTTGGACAAATGGACAGTGTTCCGCTGACAGCACCAACAGCTTTCACAAACGATGGGTTTTGATCGTGTGGGGGGCAGGACCTGGCTCCAAAGGTCCATGAGCATGTGTGCATACATACTTGCAATCCCACTCCTTGCCAGTGGGGGTGTAGCTGGAAAGAGAATTATACAATGCTTTTGTATGGCGCCTGCTTATAGCCCTAAATCACGACAATAATAATCTCAGAGGACTTCACAAAACCGTTAAAATCGCCAACACCATAAGGAGTTTGACCAATGTCCATGAATGTTGATAAATGTCCATAAATGTTGTGGAATGTTAAAAGTGTCCTGAATCATCACCACAGTCCTACTTGTTAGACACTAACCTCCAGCTTCAGAAGAAAAACTCTAAAAACCCAGAGGTATTCATATCATCTTTAACATAACATGTCTTTGCACTGTTCTTGTTTAGCAAAGTCATTTTGTGTATACACATTTCTTGTATCATAAGGACTAACTCAGCTATGTAGTAATTGTCTATACAGTAGTTAACCATGTCACCAAGTACAAACAAAAGATCCATGATGCTGAAAAATGGAATCATATTGCCGACATCATATCTCTGCCACACCCATGACAAGGTTGACTTTCAGGAGTGGGAATTCTCTGGAGACTCAAGCGTTTGAATGTGTAAAGACTTTTGTCAAAGCGGGGCACATGTGGAAGCAGCTAAAATTGTGCTGTCATAAAAGCGTCATTTATCACGCTGAGGGCCTGAACGGAGCTGTCAGGAGCCACACTCAGAACTATGATTAACACCTGTCGCTTAATACCAGGCCGCTCCCATGGGCCGACAGTGACGGAATCCAAATTACACCTCACACACGGATCGACAGTGCATTAGCCTGCAAATGAGCCTGCAATGGGTTGGACTCTTTTTTGTGTGAAATATGTTCCTAAATGTGTTTTGCTGGCAGTTTAATTTGTGGTATTCATTCTTCCTGACTTTCCAATATTCACTTGTGTTTTCAAATGTTAGTATTTTGTCGTCAGTTTGAGATTGAGACAAGCAGGAGAGTGCTTCAAATGAGAATATCTTCCATTGTAATGTCACTTTTACTGTTTACATATTATTATTTGCTGTTTTTTTTTACTTTTGAATGCGCTGGAAGCGGCAGCAAGTCCTAAGTGCCTCATGATATGTGTTTTACAATTGTTATTTTTCTTGCTTTTTACTGCCTGAGATGTTTCTGCAGTACAGTGTTCATGGTTTTACACTGGTCCAGACCAGAGCAGAGAGGATTCATGGTCCAAACCAAGCGGATCAGGCAAAAATCCACTTCGGGAATGCTAACTTTTTGAAAAATGCTAATGAAGCGTTTAGCATTTTACTTTGGACCAGAGCAGAGAAAATGATCCAATTGTTTTGTTTTATGGATGGATGTGTTTTTGCTGCTACTGGACACCTGAGTTTCTCATTCGGGGATCATTTAAGTATCTATCTATCTATCTATCTACTTTAAATAATGAAAGTTGACACTGTGACTTAGGTGCATCCCTGACTGCCACCCCCCAGCCTGACCTGGAAATGGAGTAAGGGGAAAAAAATGGATGGATGTTCAACCCTTTAATGTTCACTTCTTGAAGAAAGCAATCTAGATGTGTCTTTTTCTGATTTTCCAAGATATGGGAGAACTTATACAAAAATTAAATATGTTTTTTTTAATATGACCATGTTATATTCATAGGCCTTTGCCAAATGGTTGAGATGCAGTTTGATAGTATAATCAAACTGCAAGAGGTAGATTTCAGTCTCAACCAAGCTTCAAGTAGAAATAGTGACTCAAAAAGTGTTCCACCAAATGGTTGAGGAAACTGTTAAAGGGTTAAAGAATGCATTTGGTTTTTGGTCCTTCATAATGAAAACAAGGGTATTTACTGTATGTGATTTCCACAAACACCATTTCACCTGAGAAACAGGCAGTACAATGTTTTGGGCTCCGTTTTTGTTTTAACTGCTCCAAGCTTTTTGACGGAAGGGGCGGAGTTACATGTTTGTGCCAGAGGTCACTGGGATCTAAAAGAAACAACTCAAGGTCTGCTTTTCATGGGAGAATAACTCTGTGGTTTAAAGAGAGAACAAGTTAATGATGGATATTCAACCTTAGAGTAGCGACATAAAAAGAGAAGAGTTTATCAATCACATTTCACAAGGCAGCAATCAAGTATGTTTTTTCCAGCTTTTTACAGCTTTTTCCCCCATTGTTTTAGTTTTACTCTGCTACTGTGTGTGCTAATGTACAGTAGCAAAGTTAATCATGTCTGTAATAAATGTGGAGTGTTTCTGCTGCCTCTTCCCTTTTTCAATCCCGTTCGGCAAAGAGAGCTATCGCTTTATGTTTTTATGTCCCAAAATGTCCATTTAATTTGTAATTGTGTCCTTATTTACTCTCATATAAGTTCATGCATTGTCCCTTTATGTTGAATGATGTGTGTTACGGCCAGATGTTGACCTCCCACTGTCTTTTTATTTTTCCTTTGGGCTGGTACTCATACTAACAGTGTTTTTTATATTGTGACCAGATTGAAAAACGCCACAAAGTCTGTTTCTTGTGTGTTCCTCTGCATCACACCCAAAATAACACCACGCAGAGTGAAAAAACTCATCATCTTCATCGTCCAACCAACGCTGCTAATGTCCAAACAAGAAAAAAAAAAAAAGCAATTTGTCTTCATCCTGTGTGAATGACCATTTGCATTCCGCTTGTACCAGCCTGCCTCGCAAACACGCCATCAGAGCATTTGGAGAAACAGCTCTCTGACACCTCCATAACTGCGGCTCTCTGGAGGGAGGTTCTCATGGCGTCACAATCCATGCACACACAGGCACTGATAAACAACAGACAATGAGAGGCGTCAGACCGCCTGACATTCACATGTGCTCGCTCAGATAGATTTAACTGTGAATCCAGGGTCCGGGCAACACTTTCACACTTCATCTTCCTCCACGCGCCTCGACTGATGTGACAGCACCCGGTGGGAGAGCTCTGTGAAGGACGAGAGAAGGGTGCTGCTAATCTAAGAGTCTGCTGCATATGCACAGCTGCAATTGGAGCGTCCAGATTTTAATAAGCCAGATCCAAGTCAGAATGCAAATTATTTAGATCTGTGAGAAATGAGAGGAGACAGCTTGGGATTTGTTGCTTGAGCCTGAGGTGTGAACAGTGCCGGCTGATCATCTTTCCACAATTATCCAACTTAAAAAATAGTGACCCACACACATACAGCATTCCACAAAGCATTTACTCCAAATATCCCAAAACTCCTGGAAACGGATCCAAAAAGTTTCCTACACAGTACAGTTGTCCAAATGACCAATCAGATATGGACTAAACATTCAGTCTTGGTCATTCTGAGGACCGCCTAGATGGTGGAATCAGTGTGTCTTGGTCTTTATGGTAGACTGAGAAAGACTATGAAGAATCTTTATCAAGGGTTTGCTTGAGTGAAAACTGATTTATGACGCACATACAGATGTGTCATTTTACTTTACGCCCACAGTGTAGCACCTTTCCGCTGTGCTCTGACAGAAGATTTTAATGCTATTCAAATACCGATCAAACCAGATTAATTGGGCTTAACCACAGTATGAAATGCTAGCCTGCATAATTCTCTTTTTCAATCAGAAGTTAGCATTTAATCAGAAATGGATGTATGCCATGAATAATTCCAAATAAACAATGTAAAGATGGATAAAAAAGGTCCTGGATCCTCAAGACTATTGGTCGTCCTGATTGTGAATAATTCGGGTGATACGTGATTGTCAAATAAGACAATTAGAGTTTTGTTCAAAAAGTGGAGAGGACGGCTCTTTCCTAAAATTCCTATTTACTTTAACATAAAGAAGGGAAACAAAGGCACATACAACACATTCCAGTCTGTGTTTACAGCCTCTAACCTCTAGCGCCTCTAGAGTGCAGTCACTTTACTGCACTCTACCGCACGCTTAACAGTCTATTATACATTTTTATCTATGCATGCCTTGTTTTTATTCTGTTTAAACTTGTTTGCACCGAGAGCCAAGGCAATTTTGTGACTTCCTGTTACTCACATGGCAATACAAGGATTCTGATTCTAACCCCGCACTTCTCTGTCCCTAAGCAAACTAAGCATGTCGTAGTCCGAGACATGACTCCAGGTGTTTTTGTTGTGATGAGACAAGCAACTTTCAGGAAACATTTGGTTTGGCACGGCGTCGACTGCAACAAATAAACGTAAACGATGAAAACTGGTGGAGTGTGAGTTTGGCGGTTGTGCCGGCGGCGGAGCGTTTTAACACCTGCTCTCCGGATCACCTCTCCACCCCTGAGTCTCTCTCCTCCTGCAGAAGCCACTTTGTTCAAAAGGCTGAAAATGGAGTGGGCTCCCGCAGCGTCGCACTACGGCACACACGGCACGTCCGCGGGGAGCACGTTTCAACACTCCGCATGAATAACAGCCGCGCTTTCGTATTGGGGAAAATGTTGTTTCGCACCGTTACTTCTTCCCCTCACAATACACACCTCTCCGGAGACTTTGCGGTTCACCACGGGGGGACATTTCTTTAAAGTAAAGACATTGACCTTTACAAATAGAGGTGGAGCATAGCCAGGACCGCTGCTTTTCCATCAGTGTATCAACATATGGAGAAGTGACAAAGCTAAAACTGGTGCTGTTTCACTAAATGGAATCTACCATTTTCAGTTTGTCGTGAAAGGTTGGAGGTGGGTAATGGAAACAATTTGTGATGACAACAGCTGAAAGTTTCCATAGACACACATTGATGAAAAATGTTGCAGTCAGAATGTATTTTAAATTGCATTTCTGCTCTTTTACTGTATTTATATTTAGATCTTGTGTTTCTGGGGTTTTATGTTCCCCCGACTGGTACTCCGGCTGAATGAAGTTCCTCATGAATTAATAAAGGTATTTGAATTTGAATTTTTACACCATGAAATATTCTGTAAAGAGCAAGCGGAAGTTGAGGCTTCAGTGGATAACAAACTTTTCTCAGTATTGCAGTTTATGATTTAATAATGAAATGGTGTTTCCTGCCAGTCGGGAATACTGTATGTTTTTTTATCTTTATTGAAGAAACCAATCACTCTAAGCCTGTGGGGTAAATATTGTTTAAATAAATGTTAGAGTGGGGGCGACAGTGGCTCAGTTGGTAGAGCACTTGGGCAAGACACTTAACCTCACTTTGCCTGAAGCCCCCATTGGAAAGGTCAAGGCTATTCTTTCACTGTCAAATATGTTATGGTAACTTGTATCCATAACATATTTCATGAACAAGCAATGTTCATGAAATATCTGTGCAAAAATCTGCGAATGGTGTTAACATCATTGCTGAGATGGTCCTTTGTCATTCAGCCAACTTAAGCTCTGTCATAGCGTATTATAGAGCTCAGAACAGCCCCAATCCAATCAAAACACTTTTACAATGGGTTGTTGGTCCCTGGACAAGCCTGGTTAGCTAAAATGGCACTCTTACTAAAAACTCTGCACACCTGTGATGTAGATGCTGATTTTTTTTCTGTTGCTTCGGAAATCAGCAACACCTGCTTCTTCGTCACAGACAGGAGTACACGGAGAGGGAGGAGCCGTCCAGATGGAGGAGTCAGTGCGCAGAGCAGCTCATGGCTCTCTCTGGAGGTCTGCAGTCACAATGCATTTTAGTCTCCAACTTCTCCATCATCACAACCAGATTCAGATTCATTTATATTTGCTATATGCAGTAGAACAACATTAGAATACATTTGCAAAAGTTCCCAGTGTGATCAAGACAAGTACATAAATAAAAAATTAAAAGTACAGAGTTAAAACCAACTAAAAAGTGCAGGAAACAATTGTCACTGTGAAATCGATCAAACTATACAAAGACAAGATTATTAAAGTGCTCTGTTAGAAACTGATAACCGCTTGTGGAAAAAAGGTATTAGCGAAACGAGATGTCCTGCATCTCAGCAAACAATATCTTCTGTCAGAGGGAAGAAGCTGGAACATGGCTTTCCCAGGGGCCAGAAGAGTCATTCATTATTCTAAGAGCTTGGTTTAAAAGTCTGGATGTATGAAGAACCTCCAAAACAGACAGCTTACAGTCCTGGTCTCTGGTCTCTCTCTGGTCTCTTTCTGGTCTCCATTCTTTGGCTGTGATGTAACCAAACCATAGTCACAGAATCAAAAAGCAAACTTTTAATGGTGCATCAATACAAGATCCTGGCTTGCAGGACTGTCAGTCACACCACACAGTTTGGCACTTTACAGCCGCAGACGCCCCACTGTGGCACGTGGTGTTCCCAGAGGTCTCCCATCACAGTATAAACTAGGCCCTGCCCTACTCAGATTCAGAGGTTTGTTGGGATCTGGCTTTCGGATGCAGGTATGGCCACAACAACCACATACAGTGCTCTGCTTCACGTATGGAATATTTCTCTCTCCTTGTAGTTTTTCCACTGCTGCCGGCATCAGTCCTGACTCACAGCAGCACAAACAGTCTGTCTGCTTAACACCTGCTTCATTGTCTGATGAGTTGGTCTGTGGGAGGACCATGTGGACTGGACATGTGTGTGGGTAGTAAGACAGCCTGACCCTCGAGCTGTCTGTCACTTTAACTGATGGATGTGGATCATATCCTCCCACTGGATTACACATGAGGACGGTGGCTGTCAAGGGTCACCCACAGCATGTCTGTCACAAGGCTGCACGATATGATGGAAATATGGACCTGCAAGAATATTCTAGAAATAATACATTATACAAGACCTGATTTTGTTTTAATGCAACTCAGTTTTAATTTCTGTAGGCCTCTCAGAGTTGGAGACTTCCGCCACATTGAGAGATCCTTTTTTGTCCCACAGTGGGGAAATTCCAGTGTTGCATCACACGTTCCTTAACTCTGGAATAACATCTCTATCATTAACATAATAAAGAAGCATAAATATCTATATATTGGCAAAATCAGTATAAAGTACTGTGTATACTAGTGCAAGCAATATATAGTTGTGGATTATAGTATGTTTACACCAGTACATGTTAGCAGCAGTATGTGTACATCTGTACATGTTAGCAGCAGTATGTTTACACCAGTACATGTTAGCAGCAGTATGTTTGCATCTGTACATGTTAGCAGCAGTATGTTTACATCTGTACATGTTAGCAGCAGTATGTTTACATCTGTACATGTTAGCAGCAGTATGTTTACATCTGTACATGTTAGCAGCAGTATGTTTACATCAGTACATGTTAGCAGCAGTATGTTTACTTCTGTACATGGTCGCAGCAGTATGTTTACATCTGTACATGATAGCAGCAGTATGTTTACATCTGTACATGTTAGCAGCAGTTTAAAATCCTTCTCTTAACATATAAAGCCATAAATGGCTTGGCTCCTTCTTATCTCCAAGACACGTTGGTGTCGTATCAACCAAGTCGAGCGTTGGGCTCACAAAACGCCAGACGTCTGGTGGTTCCTAAGGTCTCAAAGATCACTGTTGGCGGCAGAGCATTTAGCTCCAAGCTCCTTTACTGTGGAATCAGCTTCCCATTTATGTTAAGGAAGCAGATACGGTCTCCACATTCAAGGCCAGGCTTAAAGCACTCTACTTTAATTTAGCATATAATTAGGTAATATATAATATATGGTGTATATATTATATATATATGCTGTATTATGTTATATATTATGTTATATATTATACAATATATGTATTATGTTTTGTATTGTGTTATGTTGTATATTATGTTATATATTATGCTATGTTGTGTATTACATATGATATATATGGTATGTATGGTATATGTGATGTATATGATATATAATATATAATTAGGTTTGCTTGGATCGGTTTGCACACCTGGTGTGCAATCCATGAATCTTGGTGCTGTAACCTAGACTAGCCTAGCCGTGGCTGCTGTTGTCTCGCCTCCTTTCAGATACGCTCTCTTTATTCAAGGCTAGGTTTAAAACAGTCCTCTTTAGTTTAGCATATGGCTAGGAAGGTAAGACTCAGGGAAGGCTAAACTCAGACTGTCAGTCAAGCTGCATAGGGAGTCAGTTTGCTGGGAGAAGTATGGTAACTTGAGCACTATCCTCTCCTCCTTCCTACTTTATCTGTTTAGCATTTTTAGGATTTTGACTGTAGTTTGTTCATTGCTATTCACCCGTTGTCCCATTGTCTGTTTCATGGTACGATGACGGGATCTCTGAGCCTGGCCTCCTCCATCTACACCTGCGGACTGCCCCGCCCGACCCGCCTGGGAGTGCTTCAGTCCTGCACCGGACCTGTCCACGTTCAGCGGCCACTGGTCCACGTTCTGTAGCTAGCTTAGGTCCTGGATCATTAGCCTGTCCGTCCGGAGGAGCGGATCCCTTTCTCAAATGGGTCTCCCTCCCTGTGGGTTTCCCTAGTTCTCCCCAAGGTTTCTCACTTTTTCCCACTGGGTTTTTTAAGAGTTTTTCCTTGTCGATGCAGGAGGGTCTTGTTGGACAGTTAGTGTCCAACAGAAAGGATTGGTGATGATCAGGACACTTTAGCATTCTACAACATGTATGGACATTTTCTTCTGTGTGTGCTTTATATTCTTCATGTGTTTTAACTGTTGATTCTCTGACCAAAACCATTTCAATGGTTTTGTTAAGTCCTCTGAGAGGACTTCTGTTGTGACCAATTGTGTAATTGTATGTTTACATCTGTACATGTTAGCAGCAGTATGTTTACATCTGTACATGTTAGCAGCAGCTTTAGATCCCACCACAGCACTGAGACTGCTCTCGTCAAGGTAACAAACGATATCCGGCTGAACGCTGACCTAACGGCAGCATGTAGAGATTGAACAGAAGAGGTCCCAGGATCGACCCCTGTGGTACTCCACATGTCAGGGCCATATGATCTGAGACACTGTTTCAGTGCCACAGATCATATGGCCCTGACCTGTGGAGTACCACAGGGGTCGATCCTGGGACCTCTTCTGTTCAATCTCTACATGCTGCCGTTAGGTCAGTTAATACGCAGAAACAAAGTTTCCTATCACAACTATGCAGACGACACTCAGATCTATGTCTCACTGACTGCAGGAGAACATGGACCAGTGGACTCACTCCTTCACTGTATCCAACAGATCAGTGAGTGGATGCAAAACAACTTCCTTCAGCTAAACGCAGACAAAACTGAAATGATTGTCTTTGGTCCCCAGAAACAAATAGAGAGCGTCATCTGTCACCTCCAGTCTCTCTCCCTAAAACCTTCAAACAAGGTCAGAAATCTAGGGGTAATACTGGACTCAGACTTAAATTTTAATAGCCACATTAAATCAGTAACATCAGCAGCTTTTTACCATCTAAAAAACATTGCCAGGATCAAAAACATAGTGTCTAAAGCAGACTTGGAGATTCTTATCAATGCATTTGTCTCCAGTAGGTTAGACTACTGCAATGGCCTGCTCACAGGTCTGTCCAAACAGGCTGTAAAACAGCTGCAGTACATTCAAAATGCAGCAGCTCGAGTCCTGACTAGAACCAGGAAGTACGACCATATTAGTCCAGTCCTCAGGTCTCTGCACTGGCTTCCTGTGGCTCAGAGAATAGACTTTAAAACAGCTCTGCTTGTTACAAGTCTCTCCATGGCCTCGCACCAAAATATATTGGTGACATGTTAGTCCCATATGAACCAGCCCGGACTCTGAGGAGCACAGGGACTGGACTCCTGCTGGGACTCTGAGGAGCACAGGGACTGGACTCCTGTTAGTGCCCAGAGTCAGAACTAAACATGGGGAGGCTGCTTTTCAGATTCATGCTGCTAAAATCTGGAACAGTCTTCCTGAAGATGTGAGACAGGCCTCCTCTCTGACAATGTTTAAAACCAGGTTAAAAACGGTTATGTTTAGCTGTGCATACAACTGAGGGATTTTATATTTCTTTCTTTTTAATGTCTTGTGATTATTTATGATTTTAATGCTTTCTTGTTGCCTTGTGTATGAATTGTGCTATACAAATAAACTTGCCTTGCCTTGCCTTGTCTTAAGTGTAGATCTGTATATCAGCAGCATGAGGCTTCTCCAAACGTTGCTTTCTGTTTGTCATGCATCTTTTTTCTTTTCTTTTATTCTGTAATTGATTTAAGTAGTTCTCTGATAAAGTCTCAGGGTTCCATATTTCTTCTCATTCCCTTCAAAAGCCTGAATGGCGTTTTAAGATTGTTCACTTAAACTTGATAGTCTAACTGTGATTGCTTTGGAGTATGTCTCCGCTGTCATTTGTGACAATACATCGATATTGTATTCAATCATCCGCACACATGTCTGTTCATGTATCCAAACTTAAGATGTGGATAAATTGTAAAGTTGTAAAATAATAATAAAAAAAAAAAAGATTATTTCCATTCTGTGCTGTGGTGAGCTCCGCGTGGAAAACAATGCAACCCCAGTGCAGACGATTCTCCATTCTGATTGGCTCTCATGGCCCAGTGACCAGCGGAGCAGATAAATTGCCTGTTATCTTGATGGTCGATTCTTGGTGGGGTCCCGTAAATTGCTTTGTATTGACACCCTGTCAGAGCCCGATCCTCATGTTAACCCCAGATGGCCTCAGGTGGACACAGCACCTTTGGGTGAAACATTTCTGCTCCAGATTCCTTATTGAGATCATAACAAAATCAACGATCACTGTTAGAAAAAGTAATGTCTGATTGCGTTCATGGTTGTGTCTTGCCCATGATACAACAGCTGCTATGAGTTTTCTCCGACTGTATCTCACATATGATTTTTGTATGATTATCAATACAATTATCCTGTATATACATTTGCCAATGTTTTGTTTATTATGTCCAAGGCCCTTTATACCTATGGTAATATCCAGCACATTATATACTGTAGTTTGGCCCTCCACTATCCATTGTGTTTTCTGTAATACTTGAGATATTTTTCTTGACAAGCCGACTATATTTCAGACTCCTCTCAAATGTTGATGCTGTGTAAACATGGGAAGAAAATCTAACATGAAACCAAAATTGCAAATCTAACTGCAATCATATTTGTCCGACAGGTTTCAGTCCAGCCCTGTTGTTTTGTGTTAAAATGGTGACAAACTCAAATGAATTGAATCTATTTTCAGAAATGATATAAGAAACAGTCAATGATAGGGCCTTGAAGACAGAGGAAAATACTAAAATCAATAACAGAAATAAATAAAGGTATATAGATTATATGCACAACATTTATAAAAGAAAAAAAATAGTGACACGTTTATGAGAATAAAGGTCACTGTCAAGAAAGGATTCAGGACCCCCAACATATTAACATTGACATTTCCCCACTGTGGGACAAATAAGAGATCTCATTTCAGATTCATGCTGCTAAAATCTGGAGCAATCTTCCTGAAAATGTGAAACAGGCCTCCTCTCTGACAATGTTTAAAACCAGGTTAAAAAACAGTTGTGTTTAGCTGTGCATACAACTAAGAGATGTTTTATTTTTTATCTTTCTTCTTAATGTACTGTAATTTTAATGCTATCTTGTTTTGTTCAGAGTTGCCTTGTGTATGATTTTTGCTACACAGATAAACTTGCCTTGCCTCTTATTGTGAATACCTGAGAAAGCTTTTCTTCTGCAATTGTCACTGAAACACAACCATTTGTTAGTATCCAATAAGTGCTCAGTATTTAACCACTGCATTATTATTAGACCAGATATATTACTCTGTGTTTGTATCGTTTAGAGCAAGTCATACTCCGGGAGCATCCTTCGACACAAAGGACTGGTAATGTTGGCACCGATCGCTATTGTCTGACAAAAAGGCAACAGCCAATTTAGCATTTCTCGCACTGCTTAAACCCTGCACCAGACGCACACCCTCACATCGCCTTGTTCTTCTCTGGGCTGATATGGATGATGCTGCAGAGACTTGTGGAAGTGGTGTCGGTCTGAGGATAAGAGGCTGCAGCGGGGCTGAGAGAGGAGAGAAAATTAATCAGACACAGACACACCAAAAGAAAATGGATTCTCCGACGCAATGAATAATGCATTACAAGAAAGAACAGAGAAATCTCCTATAAAAACATACACTGGCCCCGAGGTGAGCCCGTCTGGATGTGGGCACTGGTCAAAGTGTTGAAGTCCAAAAAAAAGGCAATTCGTGTGATGTGTGATTTTATCTTATTTGTTGTAGGAATGCTTTGATGTCAACAGAGCAAAGTGCAAAACGAATATTTGTTAAGATTTTTGATTAAGATGTGGACATATGTTGAGGTCCTCTGTTGAACGTGTGATATGCTAAATATTAAGATGTCCGTATTATTCATTTCACAAAGCCAAAAACCTGGTGACTAAAATCTGGATGTGATCATTTTGTTATTGTACATATTAGTATATCCTTGCGAATTATTTAAGAAAGTAAATGTGCGTTGGTTTACATTCTAGCCATGTTGAATTAATGTGTGCGTGTTGATCCATCAAGTGTAATATTCAAAAAATCTCATTGAATTAACCTGAGTGAGTAATAATTGTTGATCAATTACACAATTTGAACTAAAGTCATGAGGAAATGGCAGTGGTGTGCAAATATTTCACCAGTATAGTTTTGGACAAATAATATCACAGTATTAAGTAAGGGATTGTGTATAGAACGCAGGTCATTATCTCGACAAGGCGAAATTAAGTACCTCCAGGGCGGGGTCCGATTCTGCTCCGATGGTACTAATTTTCCTATAATGACTTGTGTTATATAGTGCCTTGGCTTTTTACCTATTTTTTTTACATTACAGCCTTTAGTTCAATGTTTTTTTTTTATCTGAATTTCATGTGATGGATCAGAAAACAATAGTCTAAGTTGGTGAAGTGAATGGAGAAAAACCTATACAACTAATAAACACATACAACTTTTTTTCAGAAATAAAAAACTGTAAATTGGCATGTGCGTATGTATTCACCCCCTTTGTTACGAAGCCCATAAAAAGCTCTGGTGCAACCAATTAACTTCAGAAGTCACAAAAATAGTGAAATGATGTCCACTTGTGTGCAGTCTAAGTGTCACATGATCTGTCAGTACATATACACACCTTTTTTGAAAGGCCTCAGAGGCTGCGAAACCTAAGCAAGAGGCACCACTAACCTAAATCCATAATCAGATACGTCAAAAATATTAGTTCTGGGTTTGCCGCGATTGCATTTTGTTGCATTAAAACAGTATTTTTGGAGTGATCTTGACACATTAATTACAAGACCAAATTGCATTTATGGAAACTCTATGATGGCACAACGAACAAATCATGAAATGTTTGCAATGATCCGTTTCTCCGCCTGAATGTTGGAGTTTTTCTGAGGCCACGCTCTCTCGGCCATTATTCAGACCGAGCAGAAAGAGAGAGAGGAGGACACACGACCAGAGGAGAGTGGAAAGTTACTTGTTCCTGCTCTTGCCGAGTGCTTTTCTTGTTAATTATGTTTTGATATGGAAATATATCTTGTCTGAAACCCAAATACACGCTTTGCCGGTTTTCTCTAAAACTCCTCTGATGACACATTTCCTCTAATTAGAAGCATGAAGGTTTTTATCTCATCCTGCTAGGCTTGATTTAACTGGAACTTTTATAACTATCGTACAGAGTTTGATGGTTATATTACAACTGAGGATGCACCGATACCAACACTGGTACCAGGTGGATACCATAGGCTTGTACTTGTACTCATACCATAGGACCTGATTCTGGCAACCCATACCCACATTTTTAAGATGTATGATTAGTGTCACGGCAGCAGACAGCTGTGCGGCACGTGTTGCCATGACGATTTCCCAAAGTCGGCAGCAAGAAATCAAGCTAGCTGTTAGCAAGCTAGCAGCAAGTTGTACAGCAGTTTTTCAAAGTAAAAGAGAGTGACAAGAGTAAAGCGGACTGTACGTTGTGTAAGAACAAACTGTCACGAGGCGGGTCCAAAACGAACACGTATAACACCAGCAACTTCATCAAACATCTGAAAACTCATCACCACCACCACGCAGAGTTAGTACGGCACCTTTGCTAGCACCGGAATCGTTTCTATGTCCTATATATTATATGAGTGGAATATGACAGTGGCTTTATTGTTGACAGTTGAAACAATTGCTAAAATGTGTAATTGATAAAGCATTTTCTTTTTGTTGAAATGATAAATTTAAAAATATCAGTTTTAATAGTTTTGAGGAAAATAAGTTAACCCTTCGTTTCCAGGTTCGTTGTTGGAAGCACTGTACAATTAGAACGAGAGAAATGAATTTATTGCAGTTCACATAAAAAGTTGCATGGCCAAGGGGCTCATACAGAGTTCAACCAAGTAGTCCACCTCCGTCTTAGGTCCGTCATCAAAAAAGTGGGCATCTCTATTTATAACATCAAAGTGTGTGAAAGCTGTTTTTTGGCAAACTGAGCTGTCCCCATGTCGGCAGAGAGCATGCCAGAGGTTGCCTGCTGCTTGTATTGGATGCAGAGTACGATGGAACACTCGGATCTGGACATTCCGCAATTATCTGTGAGTGAGGCTGTGAGAGGTCAGTGTATCAAACCCACTGCTATGACTGTGGCTCCTCAGGATTTCCTCTCCACAGAATGTCTGCTCTGTGTAGAAGCGTCTCATAGTCCTCCTCCAATCTGTCCTCCTGAGCTGGATTAGGTCTGAGACAGGGCAAGCTGGTGAGGCACAGAAGAATGTTATAGGAGGCTGACCATCACTGCTGTGGTTACTTTTGGGTAAACAGTGACCTATGTCCTGCATAGGTGGACAGATGCAAGACAAAATAGTACTAATAACTTGGCCTTTGGTGGTCAGAAGGACCACAGAGACTTTTGTTGTTTAGGCTATTTGGTGCCGGAGGTTTGGCATTTTTATGATGACGTAAATTTCTATATATAATGTATCTGTGTCTTTTGTTCTGTCTGAAATTAACGACCATTTTGTGAATAAAACGACCAGGAGGCTTTTGTCGTACCAAGATCCTTTTTTGTCTGAGTCTGATCCCTATCACTTTAACCTCTTAAACTCCTACATCTGTTTTGGCTCGTGCACAAAAGTTTGGCATACCCAAATGTCTTTGCTTATTCAAAAACACATCTTGCATCTCACATGCTTGTGTGATGCATCATTTTAAAGCTAGGCCCTTCTAGTTTATGTAAATATACACTGAAATAATGTGTGTCATTCCTATTTCACTCTGCATCCTTTGAAGTTTGGGAAAAAAACAGTTTTTTTTAGCCTAGAATTCAATGTATAAATGCCCTAAAAAAGCCTACTTTATTGGAAGAAGAAAATTTTCAACGCCAATATGTTCATTGTGTTATTGACAACAACTGTGTAAAGTTTCAGACTTCTAAGTTTTATAGTTTTTATGCAGTTTCTCTTTTTTATCAAGTAGTGCCATTCGGAACCAATTTGGCAAAATGTGTGCCAAATTGTGCCAAACTGCTTTACTAACATCATCATAAAAAGCATATTTTTTAGTTTTGGTACTTATAAGTTACAAATCTGTGTGATTTTCTTTTACATTTTTTCAAAATAAATTTTTTAGTAGTGTAAATGCATATAAAATATGTGCAGCAGTACTAACAGCGTCTTTACGCACGCTTTTACTGTGAAAATGAAAAGAGTTCCTACAAGTCCCACCCATCAAAAGAAAGCTCTTTTTATTGGCTACTTAGACACGTCAATCATTCAGTGCTAGCTCATAGCGCTAGCCTGTAATCAACAAGGAAAAAAAGGACCCTGTGCAAATGGATGCGGTTTGTCTTTTTCACAAGGGTCCTGTGGACTGAAACCTGCTCCTATCTTTTCATGGAACCTCTCTTTTTGAAGCTAAGGACTCAAGGAACACGTGGGTATAATGTTTGTGGCTAAACAAAGCTCAAACTTGGTGAAATGTGAAAGAGAAGCCTGAACATTTTTCGGAGCGTTTTTTTTTTTTTTTGCAACAGAAACATTTACATTTTTGGATTATTTCTGAAGAATGGATTATACTTTGGGAAATACAAGTGGATGTTCTTTTTCAATGAAGACTTACGGAGAGAAAGAGACTAAGCAAGGATGGGGAAAGTCTAATTTGTTGGAGCAGCAGAAGACGAAAGGTAAAAAACTTATACAAACACGATTTATTTTGTGCCCATATTATGCGTTATATCTTTTTAATGCAAAGTCTGATATCATTTATACTTATATATACATATAGCTGATAAAATAAGCTTTAAAATAATATATAGCTTGTGCCTTATGAAGTTCAAAATACATCTGCTATTGAAGAAGATGTTTTTTTCTCGTTTGCCCCCACCGGCGAGGGCTTGCGAGCTTAAGTTGTTGTTTTTTTTGTTTTTGTTTTTTTAAAGTCCTCCGCTCTCTCTTTGATTTTGTTGTTTTGTAATAATCCAAAACACATTGAAGAGACCGGTTGACAAGCATTGACTGGTTGGAAGAATTGGAATTGACCGGTTGCTGCCATAGACAGAGCACTTTCATTTTGATTACTTTTACTTTTTTGGGGCCTCTTTTTGAAACCCCCCCTGACCCAATGATGGATGAATAAAGGGATAAAAATGAAATGAAACAAAAGTTGCATTAGATCTCAAATAGTTTTGGCTTCAAAAAATAAACAAACATAACAAATGAACATATTTTAAAGCCGGGTTATCAACCACCAACACATGTAGCTCCATCCAACTCCCACAACAGTTGGTGAGGAGTGACTGGGTTCGAAGGAGGACAGAACAAGTGCTGCTTATACCGTTCTCCCCCAGTCACTGCTGAACTCACTGCTCTCACGGAGTGGGCTTTATTGAAAGATAAAAATACCCCCAACCCACACAGAATAGCCCCACAAGTAAAACATGAACCACTCGTTGGACATCGTCTTGCAGCATTGTTTTCACAAAACACCCCAATTGTGGACAATGTGGATAAGTTTGTGTAAGCTCTCAGTCGTACAGGGATTACTGGGATCCCATTTCATTTGGGAAAACCTGCTAAGAAGTACAGCTGATGGGTGAGAAACCTTCCTTTGCTTTGACAATGTGGATAATTATTAGCTTGGTTTCAACACCTCAGTTGTAGATTTCCACACTCCAATGTAGGTCAACCCAAAAGTTGTCTAGACTGATTATATTCACATTAATTTAAATGATAACCTAAACAATTCCACTTTTGGACTTCTGTCATTGCTTGAGATCAGCTTTGTCACATAGAAACGAGAAAAACAGAGAATCTCCCTGATTCATTCCACTGACTCTAAGCCCCTCAATTTTTGTCTATCATGAACGCTACATACTTGCATGCACATTCACTTGATTTTCTGAGTTTTTCTTCTATACATTCCTTGTGTAAAATTGATTTCCATTATTTTTCTGGATGAAGACATACATATGTGTTGTATAGGTGCTGCAGACAAACTACTCTGCCCCAATTAAATCATGCTGTGAACAATTTTTACTGAACTGTCTCCTTAGCTCCAGGTCTTCAGGAAGGATATAGAATTCGAGCATTTCACTGTGGATCCTACAGCGTGGAAATGTAGCTCAACATGAAGCAGAATTCATAGAGAGGGCTCAATAATAATCAGACAACATAAAGCAGTTGCAGGCTATTTCTTCCTTATTATGATTCATTCGGCAACATTACAGGCGTTCTTCACCTTCACTTCAATACCTGTCAAAAATCTCATCTCAAATTTAGATGGTTCCCTTTTCGGAGAGAACGAATATAGGAGCAGATGAGATATGTCCGCATTGCTTTGTCTGTTTAGTCTTGAGGCATGAGGACTTTTGATTTGTGAGGTCTTGGGTGTTTAAAAGGCATGTCAAGGCTGTCAGAGAAGACTTTTAGAGATTGTGTGGGTGAGACAGGCGACAGGAAAAAGAGAGGAACAGACAAGGCAAAACAAACCACTGAACACTGCTGAGTCTGTGGTGATCAAGCGCTGACACAACTTTGAGCAAAACAATTCAAAAGATTATTCTACAACACTAACTTTTAGACATTTTTTAGTTTTTTTGAAAATATTACTGGGTTTGCTGTGGAGATTTTCCTTTTTAAAATGGGGACAAAATATTTTTCTTTATTCAGTTA